>BGPR01000312.1:136412-223198 GCA_013235015.1 Araneus ventricosus | reverse complement strand
ACTTTGATTATTAGATTCAAATTATTAAACAAATTCTTCCTTACATGTTTTGTGACTTAATTAGCTTATTTTTTACGCAATTTTATGTAACTTTGATTTGTTTCATGTTTATAAAGATGAATTTTGAATCGAGTTTTCACTCACTTCCTTATGTGCGAGAGATTTGCGACTTTGTACACCTTTGTATTCTCGATGACAATACACTATTTCAATATTTTCAGACCTGAATTATCAATTAATCTATTAATTTAATTAAATTTTGATTCCATACGTGTGGCCCCACCTGGTAGTGAATTTGAGAATACATTGATTTCAAGATTCCATAATATTTATAATAGTGAATTATAAATTAAAGGCTAAAAAATAATAAAATAGTTAGAATCAAACAATTTTGTTATGTAGTACACTAATAAAAGTGTGCTTTAAATAAACGTATTATTTACAATTTTATATAAATAATGAAATTAATTGAGTTAGTTAAAATTAGTTAATAATTAACCTAATAGATTAACATTTCTTGACTTCTCAGAGAAAAACTGCCAAGTATTCACAAAAATCCTACAGTGACGCACAATTTCTCAAATGAGATGCATTTTTTTTCCCCCATCAAAACTCAATCACGTTAATAGATAGCTTATTACGGATTTCTGATCATATATACACATTTCTGTAAACTAGCTTCACTCGATGCCTTCAGATCTTATATACAAGCAACATAGCAGTGTATTAACTATACTTCTTTTCCTTCAAAATATGAATATTCGATTGCGAATTATGAAACCAGTGATTTTTTCATTCCATCCTAAATATCCGACAAACGTTTTAATTTCTTTCTGATTCGAAGGATTTTGTGCCTATTGTCTATTATAATGAGAATACGCAAACACAGAACTTCGTAATACACTAACAGCCTAAACAACAAACCTCGCTTTTAAAAAAAATAAATCAGATTTAAGACAGCAAACATTGAATGGAATGTGTCTCGAAGTTGGGCAGTTGAGCAATCTTATTTCAAATATTACCATTGGAAAACAACTTCAGCTGTTTCTGTTCTACCAGGGCCGTCTTAACAAACTTGCGCGCTCTGGGCTAGAGTAATTTGATTCCCCTCAGAATTTGGAATTTGAACGCCTATGATCCAACGAAAATACCTACCTGCTAAAATAATTGAGTAGCAAAAAGAAAGAGTCACCTACTCTCTGATTAACCTTACAATTTGTCCTTGATCCCTAATCGTATACACGATTAATTTTGGCGGTTACATTGTGGAATAAAAATATTGGCTACGTATGAATATTTTTTGAAATGATATTTATGTTTATGTAACATTACAAAAACGATGGTTGTCTAGTTTTAAGTTTTCATCACATTTTTTTTTATTTTTAACATATTTAAAATTATAATTAAATAATTTTTCGTTCAAAACTAAAATAAAACCAGTATAGCAAATTTTTAGGCGCCCTTTGATCAATGGAGCCCCTGGGCTGCAGTCCAGTCAGCCCATTGGATAAGATGACCCTTAGACCAACGCGTATTTTAAAGTTCGGTTGATTCTTATGTCGGAAAGACAGTTCTTATTACTAAATTCCTCATCTCTGCACAGGTAACCAAATAAAATCTTAAATGTTTAATTTTATAATAAGGTTATTCTACACACATTTTTAAAAGTATTATTTAACTCTTAACGTATTATCCGTTGCATAAAACCTCTCAACAGTATCAAGAGACGGTTTGAGTTAAATTCATCAGGTACTGACTTTGCAAAGAAAAGCACTATATAATTTCAAGTTCAGAATTCAATGATAAATAGTTAGAAAGTTTATCTGACCAGTAACCAGCTTAAATCTCTTTTTCTTATTGTTGTTCACCAAGATAAAATTTTGTAAAGTTCGAAAAACTCTAGTGGACTTTCGTTTTATCTAGTTTAATTGACTACATCAGTTAAGTTCCCTAAGCTTTTTCACTGGACCGAACTGCTTACGATGTTCTTCTCAATCATCTCGATCCATGCATTCAACCTGCTCCTACATGGATTACACGCTCCATTCAGACAGTTATCTACAAATCTCATACACGACTTGAAGTTTTTTGTTAGCAGGTGCAATCACACTGGCGAAAATATGTTGCATTTCTTTTAGCAGAGATTCTTAGTGAGTCGGCCGACCACCAATAGCGTGGAGCCATCAACGGTTATCTCAACGAGTCTTTCATTCTCTTTAAGTGGAAATGCCTTTATCTCCGGAATACTCTTCCTATCACAGAAGTTGTTTGAACTCTCCTCCAGGCCAGATGCTATTACTTAGCTCTGCCGCTGAAGCTTGATGTCAGTGTCAAACCGACGGGGTGTCGGGTCACAACACAAGATAAAACCTCTTATTTTTGCTATGTTTCCATTTAGCCGACTATTTTGAGACCAATGTTTGAATATCTTCCTTTTGCGATCACATTTTTCCTTATTACGTTATTGAATTGATGAACTTCATGCACGCAAAAGTCAAGCACTACATTTCTTTACAGGTAATGAGAAACATTCAATCATTTCAAGTCTTTGCCTGATTTTCGGAATAATCAGTGACGCAGTCGCTTGAATTCTAGCTTTTCCCTTTTCGTTAAAATAAGTGAATAATACTGTTAAGTTGAATTAATGTTGTAACGTGGTATTATTTATTTAAAAGCCTGTATTGGTTCAAGGCAAAAAAATTATCGCGCTTCTGTTTTTTCGCAAAATACCGCTAGCTATAAATTTAAGAAAGGCTGTCTTATGAAAAATGGATAGAATTTGTTTAAGAAATGTTTTTTATATTCATAATAAGTACCTGTTGACTTGGATATGCTAATGATTGAGTATATTGTGTTTTTAGGCTATCGTTTAAAATATCGTCTGATGTAGATTTGGATAATTTCTTTTTAATTTGAATCCTGGATACAAAATGGGTATGTAGAACAACATCTCAAATTTTGATCAAGTGTAAATTCGAGCCTGGAATAAGATTATATGAATTTTTCTGAAATAGGGCATCGTATTGGAAGACAAAGCTCTACTCTATCAGATTTTATACTTGGAAAATATTCCCCCCCCCCCCCCCCCCCCCCCCAGTGAACACAAATGAAATTTGTCAAGAAGGACAAAACGTTCGATTTTCAGGCTTGTTGTAAATAAAAATGTGCCAGAAGAGAAAATAAAATTAAGATTAAGATGAAGTATATATAGAAGAACATATCCAGATTAATTTAGGGAAATCAATACATAAAATATGCAGAATACAAAAAGACACCGAGCTAATAAAATTCTATGTAAAGCAGCATCAATATTGGCCACCCCACCCCACCCCTCCAAAAAAATCCAGACAAAAGATGAAGGATGATTAAGAGTTGGTGTTTCTCTTACGAAAAAGAAATAAATCTGGATAAATCAATGGATTCCACTATTCTTTATCTTTTTATTAGTATTTTTTGGTCCCCTCTTCCAGATGTTTATTACTTAAATTTTATACATTGTAAGATATAGCTATCTCATGTCGTCATATTATCAGATCCCATTAATTAACGAGTTAGAGAAACTTACCATTTCGAATTTTGCATAAATATTTCAGAAAAAGTATTGTATTAAAACAACACAATTAAAATGCTAAGTATCATATTTGAAATAATTGAGCGAAGTGATTTTGATTATTTTTGACACTTCCCTTAGTGGACAATAATTATATCCAATAATATAATATAATAATAGGATAATAGGATCCAATAATTTGAATGTGTTCGTTACAGACATGAGTTCCTTTTTGTATTCATTCTTCCTCTTGAACTAAAAGTTTGAGAATATTTCGAATTTATACCTGGAAAAGTTCCAGAAAATTTATTGCTCCCCAAGGAAACGCCGAGGTCGACTTTCATATTATAGTATTCGGAGAAAAATCAATCAATTATTGTAACATCAGTCGGAACATATCAGCTTAAGTCATCAGTTGACAGTGTGCTGCATTTCTTATCTTCATTAGACTTAAATGACTCCGAAGGTTAGCAATCTAGCCCACAGATTCGCTTAATCCGTGCAGTAGACTGGAAGTGTGATTAAAAGAAGGTGGCTGATCATATGATTAGATCGTAATATGCTATCAAAGACGAGGCAGTGAATATACAGACTCATGAAATGTGCTAATCGATTAACTTTTGCCTTCATCTGAATAAAACGATTGAAACTAAAAAGGAATAAACATCGAAACACATCCAAATAAGTTATCGGTCACGAAAGGAATCGAAACTTCTTAACCCTACTTTCACTACAATTAATTTTACTGATAATTTAAATCATTTGAATGCTAATTCTTGTGACTGACTTATTTTCGAAATGCCAGTGTTGTGAGAGATAACCAATTCTTTGGAAGTTCGATTATGTATGAGATGCTAGGGCACCGCCACATTTTTAAAGCTGATGTGTGATTATTTTCCAAAGAATCGACAAGCCCTTGGGGAAGATTTAAAATAGATCATACTCGAGTAATGCATTTTGAAATTCAATCAATATCAGTTCGTTAGAAAGGAGGGTCAAAAATATATATCTCTTTCATCCCGGCGATTTCTAACTGTACCAAGCCACTTATTCAACGCATAGGTAAACTTGCTTTATGCTTAAAAAAGATATTGTGAATATGCAATTAAAACAAAAAAAATGAACAAATCGAACTGAGCTAAAGCGAAAGAATGAAAATTGTGTTATTGTATTTTATTCTCTGTCCAATTACTTAAAAATTTCTCTTGTGAGTATATTCACCAATTTGATGCCGCTCATAATGGGGAACTTCAGCATTTTTTAAAAGCGCGTGAAAGCACTCCGTATTTTTAGGAAAAAATCATTCTAATTTCAAATATGCAAGTAAAATTTGACATAAAAATTTATTTATTTAAATATTGAGGGCGAAAACTGCTCTGAAATAACAGGAATGGCGCTAGAGTTTGCCCGACGGGGGGCCGATTTGCCCGACAGGGGGGCACGATCTCCCCGACGGGGGGACGAGTGTAATGAAATTGGTCTCAGATTATTATTTATCAGATTAGTATATAATCTTTCGCCAGATTATTATTTATCAACTACAGTTGAATACCCAGTACAAAATTTTTCCCCGACGGGGGGGGGGGCACAGCATCCCCGACAGGGGGGCCCTGGCCCCCTCGGTCCCCCTTCTGGCGCCACCCCTGCTCATTGGCCGAATAGATTTTAACGTCACATGTGCCTTCCTTCGCATACTTCTCTTTCGCTACTTTTGTGCTATGTTTTGATTCAAGGCGTTTGTACTAGCTTACATTTTAGAAGTGAAGTTTTTGGTTTTTCTACTATTCAACGCTTAATGTCATAATGGATATTGGTTTTGTACAAGGTAAATCGGATAATTTGCCAAGGATTCATTCTACAATGATGGAAGAGAAACTGGAAACAAAACGCCAACTCTTAAATTATCTCATTAGAAAAGCTGTTCGTAACTTCCCTTGAATGCATTCAGTAACCGTAACAAAGCTCTATACTATGTCACATTAGACTTCGTCTTAGGAAAAACGGGTAGGTTTTCAAAGCTACTCGTTAGGGAACGATAAAGAGGGGCCTTCCCACATTCCGAGGAGACACCTCGATTTCTGTCACGCAAGAAAGAATGAAAAGCTAAGAAGCTGATTTTGCATCGTCTGTGAAATTTCGTATACACCCCCCCCCCCCAAAAAAAATCAAAACAAAAATACCCCCAGAAATGTACTTATCTCAGTTCTGCTCAAAATAAATTTAGGTACGGCGTTTTTTTTTCAAATACACGTGTGCCTTTGAAAAACTAATTTTATTTTATATAGTTTTATTTTACTCTGTTATAAAGAATATAATTTATTTCCTTCGTAAAGTATTAATTTTAAGATATTAGTTCATAGTAATTAATATAAAAAATCCGGTAAAAATAACTTACATAAAGAAACCTATATAAATTTATAATAATATTCAAACACGACCGAATGCGACTAATTCAGGAATTTAAGGGCTACCTACCATGTACATATCGACAATCCGTAGGTGTGCGGTGAGATAAATTTATCTATCTTTTTTCACTTGTAATAATTGATAATAAAATTGACTTTTGAAGACTGATTTTCATTTGAATATATTCACTGAATTTAAATGATTTCTTTTGCATTAAAATTTCTGTGAATTATTTTCTTCTACAAATGAAAACGGTTTTCATCATAAAAAATAATCGTGAATTTAAACTTATATTTAAGATATTTTAATTAATTTTGAATGGTAGAAACATTTGAATATCCATGGAAATAATATAAGCAGCAAAATAAAAGATAATTTTTTTAACCTTAAAGAAGTTGGGGCAGTCTCTGTAATCCGCCACTCAAAGAGTTAAAATATAAATTCCTTGTAATAAAATAGAAGGAAAAAACTAATTAAATTTAACTATTTGCTTTAAAATTGATGATCAAAATCTCGCCTAATACTTATATTCAAAACGGATATCGAGTTCAAGGTTGTTTTTTACTGTTCTTCGTGATATACAATTTTAATAGATATAATATCGATAAATTACTCATCGGGTTGCGTTATAGTTGTATTAACACATTTAGGAACAATACAATACCTACATTATTTTATCTGATGCGGTAGTCGAAAAATATAGAAAAAAAAGCAAAATCTCTACAGCGAGCGAACGGGAGCTTTCCCCTGTTTGGGCACGTATGACGTCAGACCCGCTTCGCGCCAAAATGGATCGTTTTTCCCGTGTCATCTGAAAGATGAACTTTGATTGCAAATATATATATATATATATATATATATATAAAAAACTGCCTAGAAATTTTTTTAAAAATGTTATTGTTCATTTTGAAGCATTTTCAATCGATTAGAAAAAAAAGAAAAAAAATGCTGAAGTTCCCCATTGAAACAGTGTGACACTTAAGAATTGGCGTTAAAATCGCCGCTATGCAAAAGCCCTGGAATATATTTGAAAGAAACTACTGGCCATGATTTCCAAGCTTTGAAATATAAAATAACAGAAAAACATGTCGAATTTAAATAGGGAGAATGATACTACTGCTGTAGTTAGTATTAATCTGTCCTCGGTACAAAAACTTTTAGTATTGCAACATTATTTGTCTTTGTTGATAAATATTTATTACAAACAAGTAGTGAATATCATCTTAAAGATTTCTTCAGCTGTTAGGCATTACACGATACATGCTTACGTAAATCGTAGCCATAATTTTCATTAAAAGAATTATTATTATTATCATTATTCAAATCTTTTCTTGCCACGCATTTTTGTAATGCAGAACAGGAACTACAGCCCTGTTGGCAATATCCTGGAGTGAAAACAGTTCGTATTGTCTTGTAGAAAAACATGGATATGTTTTGAAGTTTTGGCGCTCGGGGCGAAGAAAATGCTATTCATTTCTTCATGCGTAGCAAATTCATATCGATAAAAATCAAATTTTTACGCCCTCTTGAAGCAAAGGCATTCGCTACAACCATCACTGACTGTCCTCCCCCTCCCCCTTCTAAGTTTCGCCATTCTTTGTACAAATTTTCTCTTAATGAAAATTTTCTAAAAGCATTGTTTCCAAAATTGCTTCGTTTTGTTTGTTTTTCATTTCCCAATCAATTAGTTGAAAAAATAATTTCCATTAAAAACTGTAACTTTAAATTAATCTATTGAACTCAGGGTATATAATTCCTAATACAATTGGTAATTTCGGACGAGTCGATAATCTATATGAACCAAAATCCCGGTGATTCCATGTTATCGACGCCGTACCGCACTTTATAAATATAAATTGCAACTAGTATCACCAATTAATTCCAAAACAGAAATCCTTTCTTTGGGTGCGGATAGACAGCGGACAAGTAATTAAGAAACACAGCATAGAAATAGTTCAAGAACTTTCTTCCAACTCGTCAACACCCAAACGTAATAGTTTCTCTGTTCAAATATTTACCGCTCTGGAATGTTGAGTATTAAAATAGTACTGTGGCATTTTACTCATTAGAAAATAGTGATCTTCCAGAAAGTACATGTAGCGTGCATTTATTTTTCAAAGACATTCCCAAATTAATGATTCGCGCTTGATGGTGACGCAAATGATACGGTTAACAGTAACGTTTTGAGGCGTAATATGCTTAGAAAATCTGCTTTAATAACCCGAGATAATTTTCCTCACCGATCGCGAGCTCTCGTAGGCGTTTCTGGTTCATCAATCTCGGAAGAGAACAATCATCTAGATTGGGTTTTAGCGACAAGAGTAATTTATTTGCCTCCAGGTTTTCCACAATTAACGTGTTCCGGAATTTGCCATAGAACGTTTAATTTGGGGATTAATAAATGAACTTATTTTCCTAAACTCTTGTCCAGAAAGAATTTTCTGAAAAACACAGCTTTTTTTAATTAGTTATTATTATTTTTTTGTCTTCGTCGAAGGTAACAAAGAGGAGAAAATTTTAAAGATGCCTGAGGGTTTTATAATATATTTAAAGCAGGATTGAGAATAAGATTAGAATGTTGATTTTCCTAAAATTAATGTATTTTATTGATGCTCTGATAATACTCATTTAGGGTAAACAGTCAAACTTTGAGCTTTAAAAACTGATTATAGATTTTGCATTCAAAAATGAGGAATTTTGAGTTACAAATTGGATTTTTGTAATATAAAATATTGGCCGGTCTAAAATGAATATACCTTTTCCTAGAACTAGCGGTACAAGGTAGTGACAATAACTTAATGTTTATTTCTCATTTTAAAAAAATATTACTTAAGAAATAAATCCTATATTTTTCTGAAAATTAACAATTTACTTTTACAGTTTAGTACTTAATCAGTCTGAAATATATGTGTAGTATTCTTTAAAAATATAGCCAATTTCTGCATGAATAAAACAATATTTAATTTCCATTGAAATTTATTTTTATACTTTCGTAGAAACGTTTCAAAAATAATTATTCTCAGACAACTTGATACATACGAGCTTTTGCAAATATAAACATTGTATACTCGTATCAGATTTCCAACTATAAGGGCTCAACTCTACTTCTTCAGTACAATAAGAAATTAAGTAATTCACTAATTCACTTAATTAATAAATTCACTAGTACACTAAAAGACGTAACATTGAGAATAGAGAAAAAAGCAACGATCGGTCAAAAAGCCCTTTAACCAATCAATCGCTATATAAAAGGGAAAAAAAAAATGTTTAAAGAGAATGTAGCTGTTCTAGAAAGTTTTGTGACAGTTTCTCATCAGTGTCAGAAAATTACGAAGAATATGAAAAGACACCTACAACCAAAGAAAAGAATAACTTAAATTTCATCCATCTCATCAGTTAGCTGAGAAAGCAACGAACATTTTAAGACATTTTTCATCAGCGATTTTCGATTTTACAACATGTATCTTAAAAGTTAATCTTTAAGCAAGCTAGAGAAAATCAAAATAATATACCATCCTGACACAATCTTTCAAATTCTTTTGCTTTTTGAAATTAATTTAAAATGTGATAAACGTCAAAGAACAATACCAAAAGAGTAACAACCCCGAATAGATTTCAACTGACGGTTATTAACACACATCTCAGTAAAAATATTTAACCATAACATTCTTATAACAAGAATTATAGACGCAGTACCCGAAATCACGACTTCTCGAGTCGTAATTTATATCTCCCTTTCCAGAATACTGAGCAGAATCCGATCTTCATAATTTGACAATTGATCTTAATTCTTTTTATTATCCAGGTGATTCTGATGATCTTAATTTTATCACTCTGAACAATTCGTGACTAAATCTGCAATCCAAATGCAAATTATTTCCGTGTTGAAAACATTGACATATATTTTGTAAGTTATAAAATCTTATTGTGTAAAATGAAATCCTAGAGGCTTGCACTGGCCTAATTGATTCTACGTGAAACAGTTCATAGATTGTAATCTCTTTGTATTCCTAATTTCTCACTTCTAAGTTCTCCTTTTGTTTTTCTTTCTTAATTCTTTGTCAAACATACAAATTTTTGAAAAACATTGCTCAGAATATTATCTAATATTTAGCAATATACTGTTTAGATTTAGTTTGTTAATTTATATTTAACTGCTTGGCGAAATGATAGGTATACAGAAAACAACCAAAAGATTTGTTGCCTATAAAAAATGGCATTTTGAGAACTAAACTCAGGATTCTTTATCCCAATTGAGCTGAATTAAGAAAGGACAGACTATTCAAAAACCACCGAAATAAACTATATGAGTTTTATCAGATTATCACTTACTTTGAAAAAATATCCATTGTAACCTAATTTTGAATTCCATTCTACATCAAAGACATTAAAAACATTGCTGTCTCACTGATTCATTTGGTTTTTATTTATTTATTTTGTTAAAAATAATTTAGCCTATTGATTTTAAATAAAGATTTAAAAAACCCGTATTCCAAGCTAAAAGGCGTTAATGAATTATTCTATTACTTTATTTCATTTTGAAAAATCGTTCTTAAATTTGATATTAATAAAAAAAAGAAGTTCAAAAATTTCCTACGAAATTATGTCAGAAAATCTCCAAGAAAATGGGCCATCAAACACTTTTTTAAAATAAACAAAATGATTCGAACATAAACGCATATTTAAAAAACGAATTTGTTGAGATCCATACTATAAACTTTTTCGATACACAAAATATTATTTCAAAAGAAGCTCCGGAGATGACATTCAAAATTTATTTCAAAAAATACATCTCAAGCAGTCTATTTGAAGTTGTTTCGTTTACTTGTAAGCAAAAAAAATGTCAACAGAGGGGCAGAAGGCTTCTTTTTTGAAGAGAAGAATGGCGTGCGAAATGCTTTATCGGTCGAAGAATGGATGTAAAAGAGGTCGTATTCTTCCCCTTGTAGATAGCGGCAAGAGGTTAGAGGTCTGTGACAAATTGGAAGTGATGGAGTAGAACGAGAAAAATTTATTCGCCCCCTTGTCTCATCGATTCTTCCATTTCGCCTTTACTTCCGATGAAATCGATGGCCAGATATCACAATTTGTAAGTGTGAACCATTAACTAATGAGAAATTAACGCATAAAAGTGTCCATATTTGCCATTTCGGACTTATTTTATCTGTACCATCGTATGCCAATAAATAATGCAGTAGAATAAATACGTTGGTGTTTCTAAAGCTGTTTTATATTGCTATAACCTGTCATTTTAGTCAAAATGGCTTGAAATGTCAGATACTTTGCTTAAAATATAGAACTCCGAGTGTAAAGAAACTATAGTAATTAAACAAACTGAAAATCAAAAAAATATGTAATGTCACTAAGAATTATTAGAAAGAAGTCAATTGACCCCTAAAAGTTGAATTTCACAAGATTAGAGACTTTGAGAAAATTTGCAAAATAATAAAAAATCAAATGGAGAATTGCTTTTAAATTTCCAATTTTTCCAAGTAATGTACTAAAACATTACCCTGTTTCATTTTGTTTCCATTCTAGAAATTTTTTTCAGAAAAGCAGGCACTGAAACAGAAATTAATATGCACAATTTATCTTGAGTCGCACCTTTGTCAAAACCATTCAGCACATGTAACTTCTTGAATATTTAATGCGATAATTAAGATAAATTTATAAATAGTTATAGATGCATGTTGTTATCTTCAAGTTCAGCCCGATCTAATTTCGCAATAAAACAGTTTCGGATTTAAAATCCATCAAAATATCGTGCCTCGGGAGTAGAGATCAAGAACTTACCAAGATCAAGAACTTACCAAGATCAAGAAATTATCGAGATCAAGAAAACATAAGTATTAGCAGAAAATTCCGCTTGTGCAAACACTTTTTTTTAAAGAAGATTGTTTCTACTAAAATATGTTATTTTTTTCCATCCCTCGTTTTGTAAGGTGAGGTAATTCTGAGTCTGTCCTTGCTACCCGACCAATATAGCTGTAACTAATAAGGATTTTGGTAAAAATTTCATTTCTTAGGCTTAATTTTTAAGAATAGTAACCACACATAATGCTCTATAACGAACTATTTGCCCGTAAGTCATATTGCAAAGACCATTTAGGATGTTGCCGACGGAAGTAGCGTTTTCCCTCGACTTATTTGATAAATATAAAATTATAGCCATTTATATCGATCAAGATTCAGAGCGATTCTGTAAAATGTATTAAAGGCTGAGTTTTATAAATATTTGTCAGCGCGGTTTCAAAACATTCGAAAGCTTGTATGCGAAATGATTTTTTTGTTCGTGGGTGTTTTATCAAAAGAAAAAGTAATTTATAACCGAAAGAAGTAAGTGTCCGGTAAAATCCAGAAATACTGATAATATCCCTGAATCAGTTTTACAAGTATTTGCCGAGAATAAGATTCTATGTGAAAAAAGAAAATTCTAGACAAAAAGATGTCATGTTTCACGAGAAAGCATTTATTTTATTATAGTATATTTTTTAAACATATACTGAATTTATTGAAGAAACATGTTTCTGTTAAACTTTTTCTGCGCGGTCTTCATAAACTCAGATCGTGTTTATTTTTTTGAGTTAGTCTTTGCAATTGATCTGCTTTGTGCAATCTCACACTGGTCTCTTTTAACATATAAGCACAAATTGTTCTTACGAAGACCCCCCCCCCCCAAAAAAAATGACTTGCGAAGAGTTTGTTGAAATTCAAGTTTAGCAACAACTTATTTACTTCGCATTATTGGAATTTAGATGGGGTAAAGACAGATTATAATATGTGGATTGCATCAATTGAGAGAATCATCCGAGGAAAAAGATTTCTGGGGTTCAAATTGCAATAAAAAGTAATAATCGGGTAACTCTTGAAAGCATTTTTATTTTATGGCAAATGAAATTCAAATTGCTGTTGGCATTCAATGGTCGCAAAGTAAAAATTTAGCAGCTGTAATAAATTAAACTAAAAATTTATAGTTTGACATGATATTTTATAAATTGGAGCAAATTCACTTATTTTGAATATAGTATCATTTACTAGTCTCACACAACAAAATACAAGCATGCAATGAAGTTGAACTTTTCCAGAATTTTAAACCCTTACAAGTGCCATTTGAAAGAAAATTTATCACCAAAAAATATCTCTTAGGTTGGTGTTTTAGAAGATTTGGTTGAGAAATTTTTCTGCGCTACTTCAATCTGCAGAATTAGTCGATCCAAATTTCATTTTTTTTTGTAAGTTTATCTGAACTTGGAGCAACCTCTGAGTATTAAACTGCTATAGATCCCAGTTATGACCAATTGATACTTCCTAATAACAGCGAGCCTTATATGAAGCATTACTGGCATATCCCATGTTTTGGCTTGGTTCTGACACCGCCGAGTAATTTATGGCAGATTAAATTAGCACATTGTTATGGATGCGAAATAATAGGTAATTGTTTTCCCGAGACTTTGTTGAAAATTAGCCTTCAATTTTATTCTATACCACGTGCTTGCCATTGCCGTCCACACGACAATATCAAATGGGTATTTTTTTCCCACGGACTTTATCGGACAGACTTGCTTTTTTTTAGCAGTCAACGAACAAGAGAGCTGAGATATTTATGGGATATATTTTTTTTTTCCCTTCACTGCTACAGTCAATGCCACATGCTTTTTTCATTCGACGATAAATCATTTTACAGCTTCTGTGGAATGAAATGTGAAGAAAAATTGTTATGATCTAGATCAATTTTCTTGCCTATACGGTCAAATTATTAGAATTTTTCATCATTATGAATAAATAAATTATTTTATGACAAAATGATGGATGATTCCTAACGATTTAAAAGCTTTATTATGAAATTACGGTTCTATTAAAAAAAGAGCTAATTACAGATATTTAAAAGGAAGGCGTGTTATTTTTTTTTTCGAAAAAACAGTTAATTGAAAAATTCAATACTGGAAAAATTTGAGATTTTTTACGTTTCAAACTATATTTCCAGTGTTCATAGCAAATTAGTTTGTTTGATATCGTGATGATTATATTTTTTAAAACTAAAGATGCTTGTTTTTATTAAAATTTTGTTGTTCAGTGCAGTTTTACAAAACAATTTTCTAAGATATAGTTAGAAAATTGTAATTTTATTTCATTGCCAATACTAACTTGTATAAGGGAAGAAATCTGCAAAAGAAAAAAAAAAGATGGTATAGCATAGATTATAAAATTCCCACATGGATAAAAACCTGCGACAAAATGCATTCGTTATCTATGCATAAAAGATGTGAAGTCATTTTAAGTTTTCAAAGCTTGAATTCAATTAAAAATCGAAATAATTCATTGACATTGAGCTTTCGTGATTTTTTTATATACAATAAAGCACCGTTTATACGTCTTTCAAGGGACTGACGTAAAATGACGTATAAACGAAATTTTTATAAATAACTTTGATTATAACAAATTTAATACCATTAATGCAAATTCATTTAAAAGTAATAATCTTAAAGTTTTTTAAGGTTATATTTTCATATTACTAAATAGTATTGAAAAATAATTGCATTTTGAAATAGAATGTTTATCGTAAAAGTGAGAAGTACCATACCTATATTGCGTATCTGGATTAATAATTATTCATTTCTTATTTTATACGATTTATGTGCATGCATGTAGGTCATTATTTGCAAATGGCAGAGAGGTAAAGGATGTTATCACCTCCCTCCCCTGCTTTCTAGGAAAAATTTTCCTCCTTAATAGGAATGGAGAAATAATGACCAAGGTAGAAAGTTTGCGAATTTTAGAAAGTGGGAAAAGGCGTATAACCGAATCTTTGCGTCGTATAAATGAAATGATTACGAATTAATCAGGACTTTGATGAAACGACGCATAAATGAAAAACGTATAAACGGTTCTTTGCTGCATTCGTTTTATTATTTTTTTTTTATAGAAAACAATGACGTCGGAAGGGGGGGTCAACTAGGTATCGATTCCTTTGGCTACAATCTTAGGGGGGGGGGGGGGCGGGGAAAAAATTTAGCCCAGGTACGACGAAGGGGTTGGAAAAGAACCCTATACCCTGGGGCCAATTTATTCTTGCTCCGCTACTGAAAGAACGAGATTACTTAAAATTCGGAATGGAATATCATAAAAAGTATGCAATCGACAGAAAAAAAAAATGATTAATTTTTTTTTTCATTCAGGTGTAGAGCATTTCCGAAAAAGAAAATGAAAAATTAATTTAACAAGGGTTTCGTCCTTAATATATTAGTTCTAACGGGATGCATAGTTTATTTTCAACTGTCTTCAAACAATAAAAATTACTGGTAGTAGTATGTAACGCAGTAAAAATTAGCACCGTAAATAAATCAGTAATATTAGTCCCTGCCGCTCTTATTAATTACCAGCCTATTATTTATGAAGCTAAATTAAATTTACAGCTAGTATCCAATTTCATCAAGTTAAAGCCAAATGTTGATACAGAATTCTGCAAATGGTAGAGCTTAAATAATCCGCCATCCAAATGGGTTGCGAACACTTTTATAGTGGGTTATTATTTTCAGCTTCTTCAATACAAATATAGTTTAAGTAATACTAATTTAAATTCGGAAAATATTATTTAAAAAATTCATCTACGTTTATAATATTTCATTAAAGCTTTGTTGAATAACTATTTAGAATCGAATTTCGTTTTATTCCGTATACTATTTCCTCTCAATATTTTTTAAGGCTTTGGGTATGATTTATTTTCTACTTTCGTTATCGAAAAAATTCTCGTCTTCTCGAGGAGTGGTCGTGACAGGAAAAAGTTTTGAGAAGCTCTGATTTAACCCGAATAAAAAATTTGAAAAGTTTTTGTAATTAAGGAAAAATAGAAGCGCTTCGTAAGAATAATTTTTAAAACATCTTCAGAAACTGAGAAATAAAAATCCGCGATATTTCTGATTTGAAGAAGCTGAAATCCACCAAACTCTTGCTTGCGCAATATCCGTGTTGATTTATTTAGACTGGATTGAATGAAGGCTAAATAGTACATTAAAATTTAATATTTCAGTACCAGTTTCGTTTTACAATTCAAAATCAATCATCAATCCTGAAAAGAAATGTTCTATCTAAGTTGCTGTTGATAATATCTTTCGAGTTAAATAAAAGCTTAAATGGATAAGAGAAATAAGATTCCAGGAATTCCACATGAGTTGTCTTCGATCTGTCACGAAGATCGGAAATAAACGATTTTCAAATCAATAAGAAAAATGGAAGAAAATAAATCAAGTAATTGAATGATTTAAAAAAAACAATGAAAGATCACGCTTTGAGAAAACTAACTAGTAATCAGTCTGCATTTAGTCGTGACATAGCTGTCAAGAGTTATTTCAGAATTTATGATTATGAAAACGGGTTCAGATTTTGCTTACAGCGCCATCTTTTGAAGACCAGCGTAACTTAATGTTTTGGATTAGATAATAATATAAGTACTTAGTATAAAACTTCCTATAATGTTCAAAAATAATAATTCGAAAGAGTAATAAAACTGATTATTTTATGGTGCACAGTAAATGTTTTAAACGCCATGAATGGATCTACATTTAACTGTGAATATTTGATTTTAAGAAATTCTGAAAAGTAAAATTCGTAAAATAATTTAATATAACTATACAATATCCATCTCTTTTTTTTTATAAAGTCTGGATGGATAATTTAGTTATTTTTAATAATTATAGATAGAATGATGATACTTAAAAATATGCATTAAAAGTTTAGTTAGTTTTCTAACACTAATAAAAGATTTTAAACCTATAACATAATGGATTAATTTTTATAATTCAAACTTCAATTTAGGATCAATTTATTCTATTTCAAAGAATTAAATTAATATATTAAACTCACTGCTACAGGTTAAAGCGAAATGATCATCTACGTATACAATTTTTAAAAATAAATTTTGTAATATGTCTTATTACTTGTAACAAATTGTGTTTGTTGCGTTAATTCAAGGGTTATAGTATACTATTTGCAATACAGAAGAATAACTAATCTTCCTATAAAAATGTCTTGTTTCAATTACGACCATTTTTCTTGCACATTCAATCCCATTTCATCCTAAGCACCTTTGTTAAATAAAAATATCTTAATACATGCTTGAAATCAAATTTGTAAGAAATAATTTCAAAAAATTCTTTTGTAGGACGCAGGATAGCTGACAGAAGACTCTAAAATGCGAGAGTTAATGCACAAATATCAATCCAAAGAGAGTGTTCGTAGAGACAGCGTAGTAGAATATGTTCAGATTTTATTTGAATTGATTTACCATAATGGTAGTGAATAATTCCTGCTGGAAGGTGAGTCCCATATAACAGTCCATTAACTTTTCATAGAAACTATTGATGATGTTTTGTGCAATATGACATAAAAGTAACTGCGTTTTTATTTTTTTTCTCACTACATTATATAAAACGGTTAACAAAACACTAGCATAGCTACAAAATAGAAAAATCATTTTTAAAAAATTTGAAGCAATTCCAATTTTAGATGCATTTTACTGTGGAGGAAAGGAAAAAATAATTTGATATATATTTACAAGCATGTTAAAATTTCTAATTACTTCATTCATTCATTGCAAAATGTTCCATTTCTTAGTAATTTTTGCTAATTAATATTAAAGCTGACTGAGAAATTTTAAATTAGCTTTGCGCTAATAAACAAATCGGAACGGAACTTAAAGGTACAGAAAAATTTTTAAAATTCCTGACTTCCTGAAGCTCATTCATATTAAGGTTATTCTCAGTCTTAATACATGAATTATTCTTAAAAAGAAGGCTAAAAAGGAAGGAAATCTGTTTAACTAGGCTCTTAATTTTTTAAGCGTTTTGCCTTATTAATACAGAGCTATTTATTGAATTAGTATATTTTTACATTAGACGTTGCTGTTGTAATGTGAACAGTGATTAGCAAATGGTGATCACAACCCCAATTACAAAAATCCGAAATCCTAAAGTACTATCGTAAGTTTTCATATTCCACCTACATAACATAAAATTAAATAAGAAAATGGGAATATGAAGAATAAAAATAAATAAATTCTTATATGGAAAATGATATTGCAAAAGGGAGGGGGGATACATTTTATAATAATCAAAAAAAATTATGTGCAAAAGTTTCAGACCATATTTCCTGGTTAAACAGCAGATGCTTTCATGCATTCAGTATTCAAAAATAAAATGCACCTATTTTCTATCACATTGCAGATTTAAATCGAACTTCCATATTTTTTTATCAAATTTGTTAAACAATACTGTAGTGTGCATCTTTATGGATATAATTTAAAATGGTAAATACTATATTTAAAGCTGGTATTTATTTAAGGTGTTTACACAATTGTCCTTGCTCTCACCGAAACGCTTTGCTGCCTATGAATCAAGTGAAATTTTCTTGCTGCAACTGATAACATACTTGAGAATTCCGTTTGTCATAAAATGACGAATTCTCACCAAACGCTGTTCGTCATCTGCGCTCATTTAAATTCAAGTCAAGTAGCATCAGCTACTTCTTATCCTAATATATAAACAAAATAGCTATTGTTGCAATTCTGCTCAGCAGACCATTCTATGGTTTCTGACTGGAGATTTTCATCGTTGAATATGATTAGTTATACATTGCTGGCCAACCCCAAACAAGCAATTATGCATGTAATATCCAGATTAAACAAGGATGTTTTGATAAGGAAAAATCTCTTACAAGCATTAGAGAAGAAAATTATCTTGTAAATGCAATAATTCATTTCTGTTGACTGTGATAGACGCACGGAAAGAAATGACATTAGCAAATGATGAATAATTTCAGTAAAAACTTTGCACGTACTCAGTTCCAGAATTACAAAAGTAAAGCGATTATTTATTTGAGTAATTCAAAAAATTTATACCAACGATTTCTTCTTTCCTCCTTTTCAATTGAGAACGAAATTCTTAAATGTTATGTAACACAACGAAACAATAAGAAAAAATTACAAAAAAAAAATCTTGGTGAATTTTAGATAACTGAAATAAAACTGATAAATGTAATAGGATGATAAGAATTTCTACTTGCTTATTAAGGTATATACTTTCTTCTTCGAAGTGAGGTTTTACTCTAAATTCACTTAAATTGCATAACAGTATTAGTGTCTATACCTCCTCCAAAGAAATGTCTAGTGCAGGATTTCTGCACAAGTGGGGAAGCACAGAAAAATATTGGTGCATTGGAAACTCATAGTGCTCGCTCTTTAAGATTCTTGTATATTTAAGAGGAAAATAGATAAAAACAGGGCCAGATTTCCCATAGGGCCAACCTAGGCTATGGCATAGAACACAATAATTCGAGGGAGCAAATATAAAAGAATTTATAATAAAATATTTACAAATTTCATTGTTATTTTGAAAAGACCATATAAAATACTGTTTTTTTAAGCCCATCCTTATACATCAAATAAACTGGCGGCACATTTACGTTGCCTATCTCTACAGTTGCGGTGAATGCACCAGGCGCAGAATTAAGTGCTTTGGCCTAGGGCGTAGAAATGTATAAATCTGGCCTTGGATAAAAGATTAGTTTGACAGCAAAATTTAAACTAAATTTGATATACTTTTCATTAATAAATGCATTATATACGATCGGTGCGGTCACGGCAAAATTTATTGAACAAAAATAAGATCGTGAAGTTTTCTCATCAAAGATCAGATCGCGAGTGTAGAAAGTTTGAGATGTCCTGGTCTAGAACAGAGTTGCTTTTGTCCCGTTTGCAGTTGGAAGAAAATTTCCTCTATCTCATCTTCGTCTGGAAAATTTTCTCAGATGCCTCTGAATCCTTAAGGATAAGGAAATGGTTGAATTTCAACATGTATAGAAAGAAACTCCATCAAAAAATTACTCAGATAATTTTAATAAAAAAATTTATTCCAAAATAAATTTCTTTGCTTTTTTGAGCAAATATACTAAATATTCAGAGAAAAAATTGTTGGGAAGATTTTTGCGATGCCATTTGGAGTGTTAAGCTGCAGTTACTTATTAAGAAACTTTGGTCAAATAAATGTACCAATTTGTTATTGTTGTTCGAATATCAGAAAAATGTAAATATCAGATATAGTTTTGTATAAATTCTTAGTATAATGGCAACTAAGAATCAGCAGTACGGCGAGAAAAGTTTAGTTCCCCCATCGCTCTGGATTCATTGTAGAAGTTAATTGATATAATTAAGAAGAATGGATTTTATGGCACATCTACATAGTTTCTCGTTTTTCAATCGTTAATAATTTTGCTCAAAAAGAAATAAATAAAATAAAATGTAAGTTGCATATTATGCTCGATAGATCATTAAGTACTGACTTTCATTAATTTTTTTAATTATTTGCTTAGCTTTTCAATTTTTAAAAATGTTAATTAATTTATATGAATGCCATTTGTTTAAGCCCTGTTAAAGGACGCTTTTTGTTATCGATGTGTAAATGTTCGCAGATCAGCAACTAATCATGAAGATATTTTAAGAAAAAGTTAGATCTAAAATGTGATATTAGACAGCCTAGTTTAAATAAATGTTGGCAAAAGTTTTCAATCACTTCAACTTTCCATTTCTGTTGCAAGTTTGAATAGCTCTTAGAATGTTGAGTTTAAAAACAAAAGGATCAAAAACCAAATAATGATAAAAGGCATTTATTTGCCAGTGATTTTGGATGGGTTTATAAATGCAGATAATATTTAATTTATTTCTGATGTAGAAAGAATAAACTTTATTCTTAGTTTATTATCTTAACTATATTTCTTCTGAAATAGTGAAATTATTTCAAACCATCATTCAGAACATGCAATCATTGAATATCACACTTTTTAATCTCTAAGCAAGTTTGCAATTTAGACTATAACATTTGCTTTTTGTATTATTATGAAACAGCTAAGGAGTCTTGTGTGAAAAAAACTGAATTAATAAAAAAGGCACGCAGTTTGTGATATCTTATAAGGTTATTAAAATAAATATTTTCATGTAGACAGTTTTCTTGCGCAACCGCTATAAAAACAATTTGTAATCACAATACGAAGAAAGACCGCACAAATAAAAAGGCTATACTAGCTAGGCTATAAAGGCTTTGATCAAAAATAGAACTGTATGATGCAAAAGCATACGTAGGAAGCGTGTGTTGGATGATGTAAGCAGCATATATATTAATTCAGAATGCAGTAAAATCATATTTATTATTAAATGAAATGTTAAAGTGTGCTTCTCAGCATAATACGGATTAATTAAATAGTCTAGAAGCAATTAAAGAATGAAATAGAGAATTCTTGAAGTAATCTTTGCGTTACAATAAAATTTTTATTTCTCTCTAACCGATTTATTAAATAATTTCAATTTTTTCACCCTAATCAAATTAAACCCCTCTCCATTCATGTCATTAGATGTAAATGTCAAACAGTCTTTATTACGAATCTTCATATCAGGATACTAAGTCTAATATAACATTGACTAAATCTGAATTTAGTAAATATAACATTTTACTTACAATATAAGATTTTTATAACATTTGTATTTTGTCAACTTTCATAAATTTAACATGTAGATATTACAAAGGAATATTATCAGGCAGTTTTGAAGAAAGATAGTCAAGATGAGTCAAATTTTAAAAATCGAAATCTTCATTTAAATTTATTCGCTCTTTACTATTTAATAGCAAAGAGCAAATATATTTAAATGAAGATTTCAATGAGAGAAACAAAGATTTATTTCCATAAAAGATAGTTGGAGGGTTGTTAAAGAAAAATTCTATGACATGATTCTTCGATTTCTAATTCGTATTTTCTGATCAAAACACATTTTTTAAAATTAAAAATTACTTCTAAATTCCAATACTTCAACTGAAGTTATGGAATGCAAATTTTTTGAAACTCTGTGGATATAAGTTTTCATTTCAGCAATATGCATATTTCTTGTAATTTCTAATGATTTCTTATTAAATTTCTTTATCTAGTGGATTTAAAAATAAATTTTGAAAAGTAATAATTCTTGCAAAGAAAAAGCAAAAAAATATTAAAAACAAATCTTAAACAATCTATAATTAGTTTGGGAATGAATCATCCACATTTATGCAGCAATCTAAAGAATGTGCAGGATTTTTTTTTCAAATACAGTTGAACGTGAAGATTCCGAGGGAAAAAAGTCGATACATAGAAATTTCAATGCACATATATTGCATTTTTTTTTTTTTCCATTTCAATACTGCTTCGTCGACCTTGTCAAATTTTAAGGATTTAAATTGTTTCCTATTTCCTCCAACACTCAAAAGTTTTAATAGTCGAATCACGATTTTTCAAATTTGTTAATACCGTACTTGTCGAAATTTCCTACTTTTTTTTACCAAGTCTTTATTTTCCATCCGCTTTCTACGTCTTTCATTATACTAAATCATTTTACACTTAAAAAATTCCATTTAGGAGCCCTACTCACTATAGAAAACCTACTGCTAAACTGAATTGAAAATAAAAATCTCGCTCAAAGTTAGGAACCCTAGAACAGAAGCTAAGAATAACACATAACTCACTGGCATTTTTTTTTCTTTTTGATTTATTTATTGTTTTCCGTGAATGACTTCTGGTCTTCCGAGAATTTCTGTTGCACTAAGAATCGGTGAAATAATTTTTTAAAATATTATATTTATATTTATTCTTATATGAACGAAATCAATAGTCGCTTTTTGACTGCAATAGGTATACACAATTTTTTATGCAAAAATTTTTGTGCGATATATAGAAATTTAATTTGATATTCAGAAATGTTTTTCTATTGAAAATAGAAATAGATATTCGCTATATATATAGATTTTCGATGTATATGGTATGTACTGTTCCATTAGTTGGGATTTATATTTACTTCAGCATAAACAAAAATCACTTCTCAAAAGAAAGAGAACGATATTGGATTATGTGAATTATTTTATCCGCCATTTCTGATTTTTCCTAGGATTTTATCTCCATTCAAAAATCGTACCTCTACATTTCTTCGTGTAGGTCTTTACGGGATGTAACTGAACTTCTCCCTAAGCGTTAAAATCATAAGCAAAACGATTAATATCAATTGTATGCCACTGTTTCGCTGTATGAAATAAATTCATACTTTTTAAATTTAAAATTCATTATTTATAAATTCTATCTAATTATATGCTTTTTTTTCAGAAATGATTGTAAAACGTTCAGTACACTTTACAAGAATATGTGAACTACTGTATAACGCATATCGCACGACAACGACTACAACATTTTTATTATACAACGACGCGATTTTTTTGTATTAAATGTCATGTTTTTATTTTCTGCCTATAAAAATAGAAATTATGATTGAATATTAAAATCTTAATTTTCTCTTGAATTGAAAAAAGGGAAACTTTTGTTAAATTCATTATTATTCACTTTTATCTGATATTAGGGGTTTTTTTTTTTTTGTCCAAAAACGAATAAAAAGCATCGGGCACACTTTTAATTCAATAATAAAAAAAAGACATTCCTCATGACGTTTATTCACGGCAACGACTATTATATTGAATCTTTTTACTCCGCGAACGCCACGCCAATTTTTTTATTAATTGTTTGATATTTTTATTCTCGGCATATATAAAAAACAGTAATGACTGAAGATCAATGTCTTAATTACCCCTTAGAGTCACAAGTATTGAGAAAAGCGAAACTTGCTACGCAGAAGAGTACCTTTCTATGATTTATAGCCCAACTGACTACCAAAAAGCAAAGATTCAGTTACGCTTGAACAGAGAAGGGAAAAGCACCAAGTACACAAGCAGAGGTAGCCAACTTCTCAACCTATCTGTACTTGTAGAAGGGTTTAGCATAACGTTTGTTTCGATGCGGCTGTTTTATTTATTAAATTTCCCAATCACGTACGTATGTCAGAAAATTAACCGTGCGTGTATATTTCTTCTCGAACAATTGACGAGTAATAATATGTTTCTTACTTTGTAATAATCTGTCCGCTGAGAAATGTCTAGGATTAGTACTCCCGAAGGCAGGAAGATAGTTCGGATTTTACGTCTTTTGTCTACGTCAACCCTCAATTGATACTGTAACTAAAATCAAATGGGAAAGGGAGTTTCCGTTGACCTACAGCTTAGAAGCTTATCTCACTCATGTAGAAACGAAGATGAAAATTTCAAGAAAGAAGTAAACTTAGCACCAGCGCATCACTCCAAAATAATTAAAATTCTTTTGCATTCCGCTGATGGTAAATGGTGATTAATGACCCTTAGTTCTAATTTTAAATTCAATTATCTAGAAATACCCAGTTTTATGTAGTTAATTATAATTTCAGTTTGTATCAGTTTGAGCATGTAATCTTGACATGCTGCGACTTCATTCATATAATATCGGATTGACATTTTATCCGTACCAAACTGCGCAACTTACTATGTTTAAACTTTTTTTGTTAAGAATTTGTTCTCTTGCTGAATTTAATTGTATTTTTTATTACGTTAATACTCGGAAGTATCTTTTCAAATTTCGCAGAAATAACTATCAAAATAAAACTTCTTATGCGTGTATTTTATTAGATTTTACTATAATGACTTAAAATGCTAAATAACATTATAACAGTGATGCTAATTTATATTTTGAGACAAACTCTTTCTGCATTCTGTTTCCAGATATAGATAATGAGGATAGAAGTGGGAATTTTTATTTTCTTCACTGAAACGAATCAACCAATCCTAAGCATGCGCTACGTTTTCAATTTAAATAGTTCCTTTGTGAGAAAATGCTTGTGGGGCCGGGTGATGGATATAAAATATAGTTCAATGAAATAAATGCTCTTTAACGTAACAAATAATAGATATACTAAACAAAAATTAAAATTAAAAAAGAAAGAAAAGTATAGATAAGAAACAGCAGATTTAAACATAAACTATGACAATACATCTTTTAGCGTACTAACGCAACAGCCTCAAGTGATTGCATCAACAGAAGTTTAAAACGATTAATATTTAAAACACATAAAAATTAATTTAGAAAGTAATCTGCTGTTTCTTATCTATACTTTTCTTTCTTTTTTAATTTTAATTTTTGTTTAGTATATCTATTATTTGTATCTGTATTATATTAGAAATAGCTGCATATGCGCCTTTATATATAATACTAAGAATTTTTATTAATGTTTTATTAATTAATTTAATCAATTTTCAAATAATATTTTCATTAAAATTTAGTCAATTTATAACTGTTAACGTAACAAAAGTTTAAAATACATTTTGTAGAATGTGAAAAACTACACATTCATTTGAATATTAGCTACAGTATATTTCAATGGGAGTTTTCTTCTACTGTTATACAACTAATTTGCTTTCTTTTTTTTAGATATTCAGACTCTTTTACTTAATATCAGGAATGAGATTCTTCCGCATTTTCGCGAATTTCCGCTTTTTTGTTATTTTGAAGAAATTCCGCTTTTTTTTTTTTTACCGGAAAAAAAATTTTGCTTTTTCTTCCGAAAATTCCGCTTTTACACAAATAAAATAAACCTTCCTATCTTCCGTTTTCGAAAGAAAATTCTGTGAAAATATGCTCGACCGTGCAGCTTAACTCCACCGGCTAGGAAACTAGTCGATTCATCTTCTACTGATGAATCAACATTATATCGGCAAGCTCTACAAGGATGAACATTCCAACATTCAGTGCCATTCAAAGTATTAAATACCACCTTTTCGCAGAAAACAAAACCTCTGTGGCATATTCTGCAAAGAAAAAAAAAAAGATTTTTTTGCATGAACATGTTGAAAAAAAAATAGTTGGAAACTTTAGGTCATCTTGTAGGGCGTACCAAGATGAAGAAATGAAAATAAATAAATAAATAAATAAATAAAATAAATAAATAAAATGGAACAAAAATAAATAAATAAACTACATAAAAAAAAACTCCTGTCAAAAGAGGCAGCTAAAAAGCTATGTTGAAATGCAACAAAAAAGCAGAGAATAAAACATAAATAAAAAATAAATAAAACATGATTTACCTAGGCATTCTAGAGATAGTGTAGTCCCGACAACTATGCCAGTAATTAAACAGAGATACTAATGAAGACTGTGCAAAAACTTTAGCCTCTACTGAAAATAAACTTGCAGATGATGCAAACACATCCTTTATTGAAGAAAAATCTGTCAAAGATAGGAGACCTCCAAAACAAGGGGTGAAGCGTGTTAATGGAGATCTGTTACCAACAAAAGCCACTCAAATAAAAAAAAAACGAAAGAAAACCATTTCTCTAACAATTAAGGAAATGTTTCAAATAACAATAATGCTAAATGTATCTGTCATTGTAACTGTACAATATCTCGACCCCTCTTGCTTTATAAGGTGCAAAATCATTGTGCTGTTACTTTTTCAAAAATTTATAAAAATAAAAGAAATAAAACAGAAATCAGTATATGATACATTATTATAATTTATAAAGAGCTAATACACTTTACACAATTGCATGAAGCAAAAGAAGACATTTGTCCTTATTTTTATTTATTTTGTGAGCTAACTTTTATCAAAAGGCTATTAAATATAATTCTTCTCAGACTTCTGTTGGGTGTATGTTGCATCTCAGTGATGTACAGGTGGTAAATATGTTTTAATGTCTAATTTTGTATTTTCTGATGCACCTGATGATGTGTTAAATTTGTTTGTTAACTTTTAACGTGAATAATTTAATATTCTTTTTCTTATTTATACATACTGAATTATAAATAATTAAGTTATTAATTATTATCGTGTAATATTTTCATCATGTTGCTTGTTCTGATGTTTTAATTCTTAAAACATCTTTCGCGTATAAATTATGGTAGAAATGTTTTGCTCGCGTATGATTTCAGTCTTTTTGCTTTTTTTGCCAATCTCATCCCTGTAATATAATTGAGTAATTCCTGAGAAATGCAGTGAAAAACACAGATTTTTGCTGCACTGAAACATTCTGGGCCTTGAAGTAAATGGGTAAAAAGAAAATTTAAGAAAGGGCGGTGTTTCTATTTTCTAAGTGAGGGAAAGAAACAAATATTAAGTGTTAGAACAAATACTAATAATTTAAAAGCAGCTGATTTCCTAAGATTTATTTTAAAGATTTGATCATATCAAAGATATTTCAAAGCAAATTTTCCCTTTATTTTTTACTTGCTTGATGTCAAACTTCATTATCTGAAATTTGTTCGTGGCTCAATCGGCGGTTTTCATACCGAAAATCATTATAATAGCAAATGAATCATATACATTTTATGCATTCCCTCTTAATTTTCCAGTTGTATTAAAAAACAATGAAAATGATGATTAATTTCCTAAAATATTGAGAATGAACAACCATATTTCTATTTAATTTATCAGTTTTTATATTTAATTACACATATTATTTAAATTATTATTAAATTTCAGCCCACTACATTGTTCCCTTTTCGTATTATGAGGTAAAAAAAAACTAGTTTAGAACTATTGCAATAGTTTAGATGAAAGTTTATGTAGGGGACTTACCGATTTTCTTTTGCTACTGTGGTGACTGGAACATCTTACTTTTCATTATAAGGGGAAAAAAAAACAACTTTTTTTTAAATAATATTTTTTAATCATAGTAAAAGCCCGCAAAGGGGGATGAAATGCTATAATTATGTAATATGAACTATTTCTGCAATTAAAAATAATTCATATTTATATAATTCAGGTCGTACAATTACAAAATTTATGAGTCCTGACTTATTTAGAAATTCGAAGAACTCACCTGCCTGCGAATGCCATTTTGCTACGTTGGCCATGAATTAGTTAAAAGATCTCTTTAAAAGAAGGAAAAAAAATGTGATAGGAATCTAGATAAAAATTTTCCTTACCTGATTAGCGTACCGACATTTTTAACGAGTTGCCATTCGAAATGAGGAAAAGCTATTCTAATTCCGCGACGATCCACGTGCAAGCAAAAGGGAGTAAAAAGATCACGGGAGTGTCTGGTAACATCAGGCGATAGCTAATCTTTTTGTGCTGAGATAACATAGGAAAATAAACAAATTCCGACGCAGAGCGCCCGTAGCTCCTCCTAAACCCCACCTCCGGGAAGACAATTACCTAACAGAGAGCATCCCAGGGTCGAACAGGTAGCAGCTTTAGTGACATCTGTTTACGTGATTTCTTAAATTGTAGCTTTGTGTGACTCGGATAGCTCAGGGGGAAATATTGCTTGTAAAAAATGACTTTTGTCTTGTCCTTTCAAGAATACGACCTCGAGCGCTAGCTGAAATTCATCAAGGAGAGTTGCCTGATGGAAAAATGATTAGCAAGTTCAGAAAATCGGTCTCGAGGTCCTAAAAGAAAGAAAAAGAAATGGTGCATTCGTCAGATAATGAACCACGGAATCCTAAGATGATGAGATTCGAGACCATTAATTTTGTAGCGGTCTCCGAAATCGGTGTTTCTGTCGTACACGGCCATTTCAAATCTTGTGTTCTGCTCTGCTGCCTCTTATGCGTGGTTCTTATACCTTTCAGTGAATATTTATATTTTGATCAAGAATCCGAGGTTGATTTCAGATTGAAAATGAGTGTCGTAAAATATTAAGTTTATATGTATTATTTTTAAATATGAAGTCGTGCATATTTTAAGGAGAATCATTTTAACAACGTAGTAAAACATTTTATTTATTGATGTGGTTTTTAAATTCAGTAGTGTTACCAAATAATACAACATGCTTATCAAATACCATATATATATAAGGTTTTCATATAAAGAATAGAAGTATCAGGTATCAGATAAAACGGCACTTCTTAAATTGTGTGTCGCGACTTTAAGATGGGTGGCGTAAAAAAATTTGGTGGTCAAAAAGTCTTTTGTAGGACTTTTTTCTTTCAGATACTTCAAAATTTACATGTAAAATAGTTAAGAAAATCACCGCGAATTAAAAGATTTCAATAAACCTTGTCAAATAAATACCTTTAATTAATTTTCCATTTAGTTACTAGTACTTAGAGCTCCATATTCTTATTTATTTTTCAACTATAGGTCGGAAACTGTATTTTCAGATGGATACAGGAGCACGAGTAGAAAATTTTACGAAGCCCTGGGATAAAACAAAAGATTGCGTTCTTTTAACACACGTTTTAAAAACGTCCATTTCTTTTATGAAACTCTTCTTTCTTTTCAAAAGCCGCAAACATTACCACTGAGTTTTAATTACAGATTAGGAACTATGTTCAGTGTTCATTAAACCCCGTCAGTGAGTTAATCAATTCTTGAAACAATTTCAAAAAAAGAAGGGGGAAAAATAGGAAAAACCGAATTGGACATTTTAAGCGCATATTGCATTAAAACATCTAAAAAATTCTTCGAAAGGTATCGGTTTTTAACCCTACTCTGCGCAATTTTATATATTTCATCCATAATTGTTTGTAAATCTGTATAAATCGCTGTATGAAATGCTGGAAAAATAATTTCAAAAAATTAATTTTAAATTTAAATTAGGTAATTAAGAAACTGTTAGTGTTTAACTAAATTTTCTTTATTAGTAAAACAATACAGGTTCCAAAAGAAATGCAGGTTTATCTCTTCTGCAATTAATTTTAATAATTTTAAAATTAATTAACAAACTATGAACAAATTACATTTGTGTTGAAATAGAAAAATCTGTATTTTATGCAAATATGTAACGCTACGTAGCGTTAAGTTAAATTTAATTTTGAAAAAGATCCGTGTGAAAATTTATATTGGGAAAAAAGGGTGAATGAATTCATGCCTGCTCTATAAACACTATCGTATTTTTCTTATGAAACTCGGAACCTTGAAGGAAAAAGGATCACCTCAAGATAAAAGATAAAGGTGATAAAAATTCTATATGTTGTTGCAAAACAAAAAAAAAAAACAAAAAAAAAAAAAAAAAACATTCCAGCATTTTCTAACGTAGATAAGAACATTTCATAATATGCACCAAGATAATATTGTCAAATGAACAAACTTAATAAAACGTCGCAATTTTGAAGCTGGTGTTTTTAATTGAATTCTTTTATGTATGTATATATTAGAAGGGTTAAAAATAGAAAAAAATATGAATATTTCTTTTATTTTTATTTATGTGAATCAAAGGCTACTTCAAATGGGCCGACAAACAAAATAGTCCGAACATTTCACTTAAGTTACTAAATAAAATGAATTTGGGAAATATTAGATGCCCGATTTTTAAGTTGTTAAATAAAATGAATTTGGGAAATATTAGATGCCAGAAGAGGCTTCAAATTTCGGAAATTAAGAAATTTAGGTAATCTTAAACTTTTGTAAGACTTTTTTAAGGTTTCAAACTTTTGGGAAACACATTTTTTTATTTAATTCATAAACAAGTCTTCGTGCATTCCCCCCTCTCCTATTTTCTTAACAATTCCTATTTGTAACAGCAGTGTCATACATAATTCTTTCTCAAAGAACTGCATGCTGATGTGAAAGCAAATCTATTCTCTGTAATCGAATCTGTTGGAAAGAAAGGGAAAACTTTAAGTATGCCAAAACGGGATTTTTTTTTTTTTTCCTTTTGAACTTTTCGTAATCAAAAGACATTGCGAGTCTTGTAATGACACGTCTCATTCATAAAAGTTTCCTCCCCGAAAAAAAGAAGAAAAAAATCGCTTAATGATAAAGACGTGATATCGAGAAAGAATGCAAACGCACACATTTAGGTTCACCGCAGCACCAACCTTGTTCAATCTTGTCTTTCCCAGAAGTTCAATTAAGAAGATATCGTGATACCGAAGGGGAGGGGAAAAAAAACTTCTATCAAAGAATTTTTTTATTTTTCACGCTGAGCTCATTTTTATTCCGAAAGGCTGGAATCACGCATAGTAAGGAATCGCAGATATTCTTTTATTACTTTCCTTTTTTTACTTAACTTTTATCAGGAAACCTACAACAGTTTTAGCATAGCATTCTAGATGAGGATTTTATCATCGGTCAAGTTTTCAAATAGCAAAGAACAATACAACTCGCCTCACAGTAAATTAAAAATTTAGATTCTGAGAAGTATGCCATCACTTAATTTTCAAAGGGTGATGTTTTGACTATTTACCGTTCTGTATATTAAATAAGTTACTAATTATAAAGAAATAGCCAAAAGTGTGCTATGGCTAATGTAACATGTAAGTTATAAAATAATAAATATTTGGAAATATTTAATCTATTTATTTCGATTTCTGACAAAGACTGGTTATCAGATTCTGTGATGAGTAAAAAATTGAAGAAAATGTCAATAAATCAGCTTCTGAGTTTTCGATTTTAAAAAGGAATTTATGATCTTTTATTAAATAACAAATTGAAATGAAAATTTCATGATTGAATCTAAGCTTAACAGGAGATATATTTCTTAATATGAAATTCTGCAGGCAGAAATTTCTGTTGGTATAGTACTTTTTACAACTTAATGCACCAAGAGTGAATTTCGTTAATATTGTTTCGAAAAAAACTTAAGCTACTATTTTTTGCAATGTTCCTCAAAATTACTATTTCTTTTATGATTGAAAATATAAATGATATAGAAATTTCTTTCAACCAAGAAGAAGATAGTAAAGAGTGTATGTTTGCAAACAACGATTTTTGGAGTGTTTTCTGTAACATTCGTCGGTAACATTTTCAGAAAACGGTTTTCTCCTTTTTTAAATCATAATTACAATAAAACAGGTCAAAGAATCCATAACAGAAAGTAGGGTTCTTTCCTTTAAATCAATCTTCTCTTGCAGATCCCTCCTGAGAATAATAAAATTTCAGTGACAATCAGCTTTACAAAATGCAACATACGTCGTAAGTTAAACAAGGTGAATTATTCAGATAATATGTTTTTTTGTGAGGGAAATAATTTTTTATTATCTATTTTTATATTTACCATTAAAAAAAAATCAAAGCCGTAATGAATTTTAGAGAACTCACGATCCAAAGCCAGAATTTAATTTTAGATTATCTGAGGAGAACTTCTGTGATGAAGATCTAACACTTGTCTTCTGAACCGTTTTTATTATTATTGATATATTTCCTTATACATTTAGCATTTCAGTTGGTCATAAATTAAATTTTTTTATTAGGATTGTTATTTCTTTGAATTTGCGTTTTTGTTTGCATAATGGCTGATTCAAAGATTCGATGATGTTGGCAACCTTTAGAGCATCAAGTAAAATTTAATTTCTCTATTGTATTTGGTCGTCATACTTGTGCAATTAATTAGAAAATCTTCCTTTACTTTATGATAGGTAATAAGCTTTAAAATTTCAAGCATGTGAGATATATTTCTAACATAAATGTACGCAATGCAAATGTACTAACGTAATATACGTACAGAACTGCAATTAAATTTTTTTGTCTGATCATTAATGCGTTGTTTCCTTTTTAAGCTTTTCTAAATACATTTGGGTTCCCAAAAAAAAAAAAAAAAAAAAAAAAAAAACATCAACCCTCGTAACTTTTCCCCCCATAAGTAACAGTGGAGTTGTTGGAATAGTTAGAAAAGAAAACTTTTCTGGAATTAACGAATTCATTAACTGAATTGATTAACAAAATCAGTTGAATACCCATAAGTAACAGTGGAGTTGTTGGAATAGTTACAGTGGCGTACCTACATAAAATGGCGCCCAGGGCAAATACCAAAACTGCGCCCCCCCTTCTTTTTTCTTTTGAAATGTGATCCCCATTTTCTTTTCGGAAACTTTATATATGCCAGGGAGTGCAAAGATTAAAAATGTAAATAAACTTTAAAAAAATATATAAAACATTTTTGAGTTGATCTTGAGTTGAAAATAACATATAAAACACTTTTGAGGGGAAGGGGACTTCAGCCTCGGATTCTTTCTTCTTCATTGTTGCATATTTTATGAATACAAACGAAGCAAAAATAAGAAAAATCACGCTTTTAACTAGAAGATTAAAAAAATTCATAAATAAATTATAGATTCTTAAATATTTTTCTGACTTATGAAATTAATCGAAAGAATTCGTTTTATTTTGAACCATATTAATATTTGCTATCACTGAGGCAAATTTTTGCGACATAGTGAATAATAAATAATTCATTTCATGCTGGAGTATATTTAAAAGTAGGTAAATATTTCCGTTCAAAAATGAGGTGGAAGTTTGAAAAAACATACAAAGGTTGCCTTCAGCAAAGTTTCTAATAGAATTATAAAAGTGTAATTTTATAAATTTAGATTCATTCATTTTATGCAGTGTAAAACTGAAGCTAACAAAATTGCCATGAGGATATTCGTATTTTATAATTAAATAAGATTAAAAAAATTAAAAATGTTTAACTTGATAATAGTATGATAATTTAAATTCGTTCGGACTTGATTTATTTTGCAGAACAAACGGAGGGGGTTGAATCTGACAGAAAAGTTATGTCTGCTTGCTGTAACACAACTGGTGAGATTAAGCTTCTAAATGTCGAAGGTTTCATGGGCAAAGACATCATTTCAGATTTTATCAAGAAAAAATCTTGAACTAGACATCTTAATTAAAACTAAAACACTGAAATTGAAGTAATCGGTCTTAAAATTTAAATTTAGAATAATTTTCACTGAAATAAATGAAAATATATATATTATTGACATCATATCCAAAAGAACTTCAGGCATGGACATGACGATATCGTTTCTTAGAATTATTATCATGATCAGGATAATAATCTTCAAAACTACCTTTTCGCAATATACAAAAGAAAAGTACATGCAAAAAGCATTTAATACTTTATTTGAAAATCATTTTGTTGGGGAAAAAATATGCTGCAAACTTAGTAGAACATCTGAGATATTCTTCATAATTTAATTTTAAATCTTCTTACATGCTTATTTAATTCTTTGTTATTTTAAAAGTAAATTCTTTTAGAAAATCCTTGCTATTTTAAAGAAAATTAATTAAAAAATATTTTTTTCAATGTAAATTTAAGATCTGTTTGCAAGGTCTGCAAGATCTGTTAATTTTTGCCACCAATTGCAAAACTTTATGTGGTCTTTTCTCTATCTCTCTCTCTTAGTTTTTTTTTTTCTTTTTGCGTTTGGCAGAACAACTGCATCTATGTTCCATAAACAATATCGCATTTTCATCATACAAATTATGCAAATATTCAGTGTTAAAAACAATGTAAAGATAACGAACTTACGTTTAAAGTTGATGGAGTGCTCTTACTCTGCGCAAAAAATTTCCCGTTCTTAACTCTTTGCTGATTGAAAATTGGAATGTTATCACCAATTTCCGAAGAAACTGCTATCCATTCAGTGTTTATCATGCATACCATGAGAAACCATAAGAATCATCAGGTTAGAAGAAAGCATCAGGAACCCTGCGGAGATAATCATCCCTAACCATCTTCCCTTATCCGACCCAGTAGGATGAGAGCTCTGAACGAGCTTTTAATTTCGCCATGAGGGTTTCTGTTAGCAAATCTCTGAAATATAATATTACTTTTTATTTTGTCGCAGCTTTAGGTTTCCGGGTTGTAAAAATGACTGTATCCTTAAGATTTTCCCACACTTTGTTGAAATCAGTTCAATTTTGAAGAATCTTAGGAATAAGAGCGTCAAAAAAACCTACATTTATATTAAATACAACCAATTGATTCCTTAATGTTGCGCCCCCTTGCAATTGCGCCCAGGGCACTAGCCCCACCTGCCCCACCCTTGTTACGCCGCTGAATAGTTAGAAAAGAAAAGTTTTCTGGAATTAACGAATTCATTAACTGAATTGATTAACAAAATCAGTTGATATATAATTTCTTCACCAATCGGTTTTTTCCCCCCGTAAAATCAATTTCGTGACAATAAATTAGCCCAAATTTATTTTTCATAAATATTGAATGAAACTTCTGGAATTAAAGAGGACTTCCAAAATAAAAAAAGTAAAGTTTTCATCAACATTTGGTTTTCCGTCTGTTCTCTCTCCATATTTTTAACCATGCTGAAAAAAATCAAAATTTTCTAGCAAAGGAAGTCGAAGGAAATAATAAAATTGAAATGTTTTGCATTAATTAAAATTTTTCAATTAGAACTTGAAGAAAAAGTGATCTATAACTTAAATTTTGCATCAACTTCAGAGGTCGTAAAAATGCTGTATTAAAATCTTTAACTACATATTTTACATGATATTCAAGAAAATACATGTCAAAGAATGAGAATAATTATGTTTCGTAGTTTTAATTCCAATTAAGCGCAGATCAGGTCAGTTTTTCTCTCACTTAGTCGTGAAAAATTACGCAAGGGGAAACGCGACTTTTTAAATGTTTTAAAAATTTAAGACCTGCGGATGAAGATACTTGATCGCTTACAAATAAAAACAAGTTTAGTTTAGTTTGATTGAAGTCCTGTTTTGAAACTACTCGAGTCTTGTTCTACGATGGACCTCGAAATTTTGAATCTAGTCGTAACTATTAAGCAATCTGATACGCAAACTGATATTTTTTAAACTTGAATCTTCCCGTAGTTATCGTCGAAAGGTAATTTAAATTATGTATTTAACTTATAAGTGTACATGAGTATTCAGGATATTCAACTTTAAAAAATATAATTTGTTCAAGAACCCTCATCATTTAGCTTCTCTTAGAGTGTACCGAATTCACCAAGTTACAATGCCGATATCTTTCTGAATACCAATGGAATTGAACTGGAATTATTATATAAGTTGCCCTATATATCTGGCTTTGAAGTTATTAAAGAAAAATTACGCTACGTTACGCATATGCACAGTAAAATTTATTTACTAAAAATACTCATATTTTCTGTAATATTCAAATTATTTAATTCAAATTTTATTACAAAGCTTTTTTTACATATTGTCAAATATTCTGCAAAGTTTCTTACAATTTAGTGGAAAACTCTGCATGTTATAAGGAAAAAACACGCGGAAATATTAGGAACTTTTTAACCTTTATATCTTCCTGAATATTTGTGCTGTGTTTACGAAAATGCATGTAAATATTATGCACATCAAACATAACCATTGATGAAAGTTACATCTCGTTATAAGCATTCTGTGAAACTGGATGTGTCAAACTCCATTTTCGCCTTCATCCCTTTCTGGTGGTCCCCCTAATTGCCCTCGTGTCAGAATCTTCACTGTCAAATGTGAGTTCCGACGATTGTATGTTCCACGATTCTCCGCAACTGATTGAGAACCATTGTATTCCTAATAAGTCCAAATATTTCGAAATCTTAAAAATGGTCCTTAGCATTTGTCAATCAGTGTATACGGCGAATGTTCCGTAGAATCGGGTCTTGTATCTACGACATTGCCACCAACGTGGTCCTGAAAAAAAGAAGCGATGAAATCTTTCTGCTTAGTTTAGTTTGATTAGATCAACATCCCATTTTGAAATACATGAGTGCTATTTTAGGGCTGACTTAGTCAGATTGAACCGTGGTCATATGATGGAAAATTGGATATGGAAGAAAGCAGAGATAAGCACTCTGTCTTTTATTTTTGAAACATAAATTAACAATGACCTCTAAAACACATTTTCAGTTCCTTATTAGAGAAAAATTTTGCTAACCTACAAAATATTCACACCTCCTCAATGAAATTCCAATAATTCCTAGAATATCCCGTATTGGTTGGAATTAAACCACGTTCATCTTGATTGACGATTGAAAGTCGTTGAATGAATAACAGTCTATCTCTTTTGAAATTGGATCAAACTTCTTTAAAAGATGTTGCGCAGAAATGCCGTTTTGATTAAGTGCATTAAAATAACGAAATATTAACATGAAAATGCACATTTTCTGCATTTCATCGTTTACTGAATGTGTCACACAACAATAATCCAAAAATTTGACAACATTTCCAGCCTTTTTATAAAAAAAAAGGCAGTAAAAGTATTTATTACATGCTAATCATTGAAAGTTATTTTTATGTGTTAATCCTACTTTTAAAAAATTGCCTTCGGAATTTTCTCAGAATTTAATAGAAATTTCTGGATGAGATTTGATACCTGCTTCGTGTAAGGTAAGCCCGATCAAATGATAATAATATCTTGACTTAGGTAGAGAGAAAAAAAGAGAGTCAATTATCCACATTAATTAGGACAGTTGCTTATCCCGATATTCTTCCAGAGGGTTCACTCCGATACGTTTTGAGGGTCGTCGGTTTTATATAACTGCAAAGAGATTTACTTGAGTTAGAAGGGGTGCGACAGTTTTTCTTTTAAGGATTGTGCATTATTCGAGTCGCTAAGTTTCTTCGATGGTGAAAAGACTATGAGAGTAGGAAAAGTTCAAAAATTCCTTATCTAGAGTCAAAAAGAACTTTAAGTTTCAAGATTAATTTTTATTGGTATAAAATGTTGCAGTCATCCTGAAATTTGAAGATGAAGATTCAACTTCTGTTATTTAATTATTAACTTAGGTTATTTAATTTAACTTTTGTTATTGCATTCTATCAAACAAACATTTATTTCCAGCTTCAATTTTTTTAAAAATAATTACTGCTCGTTGTTCATGAACAAGTAAATTAATAAACATATAACCAATGTATTGAATTAATAGAATTTCTAAATAAAATAGAAGCATTGAAAAATAACAAGATCTTAATCTGAATAGTGTAATTATCATTCTACTTTCCTTCGAACAGTTCATTCCCCCACTGAATTAGAAAACTTAGCCTGTTCAACTCTACCAGAAAACACAAATTTGTAAGCCGAGTTTCTTAATGCATGTATCTTCTAATGAGTAGCACCTCCAGGCATACCAAACGGAACTCCATATTTTGATCCTTCCTATGTTTTCTGCCAACACCTGCCTAATTCGTATCATCCATTTGCTAGTCCCTCAACAAATGAAAGACCTTTATTTTTCTCGTTTTTCTTTAGCTGAACTAAGGCGCAGTCAAGTGTTTTCATTTTTTTTTTCGAGGAAAGGCTCTAGGGTACATGTTCCCCTCCCTAACATTCCAAGATGGATGTATTTTCATCTTTGTTCAACAGACGTTTCTTTCTTTTCTTCACTGAAAGAAAAAAAAAAAGTCATGTGGGAGGCGTCCTCCTGTTACTTTTCTGCACTTCATAAATCCTGACTTCTATAGGAGACGTAGGCAATGCGCCTGCTTTCATAATAAAGATATAGTGCACGGCAGAATGATGCATGCAATTTGTGACTTTCCGTTAGAGCTCTATAGATCTTTAAATAGATCACCGACGTAATTCGCTTTTCAGCAAGCTAACAAGAGGAATTAAATTTCTTCATTAGACAGTTCCCCTTGCATATCTAAAATTCTATATTCTGCCTAACATACCCCTTTGAGTTAGTGGAATGGAAGCTATCCTGACTCTTTTATTATTTATATCCAGTATTTTGTCACAAAATATTAAAAACTTTCTTGACTGTTTTTTGAATTTTAAAACACAAAGGCATATAAAAATATAGAATAATTATAAATAAATAAAAAATGACGAATTCAATTATACTTTTGTGCAGTAAATTACATAAGTGGAAAAAAACTAATAAAAAACTGTTACAAATTTATTCAATAATTTTTCTTCATTATAACAGGGCATTCAAGTAAACACAGAAATCACTGCAATATATTTTTAGACAAATGTTAATAAGCGTTGTATTTTATATTTAATAAAGGACAGCAATATAAGCTGATCCAGTACGCGAGCTCAACTGTATTCTTCGCAAAAGAAAAATTTATTTGTTGTCATTTTGAATTTTTTACCCTTCATAAATTCATTTATAAGTCTCTAAACCTATAGGTAAGTCTTATTTCTAAGACAAAATCTAAAATGTATTGTTTAGTTTTACGAAGAACAGCTTGTTGACGAGTGGTTTCGTTGACATAATGCAATCATCTTTGAAATCCCAATTGCGGAATTAAAAATCTTCACTACTAACGACTAGTTGATTTACTTCCGCTCATCCACACTTCGAAACGATCCTAATGAAATAAAGATCGATGAGGCAACCAATTAGACCTAACCCACCTCAGAAATCCCACAGTTCGATTTTTAAATTAATTACGATACCCCACTCTAATATTTTGAGCAATAACGGCAACCATAAGTAGCTTTCGAAAAGGCTGATTATACGGTTGTTCTTTTTACAACCGCGATAATTACAAACGAGCTGTTTAATGGCAGTTTAATGGTTCCAAAACATTATTATATAATAATACGTGTTCCGAGAGATACAGATGTAAGAGAAGTCCAGAAGCCGATTACACGCTTTCGTAATTATTGTCTAAGGAGTGCCAAAATAAGATTAGACAGCATCCCCATAAATTGAAACGATTCCTGAGTTGCAACTTAAAGACTTCCAAGTTTGCTCTAAGAAAAACAAAACATAAAGCGCTTGTAAGTACTTTGTTGAAATGGGTAACACTGTCATTATGGTTTCTAAAACATCTATCTTACAGGAACGTGCTCAACAATTCAAGATGGACTGGACGAAGAAAGTGCAGAATACACATAGCACTCTAAGAGATTAAATGGCCGAATTGTGGCTCTTTACTTAACAATCTCTGACATTCAAAACTAAACCAACCCTCCATTGTCAACTGTTAGTTCGTGCAATCAAATGTATTCGGAATAATATTTGCGGGGTAGACAAATGCATTTGTTTTATAAATGCCCTGATTGCGCACAGCTGTTCCTTTACTTGATATAATCATCTAACGAGAAGCCACCCTTATTCGTTATTCGTGATGGGAATAACCAGCTCAACTGTTATAATTTTCTATGTCAAACTTATACGTTTCTTAAACGATGTTTGTGAACGAATAAAGAGCCCCAAGAAATAGTCATTCTACATAATGTAACCCACAAATTCTGTGTTTTCTATCTATGAGCATATTTACCTAACAGAATTTTTTTTTTTTTTCCAGCTACACTTAGAGTACATTTCATCCTTCAAAAGTTATATGAATGAACTTAATAAACCATCAACGCTATTAAGCATGAGTCTCAATGAATAAAAAGAAACCAAATGCCAGCAATAGCATATAGGAATAGTGCGAAAAACGTACGACTGCAGCCAACGTTAAAATAATGTTGCTTTTCAATTGGCAGGGAAAAGTGTGGACGACAATTGATAAGATCGACGCGAGACATTCCGGGGATTGCCGAAAACTTTTTCATATTACAATGGCGGATGCGAGTATGTGTTTAAACGCTAAGAGAATAGTTAGCTTTCAGAAAAATTTCTTTCAAGTTACTTAAATAAAAATGCTATACTTGGAGAAATATTTCTTAGAAAACAATTAAGATGATAGTAAGAAATGTCAGAGAGTTCAGATCCTAAAAAATCATTAAAAATAAAAATAAATAAAAAAAAAAGATTACTCAAAATTATTCTAAAAATCCTTATCACATTTGTACGAAAATTATGTTACAGTAAATTTCTAAAAAAGAAAAAAAAATAGCTTAAAATTTTAGTGAATTATCCAATTCCATTAATTAATATTGTTGATTTTTTTATGCAAATATTTCCTTTTGGAAGTGGAGATTGTTCAGTCATTTGCCTCCAATCTTCAAATTTAGCCTGATTTATATTTCACACCGCAATTCCATGTAATTTTTGAGCTTAAATTCACTTCAAAAAACTGATTGAATTAAAATAGATTTATTAATTTGAGTAAAGAATTATTTTTATTATTTCTTCTCAAAAATGATGAAAATTTTGGCGGATCTTTAAGGATTTTTATGCAGTTTACTTAACAAACAGAAAAACTAAACAAAAAAAAGAAAACTCAACTGTTCATTTATGTTTTAACTATTTTAACGTTTTAATCTACTAAATAAAATGCCGATTTTGAATTTAATTACTCGTAAAAAACCCAAACAAAATCGCGAGCTTGATGAAAAGTTTAATCGCATGCTGAGGAAAACGTATTTACCTGCTTTAGGAATTAAGTTTACGGAAATTATTTTTGCTGAGTTTGAACCGATCATTTATCAACTGATAAATTACAAATGTGAATACGAACGAAATATGTCCTAAATAAAGAGATAAATGATGAAAGAAACAAATTAAATAGAAAGGTTTAAAAAGCTTCGTTGTTTAAAAATATTTGCAAAATAAGAAATTAAACATCCATTAAGCAATATGCTCATACATTCTTAGTTAAGTTTTTTTTTTCAGTTACTGCAACAGAATATTACATCGTTTTTATCTAAACATATTCTCTTAGTTAAGAGAAAGAAGCACCAATTTTAATTACTCATTAAATCAAGACAAAATTTATATCACTAACCACAAAGAACCTCGCAACGGATTTTACCTTTTCCTTCGTTATTTTTCGAATGACTCAATTCTTCCGTTAATTTTCGTATCAATTTGTTACACCACTTCTACATTAATGCAGAACTGATTAAAAACTATAACAACCTCCCTATTCTTCATTCTTCCTTATAATCAATGAATAAGCATTTCTCAAAAGTCTATTTCAATTTATAGTATTATGACTTAAGCAGAAAAGATAAAATCCCATTATGCTATATTGCATGATATAAGTCACTTTCTGAGTTAATCCAATTTACTTAGACGTGGTCATAATTATGGTCAGATTTTCATGAAATATTAGATCACTTAGATAATTAAGTTAGCATTTGTTTGCATTGAAAGAGAAACAATATTACCAAAACAGCAGCAGATAGACACTGGTGACTGCCATTTTGAAAAATCAGGACTAATATATTTTACAAAATGTCTTTAGAGGTAATACAGCTTATCTTTTTTAAAATCTTTAAATCTGAAACTGGTCCTATTCAATTCCAAATTCTCTTGAAATTAAATGAACCAATCCTTAGAATAGCATTTTCTTAAATACTTCCTAAACTATTGCAAAGATTTTAACGCAGTTTTGGATTAGTTAGTTTTATAATCGCATGACTCTTTTCTAGAGTCTATATAAAATGTTAAAATAAATGTGGATAGCATTTTCTTAAAAAAAACTTTGAATTACCTTGAAGTATCCTTTACAAAATTATTTCTCCCAAAGCATCTCACCCTAACGATTAGAACTACTTTGTATGTAACACCGAAACTTTTTCTTCTCTCTCACTTGGAACGTTATTTGATTAGCTTATCCAGATGATAACATCTCGATAAGACAATAAAATTTAGGAAATAAATGCTTCATCGATACATTATGCTAACATTAAAATATGAAAGGACGTAGAGAAATTTGAGAGCATTGTAAATTACTCTGCATTATTTCGAAAGAAAAGATTAAAATATTAATTTATTAAGACACAAGCATTTAATGCAATCATGCATCGCTGTGTTAAAATAATTCTTAAAAACTGATAGCAAATATAGGGGAAATTCGGGTAAGACGATGAAAAGTCTAAGATGGCGAATTTTATTCTTCTCGAAAATTACACTAGATGGCAGCCCCGATCCTGCATCATCAGAGACCTCTAGCGACCAGCTACCCGTATCACAACAAAATATTTCATCCTGTTATTAGTGTGATTCACAGTACGCGATAATGTGTTTTTTAGTTGTTTTTATGCAATTTTTGGTTGTTGCTTTGTAAGGGATAGCGTTCACAGAGTAAATATTTTTGATTTTTACATGTGATATTCGCAAAGAGCTAATCAAAACGCGTTCAATGGTGTATTATTTTAATTTTTCTGATGAGCTGATATCCTTCAATGTTTTTTTTTTTTGAAACAAAAGGCGAAATCGGGTAAGATGACGAACCCCTCCACGCTGATTCAGGAGCTCGTCGTGCTGCCTGAAGGCCACCTGCCCTTCCTGCAACTTACTGGCACTCCAGGGGAAAATGAGCATTTCATTAAAAAGGAGATAGAGGGAGAAGAAGATAAACGAAAACTTTGACAGCTGAACAAGGCTGAAGTTAATAAGACTAAACGCAACAAACCTTCTAAAAATTCTACAAAAAAGAAGAAAATATCTAAGTAACACCTCGACTTCTAATGTTCTGAGTCTGAAGACTCAATTCATTCATTTGAATTTCCTTGCGTTGACGCTAATGACAATCTGGACCCAGAGGTCCTCGATAATGAAGAATACATCATTTGTAGAGAGTTAGGAAACACGGAATTGGGATTCCAGTGTTTTATGTGCAAGCTCTAGCCCCATTCCACCTGTACTGGCTAAGACAAAATCCAAGCCCATGGCGATGCGATTTTTGTAATTGATTTCATTTCTTAAGGTTTGAATCTCAAATTAATATAGTAATAGATATTAATATTTTAATTAATATATTAACAAATATATTAATTAATATAAAATATCAGGGTCGGAATTTTTCAATTAAGCGTTTGCAGCAGCATCGATTCACTTTCAGGTTTATGCAAATTAGGTATTCGTCATCTTACCCGACACCTTTCGTCATCTTATCCGCACAGTCGGGTAAGACGACGAAATTGACTTTTTTTTTCTAAAATGAAATTTTGGGGTCTCAAATTTGAACATAAAAATTTTTAAAAAAATCTATATATTTAAAATAATTTGGTTAAAACACGTTCACCGAGTCCTCCAGCCTCAACCACTCTACCGATTTCGACAGTTTTTTTTTTAATTTGAAAGGTTATGACGTCTACATATGTTATCAAGGGTCGCTTGCCCCGCCCCACCCCGCATTTTCAAACGAAATAGAAAAAACACTTCTCCTCTAAACATTCTCTATATATTTTTTCGATTTCGTTCGAAAATTGAGGTGGTGGCGGGCAGGCAACCCTTGATGACATATCTATACGTCATAACCTTTCAAATGAAAAAAAAATTATTGAAATACGTCGAGTGGTTGGGGCTGGCGAACTGTCTGAAGGTTTTACCATATTATTTTAAATATATAGATCCCAACAGTTCCATCAAAATAGCGTGTCAAAAATATTGTAAAATACCTATTGTAGGTGATGGAAACTGTTTAGGACGATTTCATTCTGTATTTATGGATCTGAAGACTTTCATGCCGAAATTTGTGAAAAAATTATACAAAACATTACAACTAGATGAGGTTTATTGAAAGATTTTACAATTTTAAAGGAATCTGTTGTCGACAAAGAACATGAAATCTACTATGGTTTTATTCTCTGTTCCGCTGATCTTCATGCAGTATTTAAAACTGAAAAAAGTAGTGGCTGAGAACCTTGAAGCAGCCAGGTAGCAAGGACAGTGCTGAGCAAAGTGGGTGCTGGCCGTGAACCCGCCCAGAGGTCGGCGAGAGCGGCTAGTATCACTTTAAAATAACGAGTTGAAGAAGATTTTGGTGAAAAAATAATCCTCCAGCAACGAATATTGAGGTCAGGAAAAATCCCCAAAGCTTAAGGACGCCATCTTACCCGACTTTTCCTAACTAGGGAAAAAAAAAAAACGAATCTCTGATAAATATTGTAAAAATATGCATAGTTTGCTGAAACTTTTGGGAAGAAAAACAGACTTTATTCAGAAATGGTCTAGTCCGGTAATTTTTGATTATAATCCTTAAAGCAGATATTTTTAAATTATTGCATCATGTGTATTTTCGAATAAAATGCCATTTCGAAACACTTTGAATTCAGACTTTTAAACAAAAAGCTCAAAGGGTTCACATTTCGAAGCTCGCTCTTTTTAGAAAATCCCTATCTCAGACATTGACTTTTTTTCTACTGTACCAGTATGTTCCGATAGTTTATTCAAGCTTCAAAAATGATAATTCTCTTTCTTTTCATTGTGTTTATGCGTCTTTTTTATTGTTCGTCATGGTGGCTTGGTGGTTTAAACGCATGTATGAGTAAATTTTAAGATGTAATCAGCGGGTAAAAGATACAATATAATCATGTAGTAAATGTTTCTCAATCTATAGGTCGTAAAAAGCAATGATCTTGTTAAAATCTTCAATTTAAAGAAATAAGAATTAAGAAAATCACCATAGTCTATTTTTTAAGGTATTTGAGGGTAATATGGCCAGTGCTGCTAATCCAGCCGTGATGGCTCTGATAAAGGTGAAAAAATGAAAAGTAGGCTATTATTAGGCTACTATTTTTAAAAGTATTTTTCTAAATTTTAAAAAAAATTTAGCTTTTTCTTTTGATTTTCACTTTCGAATTTAAAATTTCGCAAAATGATGATTTCGCTTTTTGAAAATAATATGGCAGTTTTCCTATTGTTCTGAACAAAACCATTTCTGCTGAGTTTTACTTCACTTAAGCAAATAAGCAAAAAAAAAAAAAAGGCAGTGATAAGATACAACTTCGTTGATTTTAAGAACAGAATTCCTTCATTTCTATTTGAAATAATTCGAATGAAAATGAAAAATAATTCAAAAAATGCAATTCCAGAATGTTTACAAAAATTGAAAAGGTCAAAAAGTTTATAAACCTTTTCCTGAATTCCCAACAAATTCTCATGGGTGTCCAAATAATGAATCTGGGCTTTGCCTTGCTTCGTAAGACCCACACGATTCATTAACAAATTGCCCACGAACAGAGCAAGTGCTTATATCCAAAATATCATCCTTTTCACAAATCAAACAGAACTAGTTTCTCTGTCGCTGCTTCTTGTGTTTCTTCATATTACGGCGTTACTCTAAAAACACTTCTCTCAATTTTGTAAAATGATGGCTCACAGCATCTTTATTTAGCTTCCAGGATTTATCCTCTGGTTCTTCCTCCGAACTTCTTGGGTGTCGAGTCAAGGACCCGCCCAGCCAATATTTACCAGCATCCTTGCTGAAGATATTTTTGATGTTATTCCCTATCTGAAAATGCTTATCTTGATCATAGTTGATGTCACAGAATATCCGACGCCAGGAAGTCGAAGATTATTTTTCAATCAATTCAGATTCTTGTTGTGAGTTTAAGACATATTTCCTGCCTTGTTCAGACTTGACAGTTTTGTTTCCAAGCCAGGTGGATACATATTGTATGTCTTTTTTAACAGCTAAAGGGTGAACCTTATCCTCTCCAACAACAGCCCAAGTTCATATTATCTTGACTCTAGTCCACACTAATCTTCTGTCATTTCGGTAACATGTTAACTTGAATGTCGAAATTCATAATGAGATAGAACAGAATAAAGATTGAAACAAAAAAAAGTTCAAGATTTTTGAAAAAATAACAGTATAGAAATATTACAATCACTTGTGGCCTTATTTCTCTACAACAGGGTTAGTGAAATCTCTTGCAATTTATGCACGAACCATAAAAGTTTTGAGAATATTCCTCACATGTTATTGAAGAACATTAAAACAGATTCAACAGTGCATTACATTTCTTCAATTCGGTAACGACAAAAAAAAAAAAATAAAAAGGTAAACTTACCAGATCAAAATAATAATGAACGCAGATTTTCACTTCCCCAGGAAAATTTATAGAATGAATCCAGCTCGGCACGCTGCTGTAACATCTTTGTAGCTTCCTTTTCAACGTTTATAGCCCTCTTTTAATAAACATATAAATTAACGCCAAAGCCGTGGTACGTGGTCATATTACTCTCAGATACTTTATTAAAAATTATTTCTGCTAATGTCTTGATATGCAAAGGTATTTGTGCAGATATTTAAAAAAATGCAGACGTTAGGGTAAAGTGACATCATATGAGTACTTCTGTATTAATGTAGTCAAAGAAAGTTCAAAATGGGTATGAAAAAAACATTAAATCATATAGTTTTGAAAATTGGTACACGGGTTTGTGAGGGACTTATTATGAATGTACTAAAAGTCCTCGGTCCTGGGGGGGGAGCTCGCGGCGCCATCTTGGACTTCATCCCCCCTTTTAAGTTTCTCCTAAATATCTCGAAAACTATTCAGTTTTCAAATTACAAATGATTTAACAAATTAAAAAGCGTGAAATTCCCTACAAATAAATACTTTTATTTTTCTTCCAGTTTTAATAGTCTTAGAGATAATGGGTCTCAAAGGTTGCCGCCATCTTGAATTTCCTCCCCCCTTTCAGATTTTCTTGAATATCTCGAAAACAATTCAATATTGAAATTACATGGGATTCAACAAATTAAAGAGAGTGCGATTCCCTACAGATTGGTACTTGTGATTTTTCTTCATGCTTTAATAGTTTTTGAGATAATTGGTCTCAAAACGAATAAATTTGTAAAAAATCTGATTGATCTGATTGATTGAATCTGAATTGATAGTGCAATAAACGAAGGGTTTGAAGAAAAACAAAAAATCACATAGTTTTTTAAAAATTGGTACAGATGTTCTTGAGGGTCTCTTGTTGAACATAGTAAGTCCCCGATGTTGGGGGAGGAGCTCGCGTCGCCATCTTGGATTTCATCCCTCCATTTTTTGTTTTTTTCTGAATATCTCGAAAAATATTCAATTTTCAAATTACAATTTATTTAACAAATTAAAGAGAGTAAAATTCCCTACAAGTACATATTTTTGTTTTTCTTTCAGCTTTACTAGTTTTTGAGATAATGGGTCTCAAAGGTTATAGCCATCTTTGATTTCATCCCCCTTCTTAAATTTTTCTTTAATATCTCGAAATATATTGAATTTTCAAATTACATGTAATCAGCAAATTAAAGAGCGTAAAATTCTCTACAAATACATGCTTTTATTTTTGTTTTAGCTTCAATAGTTTCGGAGATAATGGGTCTCAACATTTGCCGCCATCTTGGATTTTATCCCCCCTGCCTTAGTTTTTCGTGCATATCTCCGAAACTATTAAAACTAGAAAAAATTAAAAGCATGCATTTGTTGGAAATTTACGATTATCAATTTGCTGCATTACATGCAATTTTAAATTAGAATAGTTTTCGAGGTATTCAAGAAAAACTAAGAAAAGGGGGATAAAATCCCAGATGGTGGCAAATTTTGAGACCCGTTATCTCGGAAACTATTAAAGCTAAAACAAAAATAAAAGCAAGCATTTGTAGGGAATTTTACGCTCTTTAATTTGCTGATTACACATAATTTAAAAATTTAATATGTTTTGAGATATTTAAGAGAAACTAAGAAAGGGGAATGAAATCCAAGAAGGCGATAAACTTTGAGACCCATTATCTTGGAAACTATTAAAGCTGTTAGAAATATATATATATATTTGTAGGGAATTTTACGCTCTGTAATTGGTTGAATCACTTGTAATTTTTTAACTGAATAGTTTTCGAGATATTCAGGGAAAACTAAAAGGGGGGGGGGAATGAAACCCAAGATGGCGCCGCAAACCCCCCCCCCCCCCGGGCCCGGGACTTTTAGTATGCTCATCATAAATGCCTCACGAACATGTGTACCAATTTCCAAAACTATATATTTTTTTTTTTTTTCAAACCCTTCCGCTACTGGACTATATCGTTTCAGTATGGAGTCGTGAACTATTATCTCGAGATCCTGTTGAGTCATGTACGCCTAACTTATAGCAAGCCAACCCACGCTCCAGTAAAAAACATGTTGACGTAACGTATTTAAATTTTGGAAGACTAATTTTTGACTGCCAATACACGGTAAGACATTTACGGCGATTTTTCTCTTCGTGTACACAATCAGCATTGCATGTAATTGTATTTTCATGCATCGTTGTATCAATTTCTTTCCTTTTTCGTAACTTATTTGAAACTATTTCTGAAAGCATGGTTGTGTCCAATATGAGACAACCATGACCAATATGAGACACAACAAAATGCCTAACACGAGTTATATTATCATATCTCATTGAAATCACATCTGCACAAGTGGAAAAAAGAAATGTAAAGTTAACAAAAAGAAGAAGATTAAAGTTACTATTATTAAGAAAACGGTCAATAGAAAAAGATAAGATTCAAATGAAGATGAAACATGTGACGACTAGAAACTTCCTCCACAGGATTCTGATTTTTATTTTATTTATATATTTTAATGACGAGTCTGATCCTGAATGCATGTTTTGTTCAGCTCGATTTTTCTGCAGACACTCATGAGAGATGTGGGCAAGATGCAAGCAATGTACTCTATGATCGATCCTACGAGGATTGTGGTGAAATTAAAATTCGGAACTTTTATACATTTTTTTCAGTCTAAACGATTTTTATTCATTATTTTATTTTTTCTAATATGCTATAAATATTAAAAACAACTTAGAAGTTTTTTTTAATTTGCATTGAGAAGCTTTATAAGTTATTCTTTCGATTTCTTTTTTATATAATGTTTGATTTGTCCAACATTTTAGATTGAGTTACTCTAGACAGTTACAGGTCAATAAATGTCAAAATTAGGCCCTTTACTAATCAATTAAGTGCCCAGGGAAACATTAAAATTTCACAATAAAATATATTTTTTCAAGCACATGTTTCTTAGTCAATGTAAATGCACAATATAGGGCAAAATCTCATGTTAAGAACATTTGGTATCTCTTATTGAGCAACTTTTTCTCACAACAGCTCATTTGAAGAATTTAAAAAAATTATTTTTAAAAAATATATTTGCTATGAGTTTTGCCTAAAAATAATTAACACTTGCAAACAGCTTTAGTAACCATACTGAAAGTCTAAAAGAAGCTTGGTAAATTATTCATCAGGGAGTTACAATCGCAATTTTTTGAAAAATGTATTTCATATTAGGTCATTTCCCCATACATTGAATTTTTGATTTGTGGTTAGAAAGAGACAATTAGAGCCGCGAATTTTACACACAGTGTTATTAATTTGTTTAAATTAAAAATGCGGATGACAGAAAAACGTTTGAGGCAAATGCATGCAAATTAATGCGCTTGCTATTTTTAAAATTTTAAACTGCTTAAAGACGTTGACTTACTCCAAAGAATTAAAAATGACTGAATACATACTCTTCGTAACTTCATTTCATATGATATGTAACTCTTATATGTAACTCAAGTTATTCAGAGGGTTAAAGTATCACTTAGAGAGTTTCATTTACCTTGTCGAAGCAACAAGTAGTAGAGGTAGTCCTTCCCAAGTCATACCCACAAACGTATATTTTTTCTCCTTTTGTGTCATTCTTATGATATTTATTACTAATTGGCGAAAACTGTAGAAATTACTTTAAAAAACTATGTACAAATTTCATAAAACCATAATTTTTTTTTCCTTCTTCTATACATTAGAATTAAAAAAGAAGAGAATTGCCAAACAAGAAAACTGAAAATGTGCTATAAAATGTGGAAAAAGAAAATGCAATTTAGGAGATAGTTGAATGCTTTCTTTTGTTCTTCTTTTGTTCTTTTCTCGTTGGGAAACGAAACCCATACCTAGACGCCTAAATTTCTCTGATACGGGAATATTCCCACATTTCTACCGCTAACAAAGTCGAAATCACATTGCACGGAAGCTGGAATCTGTATCTGTCAGTATCCAAATAACAGAGAAGAAACTCCAAGTTCCTGCAGACCATTAATATATAATACGTGTAAAGCCATTTAATGTTCCCGCTCCGGTAACTTAAAAACCACTCATTAGGTGTAAAGGTCGACTGAACTTACTATCGGTTTATCTCAGCCTTAACTGCCATCTTATACCCTGCCCCCTGAGTTCCTAATGTGCACTTTGAAGTGTTTGGTTGGACCACACATGGAGACGACGATTGTTTTGGGTCTCTCTTTAGCCTTCGCGGTCTTACCTTGACGGAACAAAAGCCAATCATCACACCGTCAGTTTTCGCAACGTTTTAAATACGAATGATAAGAAGAAGCCAATCACGAAAGAGTCACTTATGAAGTGCTCCAAGATTGTGTGGAAAGCTCGTAAATTATGCTTAAAGTCGCGCGTTTCAGAGTGGTTGAAAGAGTGCGCTCAAAAGGGTGTCGGAAGAAATTTATCTTGCGTCAATTTAGAGAAATTGATGGATGGTTATTTCTTTTCAATTACCAGGAGAAATTTCTTTGATTGAGAGCACAAAATGGTGTTGTCGTAAGGCGTGTTATTTGTATTCAAATCCTGTCCCCTTTTTATTTGTTATGCGTCGTTTCGTTTTCCATCAACTTTTTTCATATTGGCAAGTTTAGCTAAATTGTGTAAGTTTTGAAGTTGATTTACTAAATTAATAATTAATTAGATATATTTTCTGCTTATTAACTTGTTTTTTTTATTTGGAGTATGTTTTATTTTTATTATTGCTGGTTTTTTGTAAACATCTCCAGTGAACTACCCTGTAATGACCATATTTTCTTCGTTTGTTAGATGTGGAAGCACGTGAAACGTGCAAAAAATGCAATTTGCTCTTACGAATTCGACTGTTTACCAATGCTTGCCAGAAAACTTTCTTTAAGTGCTTATAATATATATCTGATTAAAAGAAATCGAGAGTTTAAAAAATATTCTTGACTATATTGGGAATTATGTTTATCTGCCCTAGCTCAATGACTAGGCTTGTATGCTTATATGCTATTATGCTTTCGATAACTCTTAAATTTGCTTTATTATTTTTAAAAAAAAGTTCAATAACAAACATAGAAGCAGAGTATGGCAATGACAAAACAATGTTTCAGAATTTACTTTTCACAGGCCTTGTTTGGAGATCCTCGAACTGCTTATGATTTTGCATTGTGCTTTTCATCAAGAGTTCATATTCGCTTCAGGGTTTTCTGTTACTCCACCTATGGCGCCTCTTTAGTTTAGGTTGAATTAATTTTAAAAAGTCTAAGTAAAGAAATATTTAAAGAAGAAGCATTTTATGGTTAAAATTAAAATATTTATCTTTGAATGAAAAGCTGTTACACCTCATATTGATCGCGATTTGCCTTTTATTGTTATTTTATTTTTCTCACTTAAGTGAGGTGAGTGACTTTGAGCTGAGTTTAAGCTGGATCTTTTGTATTCAAACACATTTCTCAGATATAACATTTTTATCCTCCTTTCATAAAAGAACGATTTTTATAACTTAGATAATTATCAGGAAAACGGTTTGGCTTCGAAAGGGTGGTATCTGCAGTGGCAGGATTCTTTTATTTCTAGGTTCAAAGAATAACTAAATCTATAAAGATAAAATTTATTTTAATAATATAAGATACTGTTTCCACTGTAACTTTGTTTAGGAGTCTTCAATGGAGCATAGTATAAGCCCAGAAACCCTTATCCTTAAATTTATCACTAAAATATTTTAATGCCAAGTCAACACCAATATTAGAAAACGTATTTAAAATTTCTTTAGATGGTAAAGGGTCAATACTAAACTATAAGAAAGAGAAAAAGAAACATTAATCAACTAAGATGATTTGTGAAAACAATTCAACATGTTTTTTCCCAGTCGTTTTGATAAATGAAATTTAAAACTTTTGATGTATACCTAAATAGCAGTAATTACTTAATCTTAACGTTTTGTAATGAAACTAGCTTTCTTTTCCTTTATGAAATTTAAGTTATTTTGGAGTTAGCACACAATAAGTAATTTTAGGAACATATTCTTGAATGTTGCGTTGAAACTATCAGTCAGAATAATTAATATTAAGCCATTGAAAGTGAAAATAGCCTGTTTGATACCCCCTCTCAAAATGTTGCCTTCAAACAGCATTATCAAAATCTGATTCAACAAATAAGTAAATTTCGAAGCCAAATTCATTCCAATCACTGGTCAAACATACATTCCATTTTTAGCAATAAATTGTTGTTATTTTACTATGACTTTCTTTAAATTTATTTCATTTTACCTCCTTTTATTTTCATGAGAAATTTCTTTAAACAGAAAATTGCGCATAAATACTTTTGATTGGCTTCAACAATTGCTCTTATTAAATGGAAATGATTTATGATAACTGTCTTTAAACACATGACACAGAAGATATCTAATTTGAAAATCATTGTAACAGGGATTTTCATAAGATATTTTTCGTAGAAAAATTTAAATTGCATGTAGTTTATCCTATTAGCTTGTTAGTTATCATTTCTTATTAGTTTAAAATCTGTTTAGAGAAGAATCTAAACGTTGTTTTCTTTTTTAACCAAAGAAACTATAAAAAATTTGGTATTATTCAAGTATTACAAAGAATAGAAAAAAAACTCTCCCCCCCGAAAAAAAATCAATTTCTTTAAAGATTTTCTTTTCTTTAGATTAAACGATTAAACGTTCGTTACGATTTATTTTAATACATCAGTAAAAATAAACACTGATGTTTCGTCAAACTTTTTCATATGAGAAGCGAATAACTTTCGAGGGCAATCATGTCAAAAGAAATGATCTCTCTTTTTCTTTTTTTAACCGAAAAGGGAACGCAACATACGCTTTAGAAAAAGAGGGTCTTTATTAAACCATAGAAAGTAAAAGCATTATATTAATGTTCTTCCGTAATGTTTGCGAGTTGCATTAGTTTTATAGAAGAAAAGTTTCATTAAGTTCTAAGAAAAATTGTATCACAATTCTGTTTGAAAATGACGTATCTGGAATGTATTTAGTTACATTCATATTATAGACTAAAAAAACTTTAATTAAGTCTAAAACTAGTACAACAATAGTTTTCTTCAGTTACTTACAAAATTAAATTCAGTAACTGAAAAATTATTATTTCAATCTAATAATGAAACAGTATTTATCCACAGTAATTTATTTTGAAAGATTTAATAGAATTTAACAACTCTTTGCTTTGCTTTATGTTGAAATATGTCAGAAGCTAATTGGTAATATATCGTTATACCCGTTTTCAAATGAAGTACGGGCTGGTCCAACAATTTCCTGATTAATGCATCAGTTATTTTGATGAATTAATATATGTCATGTCTGATTTTCAATAGCCAAGTTTTTTCGATTTATAATAATAACCTATGCAAAGTTGTTCATGGTTGCTACCTTGCCTTTTAAATCATCTATATAAATATTAATTGAATATCAACAAGGCCATTTATAAAAATTTTTTGATCATTTCATAAGTATTAGAGTTGGATCTTCAAAATAAAAACTGTTATCCGCTTAATGACAGACAGGTGACAGAAACGTGGACACTAGAAAAAGACATTATTGGAATTTAAAAACTTACCCCTAACCAAAATGTGGGCGATGGGGAGCAGACTTGAAGAAAGAGGAGGAGAAGAGAAATAAATAATTTTCGATGGCTCTCCCGTCAGCGAAGCGCGCAAAACAATAAGAGCGGCCGGCGGAAACGAAACCTACGTTTCACTCGACCCTGTCGCGAGGAGGAGTCACATTCAGTGGCTGTGACGAGGAGGCAGCTACGCTTTGCGAGGCCCGGCCCATCAAATTCAGATATTGGATTGCAAGGCTTTCGGATGGGAAGACGCGGAGGTGTATCTCTTTTCAATTATTAGGTTTCACCTCGCGTTTTCAATGACCATTATCATAAATCAATATCCCTTGGAAATGACACATTTTGAATGGATACTAACACTTTTGTGACAACTTGGCACGAAAACTTTTGTTGATCTTGTGGCTACTGTTTTTCTTTTTACTTTTTTTCTCTCTCTTTTCGAAACTGTTTTTCGGTATATAATCCGGTATAAAAATATCAGAAACTTTATAATAAATTTGAGAGAAAACAAGTTTGTTTTAAAATAGGAATGCCAATTTTTAATGTCCGTTCTGCATAGATGTTAATCTCAAACAGGATAATAAAATTTCTCTATTCAATTATTAATTTTCGTCTCGCGTTTGGAATATACATTAACTAGCATCATTCTACATCCGTTGGAAGCTAAACTGCTTGCAATCAACTTTTGTGACAGTTTAACACGAAAACTTCTTTTGTTGTTGCTTCCAGAATGATTATGCGCCTTTTCCTTGCTATAATGATTATGTGTCTGGGTGCGTGGCGGTTTCGAATAAGTCGAAAAACACAATGGGTGGAAAATTCTAGCAAATTTAAATTCCAGTTTTTGAGAAAAATGTATTCTTATTGGTTGGCTAAGATTTAGAAAACTTTAAGTCAGTTAAAAACATACATTAGAAACACGGTCTGTCGCTTTCCTTAGATAGTTTCCTTTCTAAAATTTTTGGTCCCTCACTTTATGCGTACTGGAGTCATTTCATGCTTCGGAACTCGATCTAGCTGTGAAGTAATAATTTTTGGAAAAGCAAGCAATAATATAATGAAGAATATGAATAAGGTCTCTTTCTATTAACATAAGGTACATTTTTAATCATATGCCATTTTAGAAGACGTTTGCAATTTTATATTTGATAATTTTCTCTCAATTGTATACTAATTTAGTATTTACTTTTTGTACCTAGTTCTCTTATTATTTTTCTTTCATATATATTATTTTATCTTTAATAAAATTCGTATTTAATGGTCACAGAATTTATTTTCAGTATTTGGCATGTATTAAATGAATTTTTTTCTGACACGAATTCATTTGTCATTATTTTTTGAAATATTTTATACGCGATTAGTGGAATTTAAAAAAAAACGATTAAAATGTTTTCAAATGCATTCTCAAAGCAATTTGTTATTTTTTCCGTATTGAAGATTCAATAAATTTGCTGTTTCTATACCGTTTGGTTGAATGAACTTGACTTCTTTTTTCTTCTTTGCTGTTGTATATATTTTATCAGTATTGAAATGAGAAACAGTATTCTTAATTCAAATAAATTAATCTGAAAAAAAAATCACCATCAAAAATATCAAGCAAGTTAAGTACTAAAATCCATTCTGGTGCATTTTAGGCATGAAAATAAATAATCCGAATTCTGTGTCTAAAAGCCATACTTTAAATAGAAAGAAATCATGAATTAACTTCTATTTTTCTAATATATTATTTTGATAATGAACAAGGACATTTCTAAATGATTCGATAATTATGATAAGAGAAACTCTGCAAAAAATAATTTTAAAAAATTCTAAATACAGTTATTGAAAACACGCCCCTGAATTGATAACGACTCAATTGTTTTGAAGAAACAAATACGATGGCGTATAAATTAATTACAAGTGCGTCACATTATTATCATTGCATTACCATCTCGGTATCAAGTTGCTTTTTATTGAATTTCTTGATATAAGTCTGCTTAATCATCATGTTTCTTTATCGTAAAGCACTACCATTTACCTTTATGAAGCGTCGTTTTTTATATACGTTTGTAATACTTAAGATGACCCGCATCTGCCAATAATTAAGCGACTATTTCCAGTTCGATCTTCATTGAATTTCAATAAATAATCAGCAACCGAATTTCTTATAGCATTCATTCGTCATTCGACTTTTGATGAACGACGACAGATAATTGCCTCAGGAAATCTTTGTAAGTTGAAGGTGATAAAAGAAACACTAAAGAAGCTGTTAGATTGCTAAAAATATAATGAGTGTCATAAATAATATTAAAGGAAATAAAGGGGCATTAATCAATGTATTGTGAATCAATTTGTGACCATCCATCTGGATTGTCACTCACTCATATTAAATTGTCGGCTGAGGTTGCCATAGGTTAGATATGTTTCGATTATCTTTACCGTTTCTGATTTGTCGAACTAATTTTTAAATGATGTCAATAAGCCTGTATTAATAACAAGCCTTCGAATCGATATGAAGTCTATATTGTTCTTACGAAGTGTTCAAGTAAGTTTCTTCTCATGAACGTGAAAAATATCTTGAAGTTACTGAAGATTATCACTATTATTGAAAAACAATGCCTGAAAGTTTAACCCCCTCATAGAAGAAACAAAGAACATTTTAGTTTCCTAGTCTGCGCATGAGAATTTTCCGGGTTTTTTCATTATTATTTCCCTAATTTTGTCCAATAATGTGAAACCTCGCTCTTTGTCTATTTATGATAATTTATATCATACTTTTCCTGCACACAAAAATAAAAATGTTGACATTTAGGAAGACAGGACAAAGAATGTTCAAGTAAGGAAGTTGGACTTCGTTTATTGAAAAGGGGATAAGATTTTGCATCATAAATTCTTAATGGATCAAATTTGTACCCTAAATTTCAAAGAAAATCACGAACAAAAGTATAAGCTTGGAATTCAGTGTATTAGCTTAGAAAAGACAGTACTCGATTCACAAGCTCGTACTTTTTTACGAATCCGTAAAATGGCTATTTCGATATTCCTTCTAATCTTAATTGTCTCAGTTTCTTTACTTTATATTTTACAGGAGCTAAACAGATGGGACATTTTGCGATGCATGAGGTTGTCCTAAAGGGCGAAAATAAGATGAACCTCACTAATTATATTTTCTGGAATTGATATTCGTCAAGTTTTGTAATTTAGTTCTATTTGTTGAACTGCCATTTAACCCTTAAGGATCGCATTTTTTTTTTTTTTTTTTTTCCTATCTAATAAGATGACCCCTCCTGTTTTGTAAAAAAGCAGTAATTTTCTTTCAACTAAGAAGGCCTAGAATACTTGAAATGCTTATAGATTCTACTTAATTTTTGTGTGAAATTATAAAGCTAATTAATGATTAAATTTTAGTTTAAAAGTCTACAAATGCGATGATACGATGCACGTGAATATGAGGGGCGCGAGACTTAAGGGGTTAAAGTTAGTTAGTTAATCAGATTTTGATTGCCCGTTTTGATGCAATATAAGGGTTATTTAGGGAAGGGCCTACAAATTTTGAACCGTGCCCAGATGACAAGGATGACACTTCAGCCTGCACCCTCTTTTCAAACTTCCTCGCTATACCAGAGGCAAGACATTTTACTCTGGAAGTCATATTTATTTTGCACCAGACGCATAGACACACTTTGGTCCTGAAGTCGATACCTTACCACCAAGGCATCGCAACCACTTACAGTCATTAAAAAGAAAAGTTATTTAAAAGGCCTTTGAATGCTTTTTCATCGGTCTTATTTTAATAAGAACGGCGGTTGTTCTTGCTTGGACTGAAGCGATGTGATATTTAGTTGACAATATCATATATCTGAATTTATTTAGTATTATCTTATTTGCTCCCTTTCTTTTATGAGTTCTGCATTGGTCCTTTTAATGCAATACTTGTGTTAAGTTAAGTTCAAATCTTTAAAGTATCAAAATCTTTCTTCAAGAAATCTTAATGCCTAAAAAAATTATTGAAAAGTAGTATTAACGGATCGGAAAGAGGACTTTTTCCTCTTGGAAATGCTATGAATCTGTAGTCTTTTAAACCCACAAAACTATGGATGAAGTTTAGAGGAAGGTGCTGTTTGTACCTCGGCCAATTTTTTTTTTAATCATTTGTAAGAAAAAGTGGTCAGGTCAAGTCTAAAACCGAAAATTTGGGGTGCTTTAGAAACATCAGAAAATCAGCTTTTTAATCCCTTTTAGTTTTTCCTCCTACTTATCACATAATAATGTAAAATTTTAAAAAATCTCATTTTTGGTCAAGGTACGTCACTAGGTTGTACGACCTTAGCCACTCTTTGGTGTACCTTGGCCAAGGCAATAAAATGTGACATTGTCACGTGTGAATTTGGTACAAATCTTAACTTCTCAAAATCATTACATAATATTTAGGTACATATCATAAGTGAACTATATCGCAACTGAAAAAGGATGTTGGTTTTCTTAAAAATATGTTGATAACTAGCGCAAAAGCAAGTTATATATTAATTACTTTAAAATTATTCGGACTAGGAAAAACACTGTTTATCTTAATAAAAAGGAAGTTATAAAAGAAAAATCACATTGTAACTACTATCTGCCTTCGGCGACCAGATTGCTTGCCGGGAATACTGGTTCTGTTTTATTCAGTTGAATCTGTTATGCATAATTTGGTTTTCACGATTCCCTTCACAAAAAATATTTTATTTCCTGATTTACTTTATATCTTAGAGGACTATATTTACAACTTTCTTTAAAAAATTTATACATAAAAAATGAGGTAAAATTCACTACGTTATTACCAAAGAATATGAAAAAAATTAGCAGAATCTTTATTCCTTATCTTTCAACAATGGAAGAGAAACGCAATTAAATATTTGTATAAACAAGAGTTTCATTGCAACAACTAAATTATTGTTGTAAATTATGCGTAATTTTTTTTTTTTTTTTTTGAAATTTGCTAAAATTAGAAGAAAAAAATCTGACGTCAATTTCATTGACATCATTGAAAAGATAATTTTTAAATTTTGAGGTGTTCCAAGAATTAATTTTGTGCTATAATATTTTGGAAAGTTATTGCCAACAAACGCTCAATTTTCAATTAACTGAACTTATAATAAAATTTTGAAAAAATCGCTCCGGTATACTGTTTACAGATGGTCAAGGTACAGGACGATGTACTTGACCGAGGTACACCACCTCTCACATTATTTAATTTACTCTTAGGTAGTTATTTATGCTTTTATTGATAAAAAAAATCCTTTCGCTGCGTGTGTTAGTTATGGAGCTAAAAGGAGAACAAGAGAAAAATATTCTTCTTGAAGACAGAACGTCGTCCCATGTCCCTGTTCCTGCAATCACGACAGTTGCAGCACCAGTTGGATGGACATGGGACCTTCTTGAAGACAGAATGAAAAATTCTATACCTCCAGCAGCTTGTTGTTGTGTTTTTTTCAGTTGAAAACTAAGGTGACAGTTTTTCCAATCTAAATTAAACAATTTGGGAAGGGAAACGAAATTTCTCTACACTCTCGTTTTGTTATATCGACAGTTGGCCGAACTACATCCCTGGCCAAGGTATGGCACCTTCCTCTACAAGTCACCTTTTCTGCTTATGTTTTCAATGGATTACAAAGCGGCGAGAGTTTCCTTCCTTCGACTTTCACGTAAATTTCTGTAATAGCTTTATTAGCCTCTTGTATTTAGCTTTGTAGTATGACGTAGAAAAGAGAGTATGCATTATGAGACGGCATTTCTTACCGTTGACCACTAGATACAGATACAATTTTGGTGTAAAGATAAAGCACTAAAATCCTTCCTTCTAGCTTGTTGCGTTTTTAAGATATCGCGTTCACATATACACGGATAGCAGACCGACAGACAATTAACCCTTTTCGTCCAATTCGTTCGAATTTCGTCCAAAATTTATTACAGACCTACAATTTTGGTATAAAGATCACATATCAAATTTCAATCTTCTAACCTGTTCCACTTTTTGAGTTCTCGTGATCACATACAAAAGGACAGACAAATTTTCAAAAGTAGTTTGTTCGGAAGTCTAAAGCTCGGAGATTCATCAAAATCTCGAGGTCGAAATTTTTATCGATTTCAATTCTTTCCATTCCAATTCTTCTAACAGGCGCAGAAAGTTCCAAGCTAACCATTACAAGTGATTTATACAAATCTTCGCTGACATTAATGAATATGTGAACAACTTTCCTGCTTTCTGCATACATCAGACGATGGTTAAATTGAGGAGTAAATTTACAAACATTGAAAAAACTGCTGCGAGTGATCACTTTTAGGAAATGAAATCCTGCTTCATTTATAGGAGCGAATGATGAAGTATGTTAATTTCATCAGATCTGGCGGACATGAGTTAGAAAAAGACGGTCGAAAAGATATACTCTTGGTATTTAAATTTAGTGTAGTATTCTCATCGATTCTATATAAAATTTATGACTCTGAAAGGAACTATATTAAATAATTAACTTTATTAACATGGTTAATTAATTTTTTTCCTCAAACTTAATTCTTATCTCTTAATTCTTCAACAAAATATTGTTTAATTACTAAAACACACGAAATAAAACAAAAGCTATTAAATAATATCCTAATGAATGCATAAGTAATTTATATATTTGAATAAAATTTAGTTTTAAATACTGGTTATCGATTTTCTGTATTGAAATTCTGATAAATATGTTTAATAAAATATATAAAATGAAAATTGTTAGGTTTCACTGAACTCTTTCTATATCCCTGAAACGTGTAGAAACATTATTACGTCATTTCTCTGTGATTCGGTCGCTCTTAGCTTTCCACATATTGTCAGTTTAAGCTGTTTTTGATTATTGCATAAAGCAACCTATGTGGAATCGAGACCCGAATCTGCATCCCTCTAATCATAGTTCCAAATATTTTCAGATTCTAAATGGCTTGGGAAGGTCGCTCATAGGAATCATTTTATTAAATTATACTTTTCTGAATAAATTTATTAATTAATTATCTAAAAATGCAAATTAAAAAATATGAATCAAAGTAAGTTGAGATTCAGTTCCAAAATTACATAATAAATAAAATAATCAAAATATTTATCTTACTAATTATTAGCAATAATTTTACGGTAGCAGACTAAAACTGCCTGGAATCTAAATTAAAGAGTGGTTAAATAATTTAAAGATTTAAATTTACAGAACATTCCACAGAATATTTATTAATTATTTTTTCTTTTGTTATTAGTTTTTTCTTTTGTCTTTGAGCTTCATCAAGAAGAAAAGGAATTCATTTATTTTTGCATTGGTAGCTGATTATTTGAGTTTACCGTATAAAAGATAGTTGAATTATTTTATTAATAATTTCGTAAAATTTCTGTTTGAAACTAAATACGTCCGGAAAGTTCAATCAGTTTTAATAAGCGTAAAAAAGTATGTATATGAATCTTTAAAGTATCTTAAAAGTATGTAAAAGTAAAAATATAAATATTTCATTGATTTAAATTAATTACATGAGAGTACCACGATAGCTTGTAACAGTTTTATCGTCATTTTTTTTTTCTTTCTTCCTGTTTAAAAATCGTTGGAAATAGTCTGAATTCTACTCAAAGATTTAGAAAATGTTTGGCAAACTCACGTTAGAGTTATCTTATTTCGAACTGGTATCGTTGGAAAAGTGTGGAAGTTGGGGAAAAAAAGGACAACTCAAGTGTTGTCTTTGGTTAACCGGCATCATTAAAATTACAAGGCACGGTCTCTAATAGGAAAAGGTATAGCTGCGATGAATTACTTTAAAAATATTAACTACTCATAAGCAAACTACTCAGATGGAAGACTAATAAGATAAGTGTATAAACCGCAGTTCAAAAAAGCCACACAGATGAAAATTAACGGTGTTGTGACGCTTGCTTACAATGGCAGTTGCGTAGATGTTATTATCATCTAATCAATCAACTAGAATTTATGAATGTTGGTAAGAATATTTTATAAAAACCAAAACAGACTGAAAAATAGAAAGTTTGTTTATATGGACATAAAAGTTATTTTGAGTAAAAATTCTTATTTGTATCTATATAGGTATATTATATATATATATAATGTTTTCGTTGTTGCAGCCATAAAACAGCCGAGTTGTTAACCAATTTACTTTATTATAAAAATATTTTGGAGAGTGGCGGCCGCACCAACATCTTAGTTGAAGTTTTAAGTAAAAGTGTACAGAAAATCCCCGATTCTCTCAGATAAGGGAAGAACAATATAACACGTGATCAAAGTGAAAGGAATATTGGCTATTTTTAATAAATTACGTAAGCGTTTTAGGGGAAAAGTCTAGCGCCTAGGAGATGCGTCATGATTTTCGGTGAACACGTGAAAGCGATTAAAATATTCTTTTAGTAATAAATATGCCAAAACGAGAGATTTAATATACCTCCAGCGCGGGAAATAGAACGAAACTGGAGTTTAAGAAAAGTGATTTTGGAATACATTAAGACATTAAAATATATAATATTAGAATTTAAAGTAAAATTAAGTGAGATTATTACATATATATGTGTATATATATATATATATATATATATATATATTATTTAGTTTAGTTTTAGTTATATTAACGCCCCGTTTTGAAACGACACGAGGGCTATATATATATATATATATGAAAAGAAATATCATTTCCATGATTTCCATCGTGCATTTTTTATCTAATGTTGTTGAACAACAGCTTACATTTCTAATAGAACACATAATGAGGAAATTATCTAAATCGATACAAATTTTTATTCAACATCATGTCACATTTCGCCAAATCTCACGATTGTAGATAAAGTTCACATTGTTGAAATGTTTTCCAAAAACTTTTTTCATATTAGTCCCAAAAGATTCATTTATGTATAGTTAATGAATTGTACGCATCTACCACTGTACGCAAGTGCCACACAATTAAATTAACAAATCAGCCCTTTTTAACCTTGAACACTTTTGTATCAGCATTATATTTTCTGTAAATATTTCACACAAAAAAGTGAATCTTCACATTCTTCTCACAATGTTTGAGAGATCGTTCAAGTCGTGCTCGCTTCATGGAGCTTACTTTTTTTACTCTGGTCATTAGTATTCACTTAACTCAAGAAGCGAAGCAGAATGTCACACATCCTTGAGTTAGCGTTGAAGCAAGGCTTAAATTTGGGTGTGAGAAAAAAAAATCTATTGAGCATGGTTGCCTTTAAGAAGGTAATTAACTTTTTTCTCTTGCCCATCTCCCCGGCCTCTCTTCCTTTCAGCCAAAAGTTCTTCGATGTACGGACGGAGAAAACTCGCGAAATAAATCGAAAGTGCGATTTATTTGTCATTACGCATCATACGTAGGTTTCTAGGTAATATTTGTCGTTTGATATCACAAATGGGAAAACGCTGTGATACATACAAATATATCTGAAGATGTTTAACACATTCCCCAAATGCTGAAATCAACCATCAGAACAATTTCGCCTTTCACTTTCTGTAACAAATTAACGCATTTTTCTAAACACATAAAAACCTGCTTTCCGAAAAAACATGCATTACATTCAATCAAACGTTTTGCCAAACAAGAATGAAATAAAACTACTAAAAATTAATCTAGACTTTGATATAATATGGTTGTCGTTCCACATTTTCTAAATATTAAGACCACCTTAGAACAATGTAATATATTAAAGATACATCTGACATCTTGGACCAAGTTCTTTTGCCTTAATACGGATATGAATTGCCGCCGGATAAGTAGGCGGGAACTCGCTTCCCCTGAGGGTATAGAAATGTGGAGGTTGTGTTACCTCCCACCAATGATAGTACGTACCTCCGTCGGGAGGGGTCAGGCCGTGGCCTGCTGATATGTCATTAAGACTCCGATTTCAGTACTCGGGCTATTGCAGCGGCTGTCATTCAAGGCCCGGATACTACGGTAGGGCGGGGGTGACACTGTTTACTGTTATCTTAATCCTAAGATCTGCAGAATATATGACTATGTTTATGACCTAAACATCACTGAATGTCAAATTAGCCGTAATGCAATTTTTAGCATTATTTGTCTTTAGAAGAAAAAAATGAGCATGAATTATTTCTGCTACCTATTGAATAGTTTTTTTCATAAAACACACAGACTGCTCTGTATTTTAATAGAATATTTAAACAATATAAAGCATATTTGATGGTCTGCTACAATAAATATCAATTGATTTTATTTCAAATGCCAATTATTTCTAGAACTTTTTTGCACTATTCATTAGGCATGTACACTTTTTTCAACTTCTAACCTATATTAATACTCGGATATTTTTCAATTTTCTTACAAAAAACGGATAAGACTGGTGTTTCCCGAATCTGCGCATATATCTTTTTATTGAGTTAATAAATAACCGATTTTACGGAACAGTTATACATAATTTTTTTGCAGTTACATAATTGAATGTATTATTATTATTATTGTTAACAAAATTTCTTCTTCTTACCTGCATTAACCATATTTCAAAATGTTCTATGGTTTATGTTTTAGATATAATAACGTCCCGTTTTGAAGCAACACGGGGGCTATTTTGGAACGGACACCTAAGCCGACACCTCCCTCTCCAAACTTTCATACCAGCGGAAAACGATGGACCCAGGTTGTCAGATTTAATGTGCTTAACTTTAGGAGAATTGGCTTTCGAACCTGTAACCCTCCGGTCCCAAAATTGAGACCTTACCACTAGGTCAAGGCGATCCACATGTTCTAATAATCGACCTTTTTCGCGCGAAAGAGATTTTGTTACTTAATATTCTCTCTTACCGATATTATTAATAAAACAATTAAATATACTTCCCAGATATGCAGTAACTGTTGCTATTCAGGTTATAATAGAACTTTGTTCCTACTATTTTCTACAGAAATCAACTGTCTGTTAAGAGAAAATATTAGATCCATATAAGTTACGAAATTGATTTCGTAGCTATTCTAAAATAAAAATTTCTACCTATCCTTAAATTCGGTTTCTTCGGTAAAGCTTTCTTTCATCGTTTCTTCTTAAACAAGCGATATCTTAAATAGATAGCTATCTTCAAAGTATTTCACAAACCACTTTTCATTGCGTCACTACCTTAGACCTCCAGTGTGAAAGCGGTAAGTAAAAATATTCCACACTTGAATCAACCGCCTACCTTGTGAATTAGCCACATAGTTAAAGGAATCTGTTCAACAGGAGACCCCCCCTCCCATAAAGCTTTCAAAACCAGAGTTCCAATTCCCTTGGCACCCATCGTTTTGTTCATGTGACCCGATGATCTAGTCGGTTTTTCATTTGTTGCTATTGGGAATTAATGAATAAAACCAGCGATATCTATTCCCATCAAGTTTTTTACGAATAAAATGTGGTTTAGAATCAAAAGTGTAAAGAATTGCTCTATAGCATTCCATTCCAAAAACATCTGATTTGCGATCAGAATAAAATTTCAAGAGGTTATTTTTATCCCGTTATAATCGAATTTTTACCAGAAAGTGTGATCAAAACCCTTCAATCTATCCTTTATACTACAGATGCTTTAGTAGCTCAATATTGCAAATTTCGGTCCAGTATTTCGAGAATTACAGGATGACTTGTCTAATGTTCTCACATTATGAACGAAGTTTCGCTTTCTTTATATTGTTTTCCAAGATATGTTCTTCATATTTAAAAAACCTGTTTTTCATCTATTTAAATGAAACAAAATTATAATATTCAAGTGTTTTTGGTCATTAAGAGTTTTATGAATATAACTTTCGAAAATTGATACCTTTAAAAAAATTTTAAAAGTAAATATACTTTAGGTTAAAAAAATAAAACTAATTCAAAATGGTGCTTTAGTGTCTGCGATTTTAGGAGGTATGAAGAAAATAAAATTAAGAAGTAGGCGTTTTAATTAATGACTCATGGTATATACTTGATCTAATCTTGGGAAATCCATAAAAGCGTTTCTCATATTTGAATGCGAAAAAATACTCTTGAAAAATCTGAATCCACTTAAGGTTTAAGATTATTTAGGGCTCGTTTCAGCTTAAAAGCCTAGAAAAAAGTTTTTCTTGAAGCATATTCCAGCAGTTATGATTCATTTAATTATACTCAAAAATGGGCGAAGCATTGTGAAGTAAAAATTTAACTTCGCAATGCTAGTAGAATATGACGAAAAAATTCACAGAACTATTTGCTACAGAATTTCACTATAAAGTAATTTCGTTATTCCACATTGTAATCTTGCAGAAATCATTTCGTACCCTATTTTTAAAAATTTTAATAAATTGAATCATTTCATAACCGATTTTTGACCTAATACTGGCCATGGGATCTGAACAATAAAGGTAGTTCGAGCCCGTCCGGGCAGGTCACTGCATGGAAAAATAAAATATGGGCGCCAAATCTATACATAATTCTTACCAATAATTATTGGAACTGGATTATAAATGCAATAGCCCAGTAAAAAATTTTATTACGAGGATGGACTCAAAAAAAAGTTGACAAATGTATTAAAAAATTATATATTACCATGAAACAGAAAATACAAAAGGGAATAAAGGGGCATACTTGCCGATCACTTTTCCACATATTTCACCAAATCTATTTAGGCATTTATCTGAACGCAGGACCAACTTGTTTAACCCGGCTTGATAGAAATAGCGTCCTTCCTTATTAGACAGTTCTCGGCAGCTGTTTTCACTGTTTGAAGATAACCTTGTTCCAGATAAGTGTTCCTTCAATTTCGGAAAAAAGAAATATTCATTGGCCCATCGTGAGGTTATCCGACGCAAACGCCCTGGCATATTGAGTGATGGTGTCATCCTACTGCATGACAATACCATACTGATCGCAAAACTCAAAAATTGCTGCCAAAGTTCAAGTGGGAAGTCTAGAGCCACCCCCTACAGCCCAGATTCGGCATCCAATCTGGATTCTAAACAAGGGAATTTGGTATCTGGAGCAAGGTTCTCTTCAGAGAGTGATGCGAAAACAGTTGTCGAGAACTGGCTCAATGGACAGGAGTATGCCTCTTAATTCCTTTTTGTATTTTCTGTTTCATGTTAATAATTAATGTTTTATTACCCTTTTAAACTTTTTTCTGTTGCATTACTACCATTCAAAACTTTTTCAAAATTGAATAATTTCTACAAAGAAACGACAGGGAAAATATTAAAATATTTTATATCAGTCATTAAAACGTACTTAATAAACGACCCTGTTTTTATATGAATTTTTTTTCTCTGTAACTTGATGGAAATTAAGGATAAAATTTAATACCTACCTGCTGTGAGGTAATTCTGTTCAAATGATACAAAAATCTTCACTCTGATATGAATGCGATGGTAATTTTAATTAAGTTAATTAATTAAGTTAATTAATCCTCGGAGGATAAATATCTATTTAGACATTTATAGTGATATAAATTTGATATAATTATTTTGAATGAGTATTACAGAAGTTATAATGTGTCTTGATAGTTCAAATTTGACAAACGTAGTTTGCATATTAAATGGTGGATGAGTTATTAAGCTGTTTTGCACACATTTTTAACTAAATCCTTTATATCGTTTATAATTAAAAATGAAACAAATTTTTCCGTATGTAAAACAAATTTATCCATATATAGTACTACTTTACTGCTATAAAGTCTAGATCATTTTATTTTCTTAAGCTAAAAAACCGTCAAGTATTTTAAAATACATATGGATTGGAATGTACTCCTATTGAACTTCAGTTTGGATTTGTGACGATAAAAAACTGTAGATAGTTGTGGGCTAAAGATGATTCAATGTGAGACTGGATGCGAATCGATTAAAAGAAAATTGGAATGTCTTTGGAGTAGATGGCTCATAAACCCGTAAAAGCAATGTAATTCTAGAATTTTATTAACAGTTTACGGAAAATTGAATACTTTGATAAAGAACAAACAACTTTCAAGATTCGCATCATTGGAAATGGAACTACCTTACACACAATGTTTGCCGATCGAATTTAAATTTTTCGATTTAACTTTTCAATAATGGAGAAACATTTGTGTAATACGTCTGTTTTCCTGAATATGCTCTTGAATATTTTCATTGGGAAAACCGTACTCTTAGGCAAATGCTTGAAAAGGAAAATGATCTTCTAATGGAAACTCAGTCATCCATTAGAAAGCAGCCAATGAAAAGATTCGAACTACATTTTGGGTGTTGCCAAAGTTTGAGGCCAATGATTTCATATGGTCGTGCAGTAAGACGAGTTTGAAAATCAAAAACATATTTCGAATGAAAAAGAAAAGATTAAAAAAAAACACAAAATGCCACCCAGAAATCTGAAACGGAAAGCGGTGTAAAATTACTACGCTTGCGTCAGAAAGCTACTATTATCTTCAAGGTTTTCCAGCACTACTATTAACTAAACTTTGTCGTTTACCCCAGATGTTGGAAAGAAGAATAACATGCGAATTTTTTGTTTTGCTTATGATTTCTCAGCTAGAGTTTTGTGCATTTATAAGCCTCCACCTGAAGCGCTTTATTTCTGGAGACTTCAAGTTTTTCTCACCTGCCGCTTTCGCCAACAACCGGATGTCAATTTGTGCCTAATAATGGCTACCTTTCGCAGTTGTCGTGTTACATGACAAACGAGTGTCTAATGAGATACAGTTTAGCACTCTAAGTGTCGTGTATGGACATATAATAAAAAGGGAAAAAACAGAAAGATCCACAAGGAAGATAATGTGACGATCAAACAAAGCATCGATCTTTTCCTGTCCTGCACGTTTCTGCCTTTGTATCCCGCTAAGAAACGCAGAAGAAAATTATTAGAGTACATTCTGTTATGTAAAATCCTGATTATATATGTACTTCAGTTTTTAAATTTAGGAAATTTAGGGTTTGTCGTCACTTGAATAATTTGAACAAAACAGCGTTTCATTCAAAAGTTTTGTCAAGTGAAAAATACAATTTTAATTTCATTTTTTTTTCCGGTATTGTCTTTCGCTTCTCATATTCCAAAAGGATAGCATTTAAAGGTTTATTGCACGTTTTCTCCATCGTATCCCGCTAAGGAATGCATAAAAAAACTTAGCTGAGTAAATTCTTATTATTTCTTAATGTTATCATATCACTGAATAATATGAAAATAATGTTTCATTTAAAAATTTTATTAAAAGAAAAAAATTGCTCTTTTAATTTCGTTCCCCCCCCCTCTGTAAATAAATGTTACTTTCAAGAAATCTTTCATTTGCGGCTAATATTTTTCGTTTCTCATTATCCAAAATGATAAAATTTAAAAGTTTATAATCGAGTTTTAAATATATTGTTAAAATTTCAGATATTTTAACTGACACATATAACAAAAACGGTACTCATCAGTAAGAATCTTATGCAAGGCTTCATATGTTAAATTTATTTAAATCAGAATATGTGAATGTCATTCGGGATTCTCTAACCGTGCTTTAAGCCTAGTGCTGACGTCCTGTTTCACCTATCAAGTTACTGTCCCAAGAAAAATTCAGACACACTGTCTAGCGAAACCTTAAGCGATAAAATCCCTAAGTTAAACTTGAGAAATTTTCTTTCTTTTCTTAATACTCTGTTCAAAAAATAAATAAATAAAAAAGCTATAGTACTTACGATAGGTATATGAAGATTTATAGGATAATAAATTGTATTTTTTGTTGCATAAATCGTCTTAAATACCTGTTTAATATAGGATGGTGTGCATGAGCTCCGAGAAGAAGTTAATTTGTATAACTTGAATTGTGCATTCTGAACATGCTGAATAGATGATACAAAATTTGAAATCATCATAACTATATGCCGACAGGGAAAGCAACAGTCAAATAAGGAGGAAAGAGAAGAAAAAGAACTCGCTTATGAAAGTCAATGACGAGTTCTACAGCACGAAGTTGGAAGTGTTGATCTTGTCTCCAGTAAATTGATCAAGGCTATATTGAACGCAGGAGTAAAAATGTTGGGAGGGGGGGGGGCGTAGGATGAGGGTTGATAACTCCGATGCAGACTTTCACTATCGAAGAATAATTAGACTTTTATTTCACATTATTATAGCTTAATAATGAGGCACGAGAGTATACAAGACACTCATAATTTGATTACCAGTAAACCACTGCAACATACGAGATATTGTTATTTAGTGGGTTATTAATGTTTGCTAAATACTACCTTTGAAAGGACGGTGTTTTGTTTGGATCCATCAATCCGAGGTTTAATAAATATTAAAGTGTCATACGACATTCTTTTCCAAGTGTTAATCTGTATGATATCAGTTACTAGAATCTTGATTGAGACATAAAAACTAATAGAGAAAAAAAAAATCAGAAAAAGGACAGAATTTTCTTTACGTCATACTTTTTTTTTAAAGTTTTGTAACATTATTCTGAAAAAAGTTTAGATTTTCTTTATTCGACATTCTTTTATTTTTCTTCAGCTTTATAACAATATCCTTCATAATATCATTTAGGGTGTAAATATAACAGATCATGTTCTTTAACTGCCATTCCATTCTGTGCATTCTTAGTTGAATTTATTTAGAATTCCTAAAACTAAAAATTTAAATGTTAAAATAATAATTTTTTTTTACTATATTTTTCAAAATATGTCTCTTAAACTTATTAACGATCACTTTCATGTTTTTCTGTGCAATTTTAAAGAAATGCGAGGCAAAAAGACATATGTATAAATATAAATTTTCAAGCAAACTTTGAAACGACTGATGAGCGATTTCATTTAGTGCGTTAAAATTAACCTTCGTCAAAAGAATAGAGAAAATTAACTTGACTCATTGATTATTGTTTTAAAAGAATAAGAAAATACACATATACTTTACATGACACCTATTTTACGTTTGAGATAAAGTTTTTGAATGATATATTTTAATTATGAAATTTAAACAGCTAGCATAAATATCTTTACTATTGATGTGGGCTCTAAAAATCCGTCAATTACTGAGTAAAAATTTTTTTAAAAAAGTCTTAAAAAACCCAAAAGGCCTTATAGCTGAAATAAAAATTGAGGCTGATAATCATGCATTTTTTTTAACAAATTACATAAAGGACTTATAAATGAATGCAGCTAACAATAATTGCTTGATAAAAAATACATGAAAGATTACTTTTAAGCTATGAAATAACAGAATATTATTAACAATTAATTACAACATTACAACTGATTATTTTCATAAGAATACAAATATGCAAGTCATTAATTGTTTCTGTATTCATTCTCACGACTGTTAAACTTTTAATGCCTTATTTAAGTTAAAAACACAGAAAAATACTACGAAAATTTTCTATAGCACAAATGCAATTGAAAGCTTAAAGCTTAATGATTAAAAAGATAAAATAAATACATAGAAGGCATTTTGGTGTATAAAATATAAAATAAAGCATTCTGATTTCAGAGTGGCTTGCACATGCAATATAAAATATTCATGGAAAGAAACAATTTCTCAACCTAATAATTTCTATTATGATATTACATATATAATTTAACTCTTTAGAAATGACATCGCCATCATAAAACATATTTTTGCATTGTTTGATTAATTATAAACGAATAATATGAATATCCCTTGTTGCATACTTACAATTGTTTATAGGTTTCTTCCTTTGAGTGCCGGTGCTGATGGGGTAGAGTTTTCAATTTAGTCGGGCATCGTGGCTATTGTTTGAAGTTTGCAAATCCGCTTTCTTGGCTGAAATAAAGAAGACAATTATCTATTGCGTCGAGTTTCCGATTCAGTTTTTTCATTGATCTATACAGTTAAAGAAATTTAAAATGAATAAGAAATTTTGAGAATGAAGTTTTCTCTGTCCTCTTATGAATAATGGGGCTGTAGTAAAAATGATGAGAGATCTTTTTTCCGTAGACTAGAACGGAGGATCGAGAACTGTGGGTCCTGACTTCAAGTGGACACATGCGTGAATTTCCGGGGTATGAGAATGTTGCTCCACTCTCAGATTCTTCAATGTTAGTAATTCACTGTAACTAGTAAGCAATAATTTAAAAAAATGATTATTTCAAAATATAACACCAAATTAAAAAGTCTGATTTATTCAACATGAACCCATCAGCTACGATGTATGCATGAATACGCCCCCCTCAAACATGAAATGTGGTCTGACAGAATGGACTCCTTTAAAAATTCATCAGTAAATAAGTGTTCACCTTCAATATCCATACGAAAGCCTTATTGTCGCATTTAAATCAATTAAAATAACCTAGTGAAATGATAGCACAATAAGAATTAAGAGTGAGTTGTCGTGATTTTGTGAAGGTCTTTTCAGCGTAATGAATTCGAGATTGATACGAAAAAGTAGATGCTTTATGAGTGGTTTCTTCGAAACAAAAAATTCAGCTCAAGATTTTAGATGTCATTTGTCATTCATAAAAATCTGACTATACTTTATCAATTGTCGAGGGTCATGGTAGCCTGGCGGATTCGGAGCTGTAGAGTTCCAGGTTCGAAACCCGATTCCACAAAACATCGGCCTGTTGTATGCTAGTTAGATGCGATGTCGAGGCCAAACGCCCTTCCTCTGGGGTAACGCAGAAATTTGGAGCTAGAGATGTCCTCAGGTGTCGTCCTTGTCGTGAAGCCAGGACACAAAATTTCGAGACCCGTATAGCCCTCACGTTGTTGAAAATGGAACGTTGCAATGACGAAAAATGAACAATCGCTTGTCAACTGAAGATGAGTGATTTAAAGGAAAATCAAGTCAACCCATACTAGAATTTCAAAAAATAAGCCATAAAATCTAAAAATAAAGTAAAAATTTATTGTTGTTTTGTAAATCATTGGGGCATAAGTTTTTCCTTCAGTAAATTTCATAAACACAGTAATAACCTGGAAAAATAATCATAAAGAAAGGTGATCTTTATTATTATTTTTTTAAATCAGCATTGCATGAATTATTTTTGAATGGAGCTAAATTTATAATGTTGTGATTTCTGATTAATTACTAATGATATCAAAAGTCAGAATCTGAAAAATATCTTCAAGTGTTTCCTGATTTGAAATTCTGCTTTCCACCTTTTTGAATTTTTAATCACAAACTTTCATTCATTTAATTCATTTTATAGTACCATTTTATCGACCAAATTTATTTTATGGTATTGAGATATTTTTAAGCTAATACATTACGATTCAAATTTTAGGGAAAACTCTGCTTTTGAGACATTTCACACATATTTACATCATTATTACACATACCTTCATCAAATGAGGGGAAGCCTAATAGAATCACTGCTATCTAACAACAAGCAACTTCTACTTTAGAAAAATGCAAAGACTCAAAGTGAATAGAAGACAGATGAAAAACATTTACTATATTAAATAATAGTTACGAAGTGTACTTCGTGTACCAAGACTAATTGATGAACACTTAAATTTCATTTCTACTCGAAACGATTGATTGGATACTATTTTAGCAGAAATATTAGGGAACTCATGCAAGTATAGAAAAGTAATACAAAATTGCAAGATTCATTTTAAAACTTGAATTATGACGCTACAAATAATTAAAAATTCTTCATGCAGTTTCTCAAAATAATCACAAAAATTCAGTTTAAAAATTCGTTTTATTAATAAATCATGAGTTGCACATTGCATTCAAAAAGTTTATTTTTCCCCCTGTTAATGTCCGTGAAATTTGAAAGAATTTAAAATCAACGAAAATGACACAAGGAAAATAATATTATCACAATTATTTGAATAATTTTATATCCGATCGAACTATTAAAATTTTTCATTTATCAGATAAAACAGAGAATTTAAGTTAAGTGCTCTTTTTAAATGTCTAGTTTTGGTTAAGAAATTCTAAAAAATTAATTTGAAATCCAGTTCCTGTTGCTATTAAATTATCATGATATGTTTGTTGAAAAATAATAAACATTAATTATGAAGAGAAAGTGTAAAACATAATTTGCAGATTTTTTTCAATGACCTGTACAGAAACTTGAAACACTACTATTGGAATTATACACTTAATAATAATTAATAAGACTAACAATACATTTCTATATACAAATATTTCATTGCAAAAGACATGCAAGCCAATTTCGAAATGAAGTTTAAAAACTGTTATTGAAAAACTTCTCATAATATTGTGATTTTATATAAAACATAAGACACGTTTCAATAAAACTCAAATGCAATAAGTAGTAAAAATTCATTATTTCAAAAATATTTATTTAGAGGTATTTATTTATAAATAGAAAGTTCTAAGTAATAAATTATGGTTATGTAGCAGAAAGCAAAAATAATTCTTCAGACTCCACAATTCGTCGTTGTCCGAATGGAACTTTCTTCATTTAGCTCTGAAAGAGATCTTATTATTTTCTCAAGATCTTACAAGCTTAAAAGAGCAGTCAAACCTGAGATTATTCATGTGATAACTATAAATCTGGTTTAACTATCTCGAGAATGCGGAGCTCATTATTTTCTTTCCGAATAAATCAAAAGATTCATAGATTATTCATACACTAAAATGGTACGGTTGGGTGACGTTGGAAAGACGACTTTTATGAAAATATTACTAATCTCTGTACTCAGGTTTCCTTAAAATAATTTTATCTAAAATTAAAAGTTTCTGAACAGTTGTTAATCTTATTCTCCATCATCATTAAATAATTTTTTTAAAAGATGACAAGTTCAGAAAGGAGTTCGGCATAGAAATGTTGAGAGGTTATTACTTAAAATATTTTCTCCTCACATAACCCAAACAGTGCTTTTAAATTAAATACGATTTTTTAGATAACTACATCTTTATCTTTCTGCGCCTCAGAGTTCAAGATCAGTTTGTATTATTTTAACAGAATTTAATTTTTTTTATTCACGAACGACAAAAAAAAAATCTACAAAACATTCTATCCATGTATCGTGTCCTAAACTAAAATATCATTCTAGGGGAAATTGGCATTTTATTCGCTAAATGGTGCTAGAAGCAAGTAATGGTTCAATAATAAATAAATCCACGGACGATTTTTATCAGTACTTAGTGAAGTGATCTTCATTTTCATTCACCATATTCCTTTTTATATTTATTTTATTGCCTTTTTCACTAACTATAGCGATCGTTAAAAAATTGCGTTTAATTTTAGTGTCTACTTTAAGCAGTTGTTTGCATTAATAACATTTGATTTAATATTACTTTCCAAGCTGTAATTTATCAGCATTTAATAACGTGTGCATGTGTAGAATTACAAATTATCTTCGTGAAAGTAGCCGAAGATTTCGTTCCGATACCTAATTGGGTTTTTTTTTCTAAAATTACGAAAATATTTTATGGACTTGCATATGACAACGCATTAATACTGAAATTTGCAAGATTCTGCATAATGCTTTTTCCTATTAACTTTCATTATTTTCACTATTTAATTTCGCATATTGATACTAAAGACACTGAATAAAAATTAATATGGAAAGGACTACATTAGCATTATCTAGCTTTGTTTGAATAATAGTTTTGAATACAACAGTAAGCCCAATATTTGAAACATTTTCAAGAATAGTTACTCAGTTTCAGAATGACTTCTTAGAAATCGTGTTACAGGATGATTGTCCTTTGGAAAACAATACGACAGTGTATAGTGTATACTGTAATGCAAAAAGGGGGATGTTTAATGCGAGAGGCCGCGTTAACCTGGTGTTGAGATCGGAGTGGTGCCACTGGGGTGTCCGGGGGGCAGGGCTAACCTGTCGGGGATGCAGTGTCCCCCGGCCAGGGAAATTTTTTTACCCGTTTCACGCAACGGACTCTTCAACTAGTAGATAAATAAAGAAAATTTAAGAGGCCTCTTCCCTTGTTCAGCTGGTCTGGCCCCCATCTGCCGGATTCTAACGCCACTCCTGGTTAAGGTCGCTACTTCGAAACACGATTCCACCAAAGATCGTCAGTGTAAGTGGGTCTGGAGCACGTTAAATCTGAAATCGAGAGTCAGACGTACTACCGCTAGTGTGGCACTGAGGTTTGGAGAGGAGGGATGTCGTTTCAGGTGTCATTGTCATAATCTGATCATGGTGCAAAATTACAAGGTTCGTCCCAAAATAGCATTCGTGTTGATTCAGCATGGAACGTTTATGTAACTAAGCTAAATGCGAGAAGATTGATTGAAATGACACGACTCAGATTTAGAGCGAAATTTTAAATTATAAATGAGTTCCACATGGATTTTCCCAATATGCTACCCTAGTTTTGACTTTCAAAGATTTTTGGTTAATATCTGTAACTTATCTGCCAACGTAATAAATATCAACGTAATAAAAAACTAAAAGAAAACAGTAATAGGGCATTTTCTGTTTACACTCAATCATCCAAAGTAATGGCACGTCTGCGACTCCACTATACTACATGAGAATCAACAAACATATAGAGATATCTTTAACCTTTTAAGATTAAGAACGAGTTTAAAACACCATGTATTTATTTTTTTTTATTTAACTTTTAAATCGGAGTAACCAAAGTCTTCATTTATGACTGCAGCCAGCTGATGCTAGCTTGTAAGATTTTATAACTTTAAAAGATGGTCACGATAATAACTTCAAAAGATTTAGCTTTAAAAAATGGTCACAGGTCAAATAGTGTTTTTACGTTTTTAAAAATTTCATTTGAAGCTGGTACGTTAAAATACTGCTTCCTTTGGTTGCTTCATCTTTAAGCATAGAATTATTAACAAGTCATTTGGATCTTTAAATTCTCCGTATAGTAATGCAACGTATATATAACAGCTTACCCAGGCGATAGGTTATATGTTTGAGAGAGAAACCACTGGTACCACGGATGTCGCCGCTTAACAAGTAACACCACCTATCTTTTTCCATATCTGGTAGGAACATGCGGTTCATGTTCCTCCCAAAGCTGAAAAAAATTTAGAAATATTTGTTATTGGTCGAAAAATTCAATTTTTTCTTCCTCTTTGAAAGTTTAAAAAATTGAGGTGGCGTTTCTTGTTAAGCAACGATATGGAATCTTGCGACTTGTGGTAAAGTATGATAGGGGAATAAAGACTGGTCGATTAATGTCAGTAAAAAGGCTATCAAAGTACGAAAGGAGTTAGAGAGCATACTCCAGAAGGATATCTCTTTTGCTGCATGTTTATATGCGTTCGTGCAAAATCAAAATGAGAAAGAAAAGAAAATACAAAGCATAAAGGCATTATGCGACAGTAGTTTGAAAGGCAACTTATATAACTATCTGCAAACATTTGCATATCAGCTGCAGTTAATGATGCTTAAAACAAATTCGGGAAAGAAAACATTGATTTCCGATTCTATTCAATGCGCAATGGTACAATTTTTTATAAAATAAATGCCATTAATGAACAATCTATGTTAATTTGAACAGTTAGTAAGCCTGCATTAATATTTTACATAATTGCTGCTCTCTCTGCCGCTTTGTTCGAACATAACGTGAAAGTTACAATTCAGTTTTAATAAAATAGTTGTAGGTTGACAGAAAACCTGTAATTTGCTTCGCTTGAATGTACAAATCAGTACAATTTATTAATTTTTTTGGTTACTTAAGACGTGGAGATAGCATCAAAATTAAATGACTTCAGATTAAATTTTGAGCTTCCTTTCAATGGTTTGTGGCTTGGTGACAATTTTGGATTCGGGAATGGAGGATCCCAGTTACGATATAGTACAAGTCAACGAAGGTTCAAAATGGGGATGAAAAAACACATTAAATCATATGGTTTTGAAAATTGGTATACGTGTTTGTGAGGGGCTTATGATGAACATACTAAAAGTCCCCGGTGCTGGGGGGTGAGCTCGCGGCGCCATCTTGGATTTCATCCCCCTTTTTTAGTTTCTTCTAAATATCTCGAAAACTATTCGGTTTTCAAATTACAAATGATTCAGGCTTTTATTTATTTTCTAGCTTTAATAGTTTCTGAGATATGTACGAAAAACAAAGACGGGGGGGGGGGGATAAAATCCAAGATGGCGGCAAATTTTGAGACCCGTTATCTCCGAAACTATTGAAGCTAAAACAAAAATAAAAGCATATATTTATAGAGAACTTTACTCTCTTTAATTTTCTGAATACATGTAATTTTAATAGATTTTTTGCTTAAAGAAAAATTAAAAATGGTGGATGAAATCCAAGATGGCGATAACATTTGAGACCCATTATCTTGGAAACTATTAAAGCTGAAAGAAAAACAAAAATATGTACTTGTAGGGAATTTTACGCTCTTTAATTTGTTAAATAAATTGTAATATGAAAAATTGGAGGGTTTTAAATCCAAGATGGCGACGCGAGCCCCACCCACCCCCAAGATCGGGGATTTTTACTACGTTCAACAAGAGACCCTCAAGAACATCTGAACTAATTTTAAATCTATATGATTTTTTGTTTTTCTTCAAACCCTTCGTTTATTGTCATCCTATCAATTAAAACTTTTTACAAATTCTTCCGTTTTGAGACCAATTATCTCAAAAACTACTAAATCCTGAAGAAAAATCAAAGTGCCTATCTGTAGGGAATCGCACGCTTTTTAATTTGTTATTTCGCGTGTAATTTTAATTTTGAATAATTTTCGAGATATTCAAGAAAAACTGAAAAGGGAGGAGGAAATCCAAAATGGCTGCATCCTTTGAGACCCATTATCTCCAAGACTTAAAGCTGGAAGAAAAGTGAAAGTATATATTTGTAGGGAATTTTACGCTCTTCAATTTGTTAAATCATTTATAATTCGTAAGCTGAATAGTTTTGATGAAATGAAACAAAAACCTGGATGTTCCAATTTCTTATCTCAAACCATAACGTAGTGTCTTGACACGGTAATTAATCAACAAAAAATAATCTCATCTAATATGCTAAATGAATTTCTTTTCTTAAATTAATCTCAATACCTAAGTTATTTTATTATACCACTACTAGAAAAAAATGGCCGTATAAAGGGTTAAGTTGGCATTTTGTTGAAGTCTAGAAAGTAAGATACCGACTCATGAGTCTTCGTCGCCATTTCATCACAGCTAAAAATAACCAGTTTTGTTCCCAATAGGCGTCAGTTCGCTTCAAAACGAAAGGGGGGGGGGGGCAAAGGAAATCAACAGTTTACTTTTCATTATAGTATAGTATTTTACGAGTTTGCAGTTATTTATTATTAATATTATTATTAGCGTAACGGTTTAGGAAATCCAATTCAGAAATTTATCAACCGGTAGAATCCTAGGATATTCTTCGAGCGTAAGATCTCTAGAATGTGCCTTAAGTGTCCAAAATCTGGGCTAAATTTTGAAAGTATGATAATTTTATTTCTGAAAATACATTAAAAATAATTATTTATAGCTATTTTAAGAAGAAAGAAAAGCTCGGGTTTGTTTAATATTTGTTTTTCAAAGAAATATATATATCATCGTGCCAGTATCGGTTTGGTGCTCTGACAATCAACCAGGGAAGAAACGCTTCCAATGCATTCATTATTACAAAAAAAATACATTGATAGAAAATTCATATTTTTGTTACAAAGCAAATAATATTGGCAGATAGAGTTTCTAGATCGTATGTCACTTCAGGCTTCCTTTTCAAGTAGTTTTCTGACGTTCTAGGTTGCAATAATGTTTTAGAAAATCGATGTGGCAGCCTCCCCATACAGAAGCTGCAACGCAAAGACTATTTACAGCTTTGGTTGGGAAATATTCACTCATTTCTCTTACAGCCCAGACCTCGCCCCCTCTGATTTTCATATATTTTGTCATTTCTAAGGCTTTACTTTCTGATAAGAGATTCCAGAGTGACATTGCCGTGTTACCACCTGATTATTATCAATGGCGACATCGTTCTTCGAGACGGGGATACAAACATTGGTCCCTCTTTATGACAAATGTCTCAACGCGGATGACAATTCTGTTTGAGAATAGACCAAAGCATATACCTCAGTTAATAATAAAATGTTTTCTTCCATTATATTTTGCGTTAATTGGCCAATGGAAGTTACTTTCGTGATATCCTAAGTATTCCACTGAGCTTTCGTCATTAAACATTAACATCATGAGAACTTCGCCATTGAAAAAAAAAAAATTCATCACCAACATTTACATACTACAATTTCTGAAATTAACTTCTTTGTTTTCTTCCTTTGATAGAACTGACTCCTAACCTCTGCGATAGTCAATGACAATATTTCTAATGGACCCAATGGAGTCTGCTGAAGAAATGCAAAATTAGCAGTAACTAATATTCCATTGCTCAGACCTTTTTTAGCCTAATATACTTTCCCATCCAGCATCCTGTTATGAAATTACGTTACGGCTATTAGGGATGGGTCATATGATTTCAAACTTTATCTAGTGAGTACGATCTTGAGATGGCATCTCAATCTCCAACCTTTCTCACCAGACCAACATCAGAACATTTGGCCTATCCTTTTTGAACCAGAGATTTCGGGAGCTTGAAGAGAAACACTTATTTTTTAACTTGCACCTGTATATGACCATATCATTTGCTACGTGACGCCAAACAATAGAACAACTCATTACCAGCTCATCTTCTGTAAAGATTCTTTTTTCAAAAAATTGTGATTTCCATTTATAATGAAATCATTATTACAGTAATGAAAGATTTAGCGTTATTTTCACTTTTAATTATTTGTTTTTTAGGTTTGCCATGTTTCTCGACAAGAGTCCGTAAGCCATTTCGAGGAGAATTAACGACCCCATCCAGTGAATCAGAAGTGATCATGGGCCCAACGTAAACCCTCGGCTCATGGATCCTCGAAATATTTAAGTATCTATCTTGCTTATAATCTTTTAGAAACTCGGACCTTTTATATTTTGTTAAATGTAAAAAATAGTTAAAATCACAAGAAATATGAGCTTTGAGTTGCAGTATTTGTGTGGCATAAATTCGTTATTAACATTTAAAAGTCTTCCCTCTTAATTAGGAATATCTTTTAGTGTTTGCTTAGCTTTTTAACTCCGCTAGAGAAAACTTTGATAGAAGCAAAAAAATTGGCTTTCAGAAGGAGAAAGAAATTGATTTTTAGAAATGCTTCGATGTTCTTGATTTACATCGCTTTATAAGTAAGATAAAGAAATATCACAATTCTGTACCTCAGAGGTAAACTATCTTAAGACGAGTTTTGCTGATTTTGATTCTTTTATCATATTTGCATCATACCGTCTGCATCTTTGGATGTTCAAAGTGGCGTATCTTTAGGACGAAAAGAACAAAAGATAGCCGTTCTTAAAAAATAAGTTGCTCATTATAATTAATACATTGCTCTTCGAACTTTGTTTGACTCTCCTGTAAAATGTTAAAATTGCTTCTAAAGATAATTTACCTCTGACGTACACAATTATAGGTTATATATATGCTGGAATGTAAAGAATATATTTCCTACTCCCACTCAAAATAAAATTTTGTCAAAAAAATGAAAACAGTAACATTCTTTTATTTTAGAAGTGCTTTATTTATTTGATTGAGCGTTGTTAAAGTATGCCATATTTATAGTTGAAAATAAAAGCTTTTTTTTTTTTTTTTGCTTTTTTGATAATCCAAAAACAGACTAATAATAATAGACCAAATAAAAGACTCTACAAGCAGGTCAAAATGGTAACAATCAAAATTTAATTTTTGAGTGTTACTACTTGATTTTCTTTTTGACTTCTGAGTGTTACTGTTGGCCGTTCTTTTAATTGCTCAATATAAATAATTTGGATGTTTTATTCTAAAAAACAATGTATATATTCAACTAAAGATCTTAAATTCTTTACATACATGAATTTATCAGCACTCACTAAAATTTTTGCTTTATTGCCAGTGAAGTCAATGGAAGAAAAAAGTTGAAAATGTTTTTACAGAAGTTCTATATGTGAGATTTATTTATTTTTTTAACATAAATACTTAATTTCAAAACAATTATGAATTAATCCATGAAGAAATATATCATTTTAAATTTAGTTTGAAAGGAAAATTTTAAAAGTCGTGGTTTTATTCTTCTCACGAACATTAAAAAGTTTTAATTAATCTTTGAAATAGATCAATCTAAATAAAATTTTACTAATTGACATTGCTATATTTAAAAAAAATGTGTGCAATTTCCAAGCTGCATTGGAAAAATCGAAAAATCTGCATTTAATTTGAACTTTTAATAAATGTTTTTTAATATTATTTTTTCCCACTCAAAAGGAGAAGTTTCTTTTGAGAAGGCAATAAAGAATCAGAAGTCTTTCCAGTTGTACACCATCTAGCCTTGCAAGAAAGCTCACTTCCAACACTTCAGAATGCAACGATCTGCGAGACACCTATCGCCCTCTACATTCAGCAAGCTGAACTTACTAGGTGGTTTTAAATATTTGTAAACATTTTATTAATTCTTTTTTATTCTTGTGTTGTCTCTTAAGATAGAATATTTATTATCATTTCGTTATTTATTCTACTTCAGAATAAAATATTAACAGAAACTTACTAAATAATCCTATTTTAAAAACGAGTGTAAGATAAAAACTAGATTTTTAATGTAATGAAATTTAGTGTATAACTTGTTTATCGTACTTTTTTATTTTTTAAATACACTATGCGTTATTAAATTATGAATTATTTTTAAGATTATTAAATTGAGAATTATTATTGCGATTTGCGTTATTAAAATATAAATTTATATTAAATCCCTATGTAAATAACGCTATTTTTTAAGTGTTATATAACAGAAAGATTCTAAGGTGGCTCTTTCTCTGACCGTACTTATTAAATTCTCTTTTGAAGACTTAAATAAAACATACTCTTTTCATTCTTAATGCACGAGTAATTATTTAATTGAATAAACATGTAACACTTTTAGAAGAAAAAATTTCAGTCAAGTGGTAGTTCCCCAGAATATTTTGAATCTTTATCCCAATAATGTTCAATAATTGTAACATTCAACTAACAGTTTTAAATTGATAGATAAGTATATTCAATTCAAATTTTTCTTTTCCGTTTTAGATAATGATGATTCCTAATACAAATGATGCTAATGTTTAAAAGTGAAGATTTCTAATGTCTCAAAATTATTTGCGGGCTTCAAGATGAGCCAAGAAAGAATTCGTTTGATTGTTATAATATCGTAAACATCTATTATTAATTTTGACAGTGAGTATCTCATTTTGAAATTTATTTACATATATCACATGTGTTACTTCTGATTATATGGAAATTACCTGAACCGTTATCCCTTTACTTTAAAAGCCAATTACTTATAACTCAAGTTATTGTTCTCTTTGCTTGTTATGTTATGGGATTAATGTTATGTTATGGGCTTTCACAGTTATTCTTCGAAAATGTTTTTGGAGAATAATTGTCTGAGATAAGTAAAATATCGTCGCTTAATAAGCAACACCACCTTTCTCAATTTTTTGAAATTTCAAAGAGGAAGAAAATACTCAATTTTTCGCAACAAATAACGAATATTTCTGAATTTTTTTCACATCTGGTAGGAATACGAAGTCTCATGTTTATATCAAATGTTAAAAAAATGCTGAAATATTCATTATTGTGAAAAATTGAGTATTACCTTTCTCTTTGAAATTTCAAAAAAGTGAGATAGGTGGTGTTGCTTGTTAAGGGATGATATATAGGTTGTTCGTCTGTTTTCAGTTACAAACAATTCGTCAATTTTGTTTATCGTAAGCAAATATACTTCCGAATGTCTAGCTTTCGAGTAAATTTGAATTCTTTCTATGAAAGAATTTTGTTTCTCCCTTAATTCCTGTTGTTATTAACACTTTTTTAAAATTCCCTTTCCTGCTGAATATGTGTTTCTTTTCAGGTAGTTAATAGTCCTTTGAAACATCCGCAAGGCTCTTTTAAATTCTAATACAATTATTGTAATGGATAAATAGAGCTTTATTTTTGCTTCTAACTAAAAATATATTTAATATAAAATAAAATGCAACAAATCTAAAAAATGCGATATAAAACCTAGGAAAAATACTCGAAATGCATTTTACGATTTCATACGAAACTATTGATATAAAAATTGTATTTTTAAAAGGAAATAATATTGCTTCCTTTTTAATTGATCTTGAGAATTTTAGTATTACAGAAAGTATGTAATGTCAAATTAACGCATAAAAATTAAAATGAAGAAAAGGTCAAATATAAACTAAAGTGTTAACATTTTGGTTAATGATAAATATCTGATGAAGTAATAAACGCATTTAAAAATGCAATGAACATTAAGTGAAGCTTTTAAATTAATTTTTCTAACAAAAAATAAACTGATATAAAAAAAATACTCAACATGAATTTTCATTATTAAAATAACGGAAACGATCTCAGTCTAATTCGTACGCCTTTATATGGGATCATGAATTTAAATAAATCGGGTTTAATTTTAGGAAAATTAGGAAATAAGTATGAAAAAATGAAAATAAAATTCCAAGGAAAACAATTAATAATAGTTTTTTTTCTTTGAAATATGAAATGCTCTATTTTTTTTTTGCATATTCTAAAGTAGGGTTTGAAGAGCATTTGTCTCTCGCGAACCCATTCCAATCCAAAATATTTTTCTACGACCAAAATTAGGAAAACAAGTAAGAAAGTAAAAAGCATGAAGTTTAGATATACAGCAAACTGTTGAAATAAGTTATAAGTCAAGATGATCCTTTTTACTATTTTTTCTTCAAATATTGCAGAATATAGTAAAAAGTTTACATTAATAAAAAAGAAAGAAACCGCTATGAAAGTTTTCACTCCTTTTACTTGCATCAGCGACCTCACAGTTTAAGTAATCCTGCTTTAAGGGATTTCATACCTTATATAACATTCATTTGAAAACAGTTTCAAAACTTTACAGAAGTTTTTATACAATGTACAGTAAAACCTCTTTAGAACGTCGTTTAAGAGACCGCTCTAAAACGACGTGCTGTCGTATCTTAGATCAAAATCCTTTCTTTTGTCAAGCAATATAAAGGCACAAGTCTACTTTTTAATGAGATTTCATAATCATTTTAGTATATTATTGTGCTCACAATTACAGTCAATATTAAAGGAATTTAGAACATTTTAAAATTCTAATTTCTAATAAATAACTGGACAGCACATAAGGATAATTACAGCACTTTGATTAAAACAATCCTTATTCAGTATTCATACTTCCTTCTTACCACTTCCCTTCAGTAATCGTATGTAAATATTTCTTCGCTATTGATTTTTGACACAGAACATACAATAGTACTTCATATATTGCGATGTGTTAAACAATTTTGCTACAATGGATAGAAATTAAAATGATTATTTTTATTGCAGTTGTCCTTCTTGGTTTTTCTATCGCATAAGAAAAGTTTGCAAGGAAATACCTAAATTTTAATTTTGTATCGAAAAAAATTCCGTTGTCGTGTCGTTTGAGTTTGGATTCTAATTTAAATCAGTGTGGAATTAATATCTTAATTTTTTTTTTTCCTCCTATGGCTTAAAACGACGCACTATCGAATATCTGGGACGTTATAAAAGCTTTTTTAAAAAAAACGTTGAGATGAATAGGAATAAATCGGAACTAAGGCAAAACTATGGACTAATGAGAACAACGTACTAACGAGCCACGAACTAGTGAGGTTCGTGGTATTCTAAATTGTTAAAAATTAACGCTTCATCAAGCTATATAATATTATTTACGTTTTTTCGCCCTCTGATTTTGTATCATGCGAATGCTCGATTCAATAAGTGTTTCATTCTTTCAGTTTTTCAGTAAATCCATGTTAAAAATTTATTTATGAAAATAATAATCAGAATTAATGTGTTGAAAAATTTGTAGAAGACTTCCAAATGAAAAGTAGACCTGATACAGGATATTTCTACTCCAGGAATTTTAATCCATTTGTTCCAGAACCCTCCGTAACCCCGTCAATGTCATTATCAATCAATGGTTAACATTCCCATAACTAGTGGACGATTGTTGCATGCAATTATCCTTAACTTTTCTCTGTCATGCATGAATAAAAGATTAAACCAAGTTGGGATCAACAGATAGTTTAACCCTTCAAAGACATTTAACTTCAAACTGATGAACTGTCGTGTCATTGACCAAAAAGGAAACAAAAAATCATTCACATCAGACGAATTGACTACTTTTGTCTATATTTAAACCACGCAAACGTGAGTTAGCGTACAAAATGAGAAGGTTTTTCACATCAGATAGGTCATATGCTTTAACCTCTTGAGCTCTATGCATAAATATCTTTAATTTAATAGTCTGTTTCTTCTTTTATGTATTGAAACATGCTCTGTTAAAATGCATTAAGAATAATATTTTCTGTCATATTTTTAAAGAAGAAAGTTGTTTTAATCACTTAAAGATCATTATGCTTCGTTCAGTTGTGTTGCTTCATAATCATTTGTAATGCCCCACCTCAGTTTTGTTGCCGTTTTCAAATTTCATAAATTGAGTTCTTTTATTCTTTTGCCTAGTAAATAATGAAAAATAAAATATCTAAACGAAATCTTCATTCTCTTTAACTAAATTTTGCTTCATTTCACATTTCAGCGGAAAAATCATATTTCTCTTTCTGTCGAAAACACAAATGTCTTCATGAGAAGAACCATTAAGATGGAAGAACAATAAAGAAAACGAACATATTTTTAAAAAGGAAGAGCTCAAGTATCAAAGTAGGTGAACTTTTATTTATTTATTAAATTACCTCATTTTCATACTAAAGATTTAAATAAATCTAGCAATATATACTTACCCAATAGTGTCACATTTCACAAAATTTATCTTCAAATGTCTCACTGTCACTTCTCTTCGTTCTAAAAATTTGTTATGTTTTAATGAATATTCACACTGCAACAACAAATGGTTATGCTTTGTTGTGCAGCACTTTATCACTTTTCTTTTTACACTCGAAATTCTTTGTGTTTATTGAGAAAATCCTTACACTATTTTTCATGTTTTTAATCCTTAAGAATAAAATATATGAGTAAATATACGGATTTTGAATTCATGTTAGTAACTTAAATAAAATAAACTTATGCAACAGACATTTCCAATACATTCAAATCATACATGAAAGATGCCTAAT
>BGPR01000312.1:0-127134 GCA_013235015.1 Araneus ventricosus | reverse complement strand
TATAATTTATATCCTACTATAGCATAGAATCGCATATCTTGATTTTCATTTACAGAATTCTTCCTAATTTTATAGAACAGAATACAGATTTTTTTTAATTTAATTTATTTGGACTTCTTCTCACTAACTTCTTATCACTTCTTCTTACTTTCTTTAAACTAATCAATTGAACCAAATCATTATATACAAATTTTCGTTTATCCTATTTAAACATACAATGCCTAAATATCAGATGAAAAACTAATTGAATTGACATTCTTATCTTTTTTTTTCTTTTTGGTAGTGCAAATGAATGTTTCGTATATTCTGTCCAAATTTCCATACAACGCTGTTGGTGTAATTTTATTTAGTATTCATTACATGACGTTTCAAACTTCTATGCAGAAATAATCAGCTTCAACCAACATTACCAAATCTAGAATTTAATCTATTTTTGATGCTTTGTATATTTTTAGAATCCAGTTAAATTAGGTATCCGTCTGAGTCATAAAATATAAAACTATATTTGAAATGTGTATCTTTCTTATTTCGATACTATTCTTTGAAAGGATTATTTGCTCTTTGAATTTTATTGTAGTAATTTCTCTTATTGTAGTTTAGTCAGATTTATTGCAGCAGTAGAGTGTCCAAGTTTATGTCTCTTTTTGTTAAAAATCTGTTGGTTTTTTTGCAAATTATTCTTTTTTGATATTTTTTTTATTTCTTCTGCCATCTATTAACAGTTTTTACGTAGTTAGTTTACATTTCTTCGTCATCTTCTTATTATTATTCTACCTTTTCAATGTTAAGCCGAATTTGTAATTTTTCTGTTTTGATGAGACGCAGCCGAAAAGTTTATTTTGGTTTAAGATTTTTAGTTAAATATCCTCCCACAATATTCAGCATTTTTTTACAAAACACATTAGTAATTGTGTATTTCTGAAAAGATCTTGAGCGGTAATTCCGAGTCTCCTGAAAACCAGCATTTTAAATATGTTTCGTTTCAAAAGCTTATTAAAAATTTAAACCATGTATTAAATTTTAATAAACTGAATTTTTAAACCGGGAATTTATTTGTATCTTATACCAGCATAATTAATTTTAAATAAATTTATCGTTTTTAATATGTTGTTCACCTATCATCTACAATACCTGTGAAATGGAAATCTTTTGAATAAAGAGTATAGATTTGGACATCTTAGAATTTCGTTTCTTCTAATAAAATATTCCTCATATCATGAATTATTATTTTGAAATTTAAAACAATCAGCCGATTCTCGATGAACCTGCAAACTTTCACCATTCCTCGAAATTTGGTTTAGTCATACTGATCGGCTAAACGATTGTATAATAGACTTTGTGAACTCATAACTTTACTTCTGAATAATAAATAAACTTTACTTCTGAATAATAAATACTGCCATTAACAAAACGTCAAATAACGCTTCATAAGAACGAAAATTTATTTTGAATTTATACTTCGATTCTACTGAATGTCTCATTCGTTAGTATAGTTTCGTTGTCGTCTATATTTCTTCAATTTCATTGATTAACGCATGCATCTTATTTTTATCTGCCTCTTCCTACTTTGCTTTCCTAAAAGCACTTTTATTTGAGATCAAAAAGAAAGTCCATGTAAAACCTTAAGTCCGAAAGGGTGTTCATATTATACGCTCATACTTCAATACGCCAATTGTAACAAGAAAAATTGTCTCCCTTTTGTTTTGCTTGGAGGCGGATCCTATAAAGTTTCGGCGCGTCAGATAAATCTTGGAGCTGCCAATGTATGACACGATCATAACTTACAACCAATAAGCGCGAGATATCTCAGTGGGCTAATGCTGGAGAAGGATCAGCCTTGAGAGATTTATGATCTTCTGTTATCTGAAACATGTGTTAGGTGCACATTTATACCTTATCAAAAGTTGCATGATGCGTAAAGTTCTATACCTTATCTAGAGCTTACACACTCTTTCGTGATACGCCATGCCATGATTAATTCAAGGGCAGTGACATATTGCGCTGCCATACATATGTCAATGCTTGCTGTAGTCAGGAATTGTGTAGAAATCTCTCTGTCTGCCTAAACTGGCTTTGTTTAACTCCCACGACAATATAACTTTAATGAGTAAAATAAAATGCCAAGAGACAATAGATGCAGTTAATTTTGACAGCATAAAATTATCATCGATGGTGTTTTCTTTTCTTTTCTTTCTTTTGTGTGTGTGTGCGTGTCAGAGAACATATATATATATTTTTAGTTTTGAAGGATATTAAATAAAGAATCATGGCAACCAATTATTCTGCATTTACTAAATATAGCCCTTTCGTATACTGAATATAACTGACCATTGAAATATAACTGCCGTTTTTTTCGGAAACCAAATATAGTTCGAGGAGGAACTACCAGTACTCACAATATTTTACATAATTTCCAAATAAAGTTTAATCTTTTATTAGCGCAGACAAAAATTATTTAAATTTTGTTTCCAGAAAATGTTGATTCAACTAGAATTACCAAGTTAATTAACTGTAGTAATTTATTAACGCTAGAAATAAAATTTTTCTTTCTAATGCTAGCAAAAGGTAAAACAGCCTTTGAAAGGTTTTAGTTGTTTAAACTGTAAATTTCATAACAGCTGTGGGAAATTTGATAGCGTCCTATTGACCAGAGAATGCAAGCTCGAACATTAATATATATATCGATACTATATTGTATAATCTTGTTTTGCGTTCTTTCTTTGTAATTAGAAAAAAATATACAAAACAAAGGGAATAGTCTTTATTGACTAGCAGATTTCAAACTAAGCGAATAAATTTCATAAAGCACTATAAAATTTCCTTGATAAGATAGCCTCAATCTGAATGAAGGATGATGATTTCATGACTGAAAGTGTCGGAGCTTCAAAAATTCAGTGTTCCGTCTATTAGGTGCAATAATAAATAGAAATTTACATTAATTGTATGGGTCATTAATTATTTCTATGCAGTGAGGAACAGATATGACACAGGCTTGAAACAAAAAAAAAAAAAGCTGAACTTCACAAATAATGAATCGTACCAAACATAAATACGGAGAAGTAAAATAAGTACGATTAGTTGAACAATAAAATAAATAAATTTATACAAAAAGTGCTTGAGATATTAAAAATATTGTACAATTATTATATAAAAGAAAATTAAGAATGATAAAATCCGATGCCGAAAAACTGAAATCCGCGGATTTGTCATGTGTCTCTGAATCTTAAAATACACATTTTGAGATATAGCTGTTTCTCAAAATAATAGAGAAAAATCCTAAAACCGCATTTTTTTTTTCAAAATTAATTATTGTATTGGAACTTTCAGAGTTTCTTCAATTTTGCCTAGCGGGTTACAAACATTTAGGTAGCGTTTCAAACAGTGAATCCAAAATCCATAAAAAAGTGGTTGGATCCTGATTGCACAACTGTGTCCAGTTACAACTAAAAGCCATTAAACTAAGCCTCCCATACGTTCCATGAAAACAAAATACCACTCTACGACCAACAATTGCAAACGAGGCGAGTATCTAATTTTCAGATTTGTCAAAAGTAAATAAACAATACCACAAACACAGGAGTAAAAAAATCAATAAATTAATATTTTTTTTAACGTCTTTATTCTGATTTTAATTATTAGTCCAAATTTTTTGTACTTTCTGCAATGGAACACATAAAAACAAAGAATTATTGCCGTCTATAAAATCAAAAGAAAGGGCAGATTTCTTTGCCCCTGTAGAATCTTTTTTATTGGGTGTATTAAGTCATATCAGAGTTCCGGTGAAACGAGGGACTTCTGCACCCAGAAATAATTCGTTTACTTAGTGGCACACGCTGTGATGACAAAACTGATTGCGTAATCCATGAAACAACTGTACCCAAAGAAAATATCCCCTCTACCCATTATTATCCACCCCTCATGTCTATTCGTCACTGTCACTGAACAATGAAGTGGGAAGTCTAAATTTTACCCCACATAGGGTTGTCCTACCTCATGAAGTATCAAAAAGTGCTCGCCAAATTCATAAAGCGGAGGAAAAAAAAGCGCCAATAATTTTTAAGAAATGATGAGAAAGATTTAAAAATTCTAGAAAATCTAATCTTGAATTGTCTTTATCAAAACTGAATATCTTTAAAATTACTTCCATTTCATTTGAAAGCATTTAAGAGGAAATGAATAATATCCTTTCCCTCAGTTTCGAAAGGTAAAAAATGTGAGCAAAGTTTTTAAAACATCTCGTTTTCATTTTCTTTATATCTAATAGATTTCTAGTTCAGATATCTATTCTCTTAATTTACTCTTCTGAAAATACAAAAAATTAATTTGTTCAGGATACAATTATGATGCAAATAATTTTAAGTCGATTTATATTGACAAATTTTCTTATGGTTTTCACCTTATTTTAAGAACTCTGTATATTTTACTTAAATAAATGTGTGCGATAATATATTTATTCAGTTACGTGGCGTCGTAAAATATTTAAATTAATGCAAATGTAGCATTAAATGGTCAACTGTTGTTAAGTAGTATTTATTTATATGAAGAGCTTTAGTTGGTTTGCTTTTTTTCTGATACATGATACGCAATTTGTACTTCATTTAAATGAATTTTTCTTTTCTAGAGCGAAAAATGAAATCCTCGTAGTACCTGGCTGAAGATAAATTAAATTGAAGGAATCGACTGGATTATTATATCCTTATAGGAAATTGACCCTCACATAAGGAAAGGTATATAGTTTTTGTCTCTTTATTTGAGTGCATATGTATGTATTATAATACAAATGCTGCCTGTTGATAAAATGAGGAACCATCGATTAATTTTTCGCTGAATTCTCTTAAAATTTCAGGTCATTTCCTGATTTATTCACATAAAATTCTAATTTATAACAAATCTTTCTTTTTAAAGCTGTTAGAAACATGTTCGTTATTCCTGAATTGCAGCTCTCTCTCTTTCTCTGTTTAAAACGTTTTAAAAGTGAAATTTAATTTAAAAGGTCGAGTATTTCTTCTGCTTGAAAAATGACAAACAAATTTCAAAACCAGAAGAATGCAAATTTACAAAATAATGACTTCAGAATGTTAAGACAAAATAAATTCAAAGCCATTTTAAGTATAGCCTATAATTATAATTCATTGTAAATCGAAATTATTGATGAAATTGAATTCGCTCAGTTTCAGATTTAAGTGCGTAATATTTTTATAGGAAAAAAATAAAATAGCAATTATCCAATCCAATGAAACATTGTTATCCTACACGTATTAGCACTTAGAATTTTTTTAACCAGAAGGCAGCAGCAGATTTTTGTAGAGTAAAGCAAATTAAAAAAATAATGATGCATTTGAGCATGCGAACTATGCGTTCAATTCCAGACTTAATTCTTCAACTACCAAACTTAATTTTCGTACATGGTGCTGGTAAGTTTTCTGAGTGACTAATTTACACTTTTAAAAAATTTATTTCACTTCTTTACCACGAAATATCATTATAAATTCACATTATCATAAATTCTGAAGTTGTTGACCAGTTCCAGAACAGAATCGTTTCGAACGAAACATGATTACGGCATTGAGCGTTTTCAAATATGTTTGGCCCGAACAATACAAATTTGAAATATAATCTACTGTGAAATTTTTTTAATAGATTAAATGCATTTTTTTATTCAAAATTAAGTTTTTAATTCAATAACTGAGAAAAAAACACATTTTTTAGGTGTTTTTGCTGCAAAGGAAATTCTTGTTCCCTTATGCGGAATACTTTCTAATATCGGTAGAAACAAAATCTTCATTCATTTTCTATGATTCAAAATTTACGCACAATAAAATATCTGCAGTTTGTAATTCATATTAAGATGTAATTTGTGCGAATTACTTTAAGTCGTAGAGCTGCTTTTTGTATCGTGTTTGATACCAATGATAGATTCCACGCCCTTTATCAGTATCGTAATACTTGCTACAGCAGCGATCTGCAGCCAGAAAAGGCAACCCCTCAGGTGCCTTTCCTAAGGGTATTCATATTCAAATTTCCAGAAAAGGATAAAACATCAACTCTATTGGTTGTTGGCGCGAGGGTAAAAGGTAGGAAGTAGGCGGGGAACCGAAGTCTAAAGAAAATTCCTGCATTTTACAACATGGATAAGCACTGGGATTCCCAGAAAACTGGTGACTTCCTGGTAAATTATTCTTTCAGCTGAATACCATCTGACAAGATGTTAAATTATAAATTCAGTTAATATCAGTAAAAGGATTTAATATTACTGAAAAAAAATTAACGAATTTCTTGTAGTTTATGTTTTTAAGAACAAATCTTATGGTTTATTTTCATTTCGCCGTTAAAAGGTTGGCGATTAAGAATGTGTAATTTCGGTTGAAATCAAGTGTTAAGTCGATGAAAGATTCTGGAGGAAACTGAGATCAAGATCCATAAATATGTTATGCTGGTATGAATAAAACGCGCGGGATCATCTTCATCAGTTGTTGGATATCTCAACTAAGTTCAAATCAGAGACATTTCAATCATTAAAAAAATGTCATTTCCGATGAAGGTTGTATCTTTAACTATTCATTTCTGTGCTTAAAAAATTAAAGATTAAGGTTTAATCTTTTTTTAAATCCAATATCTTTCAGCTGGTTTAATCGAACTATTTTAATCTCTTAAGTGTTTTTTCCGACTATAATGCTGCTTAATTAGTAATTTTGTTGAAAAGAATTAGTTTATCTGAAATTTATAAAAATAATCCCGCTCACTTAATCTCCAATTAGCGCTGTAGTGAACATATATTTATTTATTTAAAAAAAATATAGTACCTTGGTTAAAGAACACAGCAAAATACGAAATCAACATCGTAAGTTTTAATATTTGTTTCTGAAAAAAATTTGTTTCTCCCTATATTAATAAACTTGACGGTATATTTTCTTAATAATTTTTTCATTGATAAAAGTTGTTTCTTTATTCTCCCATTTTTAGCTACGATTCGTTTGATCAAATGATACAACACCTAGAATAACTTCTCTAGACTTCAAAGTGGAAGAGAACACAAAATTTTCCGCAAATACATAACGAAATGGGGTATATTATTGGCTGCAGTTTCGTTTCAGATTCAGTAATGCACCCTGGGGATTTTTCGCTATCAACCCCATGGTGCTCCAGAACAACCATTTGTTTCCATTAACACTACCAATACCCATTTGTTTCTCCTCCGTTTTGTAATTTTTATTCTTTGCTGTTACAGAATACAAAACGCTGCACTGTCTCCCCAGGATCTCGCACTAGTTTCATCATTTTGTGTTTCTTCACTTTGACTCACAATTGTTATGATATTTGTTTCCAAGGGTTATATTATTTTGCTTGCTTAATACCAAACGACATTTAATTTCAAATATTTCTACGAAATGAAATCCATTTTATTAAGGAAACTTATTATATTTCAGGATGGGTGGGAAAAAATTCCGTACTTAAAATAAGGCAAAATTCTAAGAATCCATTTAAAAGAAATAAAATATCTCCATTTGCGTAAAATTATTATTTTGAAGAACACAGCCCTATTTTTATAAAATAATTCATTTAAGTAATTACTGTTCTAATTTCAGAGCAGTTTCAAGAGCAGAAGCTATTAATGTATTACTTTCATTTTTCACAGCCGCAGTATTAGCATTATCATATAATATTTTTAGTTTCTTTGCGAATTTATGAACGGAAATATTTTAGCTATCTTTCGCTGCTCAATTCATAATATTAACGCTCGGAAGAGTAAATTATTTTTTGAACTTTTATTATTATAATCTAAAAATTGTGCTTAACAATTTTACTTAATGGTTTTTGCATGTTGCAGAATCGAAATAATTATATTCACATTTCGTGATTAAATGCAACAACTGAATTTGATAAGAAATATTCCTAACATCTGACCTTCGAATTTACTTTTTGTGGCTAGTGAATATATCGAAAATCAAGCTTAATGAACGTAATTTAGCAAATAAGCCGATCGAAAACAAAATCTAGCTATTTATTTGACGATGAAAACAAACTAAGTATAAGATGATGATTTTACAAAATGAAATGATGATACAAAATGAGGATAAAATATCAGAATGGGAATTTTAAATTTCATAATTTATCAAGTAGTAATCTTACAAAAATTATATTACGATAAACTGTGAAAATGATATTACTGTTATTGATTAGCAATTATCTATGGAACTCACACATGCATGAAACATTTTCAACTGAATATAGTAATCAGTAGTTTAGTCTGGAGAGAGATAGCGTTTCACGTTATCAATCTTATTAACTTACTCACATAAAAATACGAAAAGATGTTGCTGTATTTCAGGAAAAATAGAATTTTTACAGTGTTTTTATTTTGCTTTTCTAACAAATGGATGTACGCTTTCAGGAATTCAATTTATTTCCTTAAATAATCGTTCGTTCTAAGGTTTTGGGGAAAAAATCATACAACGAATTCAAAAATAATTCTTTGAAATGATGTTAAGTACTGAAATGAAACATGTAAAGTTTTTCCTGTAGGGGAGAAAATAGAAATGCGTGTAAATCATATTTTCTGCATCCTTCATACGAGTCGTTCAGAAGCCAATGCGGATAAGTCCAGAAAAAAATTAAGAAATGTTTTTTAATACAATAATTTTTAAAAGTTTTGGTTTATTAATTTGATTAGTGAAGTCTTCTAATGAAGCAACAAGCGAATCTTTTAATAATTAAAAATAATGTTATTAATTCCATCGAAATTTACAAAAGCCAGAACACACCAAAAAATGGACTTATCCGCTTTAGCTTCTGAGCGACTCATATATCAACAGAATTCATCTGCCAATAAACAAATTTCAATTCAGTGCTTGATTTTTTGCAGTTATAAAAAAGAAATTTCTGGTGTAGAATGGGAAAAAAAACCTTGAAAGTTGTAATATATAGTGAATTTCGCCAGCTGGTTAAAAATAATTATATTGCGTTTTTAAGATTTTTTTATCCTATATTATTCTATTATTTATTTGTATTTTCGCTAAAATTCACCTGACAAAAAGATGTAATTTTCTTCTTCTTATGTTTTCGTCTATCCGTTATTATCATATGCATTATGAAAATAGTTATATTATCTAAATAGTCTTTAACGTTAACGAAATTCTACAATCATAAATCGTGGTGAATTTTTATTATTATTAAGCGAATAACTTTGTACCGACCAAAGATTCCGAGTTTGTCAAGTTTTTGAAAAAAGCATTCAGAGAGCATTTTTCTCACATTTCAAAATTCTCACAAAATGAAATTTTGTTCTGTTCTGTCAAATTCTAAATTATAATTTTCCCTATTCCAAATTATTATGTGGAGGTGCAAGTGATATTTTCTCACAAAGCGGAACTACGTAAACTTAAATACGTTGTCATACGCGACAATCGTTTGCAAATAAATGACAGTTGAAGAGTCTACGGTAAGAAAATTAAAATGCTTATGTCAAATCACATGCTCTAAAACAAACTTTCCTCAATATGCCATATTTATTTTTTAAAGTTAATTTTTAATTATTATTATTTTTCAAAACAGCAAATTTCTTCACGTGGGAAAACGATTAATTGTCGTTACTTAAATTTGTTTTAATGCTCCGTAAATAGAGATTGACCAAAAAAAAAATTCTTTCTTTTAAGTATTTAATATGTAATAAGCTGTTCTTCTAAATTTATGTATTTTGTATGATGTATATTATTTAAAATGTATTGCATCGAGAGAAATTGCATGTACGAAAAAGAACCCTACTGATATTAATTTTCTTTGAAAAGAAAAAAAACTTGAAATTATTTGTTTTAAATAAATACGCATCGAGAATATATTATATAACTTTTTTTCCTAGCTCATAATATTTTTTTTCAAACTTTCGTCTTAATATTAAATAACAAATAATTATTTTCTATAATAAGAAGACAAATTTTGCAAATAAAATATAAGAATGATATCTTTATAATTGAATATAATTAAAATAGAATGATAAAAGATATTTTAATTTATTAAATTTATAAACTTTGATTCTCGCTGGAGCTCTTCTTGTAATGTTTACAGTTTTCCACATTTCTTAAATTATAAAATTTTTTATACATTTCTCCGTTTTATTTTTCATTTGCTAATAAATTGTTAAAGATAAGCTTATTTTTAATAATTTAATTGCAAATAAAAAAATTAAACTCTTAAAGATAAGATAATCTATTTACAAAATGAAGACTTTTTTAAAAGTTGTTTTATTTAAGTGCAACCGAATGTCACGTTAAAACATATTGAGATTTAACTGATGTTTAGAAATGACGTAATCTTCATTGTTTTCGATAACTAATCGCCTATTACTGATGAAATTACGCTTATTTTAGTAACAAAAAAAAAACAATCATCTCTAGAGCATTATCTTCTTTGCTTATCAGAGAAATATATTGAATCTGAACAGCTGTGACATAATCTCATATCTTAAACGTTCTACTAATCGCGAAAAATGTGATAGAAGAGCAAATAAAACTAAAATCTTCTGTCTACACTTCATTTTTGAAAAGGTATATTATCTACAGTAAGCACATGGCTGAGCAAGTACGACGTTTTAGTGAGTAGAATTCCAAGCAATCGCTTTCTGTCATTGTCCACAAACAATTTATGATGGATAAATTGCAAGGTAGAACGGAAACGACATTTGTAACTCCTAAATAGGCACGATTTCTGATTTTCATTTATTTATTTTTTTATTTTGTTCAAAAAGGGGAATTTTTTTTTCTTTTGCCACCCAAATGAAGAGTTGATCTGTTTTTGTTTTTGCATAGGCTCCCTCTTCCTTACGAACTCTTATAAGTTCTCTTAGATTTTTCCTCCCTGTAGTATGTTGATTAGATTTTCAAAATTGACGACGGAATTCTTAGCAGTGTAAATCTTAGCAATATAAACTCTTTATTAAAGGAAAATACTAATTGAAATTTTACAAGGAAATTCAAGATTTTCCTTGCATTCTCCTTAAACAATAGTTTTATTGAATTTTTGTTTCTTAACCGTTTGCGGGCAGGTGCGGCGTATAATGTGCGCCACAGTTCACCAATTTCGCGATCGAAGTGTAGGAAATCCAGTTGACGAAGAGGATAGCGGCTAAAATTCGGGCACAAATGTATATATTATCCATCCATTCAAACCCCTAATCTTATTACACAATAAAAAATAAATTTTTATGTAATTAAATAAGCACAGAGTTGGAAAAAATAGGATGGCGTATAAAGTGCGCCAACCTGATTTAAGTGTTCTAAAAAGTTACCTGTCCGCAAAGGGTTAAGTAGCAGCTGCTTAAAATACTTATCTGCTTGGTGTGTATGCCATTCACATAGATTTTGGTCGCAGATGGGTGATTATCTAATAAATGAGACTTTAAGTTATGACTAAAAAATATTAACTTTCTTTATGGTTTTTGAATGCAATATATTTAAAATTGCAAATGTAATGTAATGTTCCATTTTATTTATTTCAGAAATAGTCCGTTCTTAAATTGATAGCAAATATTACAAATTCACTGCTTGTAAGGAATTTCCGGGTTTAAACTTTATAGAAGTTCGTTTGCCTTTTGATTCATCGTAGGCTTCTAGATACTTTCGCAGGATGCTTATAAATTGGAATTAATCTAACAGTTTAAGAGGCATGTCAGGCGCATAGAAATATATACTCTGACCTTTGTTTATGCTTAGCTTCACAACGAATCCTCTCAACAATGTCCATGCTAAATATTCACGTACACGTGCTAAAGCGTAAAGAAAAAGAAAAGATTTAATGCTTGAATTTCTTCCTTGTTGACCCTTCACTTGTTGTTTGATGCGAAGCAAATTTTGAGACGGAATTGCGCTGAAAGATTAACGACCATTTTATGATGAAAAGAAAATGAATACTTACTGTAGTAGTGGATAATAGTGAAATACAATTTATTTGGCTAAAAATAATACATTTATGATTTATGAGGTCATGCTTTATGAGGTCATGCTAAATATTGTACGATAATTAATAATTACCCGCAAATTTGAAACGACTTTTAAATAGAAAATAATAATAATAATAATTTTAAGTAGTTACCAATGAATCTATTTTCCATAAAACAATTTAGTGCGTCATTGTGAAAATAAAATATAATGTAAGAAAGACTATACATTTATTTTCTCTGTGATTTAGTATGATTTCACTAAAACCGTATTCAGTTAAATTCACGATAATCTACACATTCCTCCAGGAAGATACTGTTGATGTTTAGTTGAAAGCTTCTTAAAATTTTCTACTCATAACGGCATTTCAATCAAAAAAATTTACTTTACCCGAAATGTGTATATATACACAGAAGAATTAAAAATTCATTTTGCGAACTAATTAATTTGTTGTAAATTTTTCAGTCAAGAGAGTTTTTAAAATTTATTTCTTCTTGCTTCTGTTAAATGAAACAAAAGGTTGATAATACGCGAGATCCTAAATTTTTTATCTGCGACCCATGGTTTAGGAAACTTTAATCTAGTTAAAATTATCGAAAAATTCCTGCAAAGAATACGGATTTGTTTCAGTTTTCTATCACCTGCTTTGTAGATAAGCTTCGTCAATTCAGAGGAAAGGAAAAGATACTTCTTTCTTAATTTTTACTACTGCTTTCGTTATGTATAATAGAACTAAATATTCACAAGAAAAAAGTGGTGCTCACAAAGTATCCCCACTGTAAAATGAGACACGGATATGTATTTCACTAATCTGAATAAAGCAATAAATAACCAGTCTCCAAATTTCATAAACATTAATTGTCGCATTGTTTGGTTTCGAAAACAATACATTTGTGGTATTTAAAAATTAGCTTAAAAATTTCCAACCATAAATAACTTGGGTTTTCTTAGAATGATTTCTATTTCTTGCGATTCTCTTAACAAATCAATAGATAGCAGCATAATTATATATTATCCCCAAAATGTTTATGTTTTTCTTGCTAAATTTAGACATAAAAGAGGTGAGATGAAAACTATTCCGAATGAGTATTGTTCATCAGAGTATATTTGTTTATAAATTTTTGACATAAGTCATGAATTTACAGCTCGTACTGAGTAGTCAATCAAATTTTATTTCTTTCGTGAATAAGGGAAGAAATACTAAATTACTATTAAAAAAGTAAAATGCTTATTACGGATTACAAGTATGAAGTAGTTCTAATTATTTCAGAAGTTACTTGTATATATACATCATTATAAACGTATATTTATTTATTTCAGATAATGGATTCAATAATTTTTATAATTAGGAACATATTTATACTGTTTTTTTAAACTGAAATGCTAAAGGTACTTTTTTAAGTAAACAAACATACTAACAACCGCGTCTTCTCAGGTTGCCATAAATTTAACATTCTGATAATATCAATCGGTCATCTTAGTTCTCTGAGAAATCAAGAAACTGTCAAACATAAAAGATTAGCACCTTAAATGGTGTCTAATAGTCACTGAATCATAAAAAGAAATAAATCATGCTTCCACTGAAGGTTTCAAACAATTTCCTTTAAAGGCTGTTCTAGACAGTCCACCTAAGAGAGAAACTTGGGGGCATTATAAAGATGTCAGTAGTGAAGCATAATTTACAACTGGAGCCTGTAAAGAAAAGAAATAATTGCCTTAAAGGAATCTTTCTTTTAAAGAATAAGATGTTGGGGGCAGTCTGGATCTCCTTTGGGCTAATACTTACCTTTTCACAGGATTTCTGTATTATTAGCAACATGTTCAAACTAACGCAACTTTGGTAGTTCAAGATCTTTTTTTCCCTTTTTTTTACAGTTTTGTTTAAAAAATAATATGATTTTTAGTACATATTAAAATTAAAAAAAAAACATAGAGCAAAAATGCAGATCAGTGTTACATGCATTACAGTGTTAACGCTAATGAATGATGTCAGTGTTAAATTGTCTTTGTATGTCTTTTCAGTGTCATTAAGTTTCAATAATCGATGGTAACTGAGTAACTGTTGAGTGGAATTATTGATAAATTATATTCTTTATTATGACCAAAAGAAGAAAGAAAGGGATTACATAGACAGTAAGAAATTTCAGGAAAATGTAGTCGGATTTGTGCATTTCGATTGTCCTTTACAAAGAATGAATGGAAAATATTTCTGCATTAATCTTTTTCATCATTTGGATTAGATTATATATGGCGTTATTAAAGTTTATGGTGCAGCGTGTAATACATTTCACATAGTACTGCAACCATTTGATTAATACTATTATGCTTTTGAAACAATAGCGCCATATTAAATAACTGTTGTTAGATTATTAAATGCTCACTATTTTTTTAAAATAATATGTATAAATAAATATACACATGCAGAAATGACCACTATATTTAATAACGCAAGTTACTTATTTTTGAGTGCTTGAACCTTTGTGCGTTTGAGCTGTAAAAATACAGATTAGGATTTTATAAGATACTGCTTAACTGCATATGACGCCAACAATTACTCAAAACAAGTGTTTCATTATATAACATCTTAACGAATTTTATTTTCTTCAATATACAAATACTAAATAAAGAAATTCTGGAATTTTAACAAGAATTTAATGCGATAAATTTTTTGAAGATTTCGTTTCTGACATAAATGCTATAATTTATATCATAGAAAGAATTAAAAATCATTTTTATAAAGTTATGTATCATTCCATTATTTTAACTTAAATTTATTAGAAATCTGTATTTAGTGAACAGGAAATGTTCTAATAGTTTTAAAATATAGGTTAAATCGATATAAATTTATTTCAACAAATCAAATTTAGAGAAAAAGTCTTCGTTTAAAAATACATAATTCATTTTTTAGTTTCAAAAATAGGAAGGTAGTAAAAAAGTAACAGAGAAATAATTCTCCAATATCACTGAAGCATCTTAAAGCAGTATTAAAAGATGTATTATGTTGTGAGCTTCGTCAGTTGAGCAGCTATTTTTCATCCAATTCACGATAAGAAAGAAAATAATCCAACTAAGAATATAAAATTGTCTCCTCCCTAGTGAAATAAAGATTGAATTTAAAATACTTTAAATGTTATCAAGAGGGAGAAAATCACCACCTCACTTCTATGATCAAAGTCCTTATACTTGTGACTCTGTACTCACAATACTATAAAGCATTGCTACTTGTAGTAGTCTAAAGTCCCATGAGGTAGTGTCCTTTAAACGCGATCTAAGAAATTGGAGGGGTCTGGCATTTATGGCCATTTTATGGCGTGTCAGGAACGGTTTATGGTAGTGTAATGTTCCTATTCCCTTCTTACTCTCCCCCTTCTAGTATACCTCTAGTCTTTCTACTAGGGTTAAGTTGGTGGACATATAAAAGCTTTATATAATGGCCAAAAGCTGGAAACGATAATATGAGTTTAATGCTTCAACTCATACATTTTGAGAAAAAGAAACAGGTTTTCTACTGAGAAGAAACGTTCCTCATTTGAAAGTCAGCAGATCAGTTAGGCATAGCGGACCCTGTCAGAAAGAGGGATAAAAAAAGTGAATAAAAAACAGCTCTTTATTTTTATGTATGATTTATGATTTTTATAGTTGAGCCACACGGCTTTGATCTTTTATTTTCTTCTCTGCTCTTCTTCAGCGAAAAGCGCGTGAATGAAAGAAATGGTTTTTCTTTGCATGTTTAAACATCTCTCCCGTTTTCTTATTTTTCACACTTTTTGAAGTGATGCGCTTTATTTTTTTAAAAACGCCTCAAAAGAAATTCTAAATGTATGGATGCATGCATCTAAAAAGCCAAGTTACCTAACGTTTAAGAAAAATCCTAGACGCCGGTACAACCTTAAGTGAAGTGCGGTAATTTATGATGGTTGAAAATGTATATTGTGGTCTCGCTAATGGAGATGCTTTTTATTTTCCTTTCCATTTTTTTTTTCTCTTGCTGCAATTTGATATTCGATTTGTAGCAAACTATGAAAAAAATTGTTTCATTAGAAAGAACACTGAAAAAATTGATGCAAAATAGTTTCATAAGTGCCCTTGGTACGCGTCGCTTATAAAAGTTTTAGACATGCAACTATAAATGATTGAATTTTTCAATTTGATTTTAATCTAATAAATTAAGATTGAGCATAGATAATTTATGTACGAAAATTCTTTAGCGGTCATCGTATCAGTTAATTTTGAATTTCATTAAAAAGAAACTATCAGCTTTTAAAACAGTTTTTTATTCAAACACTCAAAAGTAAGTTTCTACAAAAAGTTTGGGGAATTTTTTACTAAGGCCCAAGTATTTTATTCAAAATGCATTTAGTAACAAGCAATACCAAAATTTTCCTGTTCTTAAGCTAGTATCTTTCTGTTAACGCCCCTTGCCGCCAATAGAGCTTATGAGGATTATAATTAGTAAGGGATTATAATTAATGAAGGTTAATAGATTATGCCATAATTTGAGATTCTGAACAACTATATTGTCAAAATAATTTTCAGAATCTCTCAGTATTAATCGAGATGAATAATACAAAACATTTTTAGCTACTTTTTGAATTCAGGGACAATAAAATAAATTCTACACCAAAATATTTAAGCAATATATTAATCGTCAAGAAATCCTAAATATTAATACGGATTTTTAATTCCATGATTAGTACACTCACATTCAAATAAACAACAACAACAACAAAAAAAAATCTCAGACTGTAAAAATAATTCAGCCGAATTCAAATACAATGATGTCCGGTAAAACGTATTTTTTCCCAAAAAGCTGAAATTATGCTTTAAAAAATTTAAAGCTTAGTCAATCAACCATTAGGGTAGTTTTAGAAAATTCTGCATGAAAACGTCTTTCTTCGTTTTAAGAATATTGCTATTCATTTGTGAAATAACTGCTATCAGACAATTACATTAAAAATCATGTATAAGGTAGGTGAGCCAAAGGTGGCCAGTGTTCCTAAGGTAGCCCACCTCCCAAAAGTAGAATTAATTTCATTTTTAATTACAACATGGTGCTACTGCATTGTAAATCATATATCTGCAGTGCACGTGGCTGAATTTGAAGAGATCACCTTGTTCGGACTCCATGGTAAGCAGTGATTTCACTTTTCAGGAGTAGTCGTTCTAATTTCCAGGTAAAAAGATATTTTAATTTGCATGTGTTTAAATTCTTAGAACTTTGAATTATGATACGTTTTCTGAAAGCTTATTTCTTTCTCTTTAACCACATTTACTTCAATTCTAATAAATTTATCATATTAATAGTTTTAAGTCGTGCAAATGACGACCATATGCATGCTCTCAAGGTGGCCCAGGTGTCGGGCCACCTTGGGAACCAAATATGGAAACCAATGTCAATTTTCAAAATTTCTAGTTAAATATCTGAAAAAACTTATTACCATTTATTGTTAAATTTATAACAATAAAAGTTATATTTTTAATTTAATTATTGAATGGTGGTTATAGTTTTATTTGCATATCAGAAAAATCTCACGAAATGTAAAAGAAACTTTTATTAATTCTTGGCTTAGTTACTGTTATAAGTATAAACATAAAGTATTGAACATTTTAATACTCTTCTAGAAGTAAAAATAGTTTTCCGAGTATTTTTTTTTTTTTCACATTTCAAAAGCGATTTCAATATGTGGGCCACCTTTGGAACATTAAGCACCAAAGGTGGCCAACCAGCTACAATTTTGAAATTGTATTAAAAAAGTAATTAAATTTTATTTTACAAAGAAAAGTATACTTGATACGTGTTAGAGATAAGTGTAAAATTTTACAAAAAAAAAACAAAAAAAAAAAAAAAAAAAAAAAAAACAGCAACATACACCTAACCAGAAAATTTTGAAAAATCCTCAAAACTTAACTATGGCTACCTTTGCCTCACCTACCTTATCATAAATAACCTAAAGTTTGCTTTGCTTAGTTCAATGCCAGGAAGGGAAAATTTTGAGAGCAAAAAGAATAAAGGAATTATGAAGTCTAAAAGGTATTATTGTTATTCTATTACTAGTTTGCTTTTTTACTGTTTATAGTTCTATAAGATGAAATAAAAAAATGCACAAATAAATTTTTGTTATGTTCACTAGGTATTCAGAAACTTAAGGAAAGCACTCGTTTTTTCAGTTTATAAATTTTGAATTTTCTACTCTTCAATTTCATTGATCAAGGGCTATTAATTATTCGTTATAATTTAACATGGTTAATTTCTATAGGAATTTTTTTAAAAACTTCGAAACCAATCAATATTGAAAGTCTATAATCAAGCTATTTAATGCCGCTGCATGGTTTCTTTTTTTTTTCCAGTCGCAGAAATATGTAGTTGTACTTCCAAAGTAAACAATCACTGTCCTATATAATATAAAAATCCTATTTTCATTTCACTTCATGAGCGATAACTTAGAATCCTCACTTTCATAATATTTTTTAACAATCAAAGTTTGTTGTAGCTAAATTATCAAAATAGACACGATTTTTTTCCTCACTGCTTCTTAGTATATATTCAATGCTGCAGGCATGTTATAGTATCTTTTTAAAGCTGCTGAAAGCCAAAGCACATGTTCAAATGATGCTGGAATGAGAAAATACGAATTTCTAAGAGTGCTTTTCAGATATCTATAATGTTGAGCAGATCAGCAGCATTTCGAAGAAATAACTCTTTTGATTATTATTTCGTGTAATTTTCTTCTGCAAATTTACATGCATTTGAACCTCCGCAAACACACACACACACACACAAAACCCAGTGTTCTAGTAAAATAGAAGAAGGTTTAATATCGTAGCATATTGTGAAATTCAAATTTTCATTTTAAACCTGATGCAGTAAATATTTTCCTCCTATTATGTAACTCTTATTCCTGTTTTTTAACTTAATATAATTTTCTTGTAATACAACTTCAGATTCTTTGACTTGTGAATAACATAGAAATACATACCTCTAATTCATTTTCTTTTATAAAAAGACTTCAATGATTAATGTTATAGAAATATTAATCATTGAAGTGCCCTAATGTGTATTTTATGCTCATCAGACAACAATAAAAATTATTAGTTCTCGTTTCACAGAGCAAAAATTTTTAATTTACACAATAATATATTTCAAAAATTTTATTGGATCAATAATATTTTAAAGAATGCATACTGAGCATTCTGTTACCTATGTCTTATATCAATATTAAAAGAATGCACTTTAATCATAGTAAAAACACAGGAATAACTTCATATTATGCCAGTGTTTCAACATGTAATAGTGCGTTAAATTTCAGTAAAACAACGAATGATGCCAGCATGTCAAAATACTAATATTTCATTTAAATTTTAAATACAGATGAAAACAGTGAATAACATTTATTGAGCTTGGAATACAGCTGGACAGTGTTTCGTCTTAATTTTAATGAAACATCAGCATGCAAAATCAAAATTTAAAAAGTATAATTTTTTCTTCTGTACAGTCATGATTAACAGTAAAGATTCTTTTAAATATCAAGCGACAAGACATATAATTTTGAATTAAAAAAAATCAGCATATGAAAATGTACCTAAAAGTAACGTTATAAACACTTATATACTCTTATACGGAAATTTAAAATAATATATGCAATAGTAAAACTTATGTCAAACATGATTTGAAGTTAATTTTCCGCATCTCTAGAAAATAAGCTAGATAATTTTTTTCAACAGGGATATTTTAAAAAAAAAGGGGGGGGGGGGGGAAGAGGCAGTTATTCCTAATGGTAATACGTTCATTTTTATACACATGTTTTCTTTTATTTGGATGTGTAAACCTAAATATATTTTGTTATGATCAACTTCATGTATTTCCCCAAATTTATATGAGATTTTTGATGGGACTAATATTGCAAAAATGGGGTGAAATCAATTAAATTTTAACATATATGTATAACATCACTGCACTATAAAGTGCAAAGTGAGTTTCTTCCAAAATATGTTTTTCCGAAGTAATAGTATCAATCTGCTCATAAATTAGATATATTTTAATGTTTTATATCTAAAATAATGCAGTGAGATGCTAACGAAAAATCATATTACTACAAATGAATTATTTTAATAAAATTATTCCAAAAATTATTGCCAATGACTTATACTAGTATTCGTTGTATTGAAAATCTACTAAATATAATTATGGTGTTCCGTCTGTTTGTATTCATTCACATACAATATTATTTAGATGGAAAAATAGGTTTAGAACAGAATATATATTTTGAACACACACATTTTAGATAATATATCATGCAAACTTGCTGACATGTTTATACATAATACTCATTAAAATAGTTCAGATGTGAAAACAAATAAATTTGTTGAACAGTTAATTTTACAAACATGTTTATCAGTTTGAGCTAAATAAATATTCAACAACACATAAGGTGAACTTATGGTATTAATCTGGCAAGTAATCTCATTGAAACAATTATTGTTTAGATAGAATCGAATGACATCAATAAAATGATTTGTGGCTTAGTTACATAGCTGAAATTGATTTTAAAAGCAAATGAAAATTCAACACGTACAAATAAAAGGTAGTGTAGTAAAATGCAGAAACAATGTTTAAGCAGGCATTTTTTTAAGTATAGTGTTCTGGAAATATTGTGGCACACATATTAAAGAAGGATTTGTATTCCCAGAAAGAGAAATTCAAACTATTAATCGTTAGGCGGTTTACTACGAGACGAATATCAACATCTCTGTAATTTTTGCATAACAACTTTTCAAAACTTATCTTAATAACAAACAGTCATTCATACAACAAATGCTATTTGCAGTAAATATTCAAGAATTTTAAAGGGAAGTTATTGGTTTTTGTTTTGATATGTTACGCAGGTTCTTTGCTCTTTACCTGTCTGCACAAGAAAACTACTTCCAACTCAGTATCTGTTTGATGGTACACATATTTTCCCCATAAGAATGAGGGTGAATGTGTAAGCTTTTCTCAAATAGGGTTACTTTGATTGGCTTCAACGCAACAAGCCTACAATTACTTCAGAAGAGGATTAAAGTTCCCTTCAGTAAAACCGAATGCATAAACAATGCTATTTATTAATAAATCAGATCTATAAAATGTTTTCTAAACAGTCAACAAATTTTAAGGAAATACCAGAAACCGAACGAATATGAATCTCAGGACTTCCAGTTAAAAATAAGATTAAAATAGGTTCTGAGAATTATTTCTTCGAAGTATAAGGAAAAGCACATAACGAATGCTTTAAAATTTTCGTCTGAAGAAAATATAACATTTACCTCGGTGATTTTTTGTTTACTAATGAATTTGCTTAGCCTTTAGATCTTAAAATAATTTTTTATGATCGATTGAAAGCCTATTTCATGCTTTAATAACCATGTTGTTGAGAGTTTTCCTCGACATTTCAATTATGGAGATGCTTGCCAGCTACCTCTAGCAAAACATAATAAACTCTTTCAAATGTTTAACCATAACATTAAAAGTTCTCGGTGTATTTTGCTTTTTTCAACGATTCTTAAGTATAGAGCAGTTCCATTACTATAGAACAATAACCAAGTTTGTATTAATATCTTCTTTTCAAGTCTTTGATGCCCGGGTTTAACTCGTAAGACAATTAAAGAAGGCAACACACACACAGTTAAAGATGCAAGATATGCAGTTTGGAGAACGGTTAAAATTTGTATTTATAGAAATAACCATAGATAAAGTAACTGCCTCAAAAATGAAATAAAATTGGGAGAATGATTTAAAATTAAAAATTCATGAGCAAAATGCTTATAATAACAATGATAAGTTTAGTAAAATACGTCAACTCTACTTCGCAGAACTGCTTTCCATTCATTCGCTGACAGCTCAGGCCATGAAACAAAATCTTATTAAAAAAGAAATAATCGAATAAAAATGTAAATAAGAAATAAAAAGCTTTCATCAATATTTTGGAGCATTTTTTTTTTAATTTTTCAAAGTATGAATCAAGTATAATGCGAAAAGGAGAATGTAAATAATTCAGTGAGTACTTTTTTTAATACTTCAATAATCCGTGTTTAGAAAATAATGTAATTAATATTTGTAAAATTAGAGACTATGTATTATAATTCTATTAATCTTGTAGAACAAGAATGGCTAACTTTGAATTATAATAATAGGTGAAAAAAAAATGCATAGCTCAAATTATGTCCACAGAACTGTTTTATCCTGATTTTCCTATGCAAGTAGGTGTGCTTATTTCGTTTCCATGGTAAACAGGAACAACACATTTAGATAAGAGGAAAAATAGAAATGACCATTAGGATTTTATAAAAAATAAATAAAAACCACAATTTTCAATGCATCTAGATTAACAGATTATTAAAGAATCTTTCTCGCAGAAAAATTATCTTTTTGTCAAACAAATAAATGAAATAAGAAAGGTATTTTCACGTGGTTGACCAGAGTCAATGATATTTCAAAGTCAGTATAATAAAGGAAAAATTTTATTAAAAATACAGCAGTACATACAATTAAGATTTTGAAAATGCTTTAAGTTTCAAAATAGAGTTCTGATTTTCACGAAACAACAATTTTCAAATTCTGAGTTAGAGAGTTTATAATGCTTTCCAAATGAGTACACTGCTACATACAAAAATTATGAATGGAGAGAAAGTATGATAAAAAAAAATGTAAACGTAGGAATTTAAGATTTTGAAAAACGCTTACAGAACAAACATACGATTTAATTTTACGTTAAATGGAAATATGCAAATCCTAATTTATGCTAAATCTATTGTTTTCTATTTCAAATATGCTGTACACACTAAAAAAAAAAATCTTGAGTATTAGCTGGTTTGAAAATATAAAAATGTAAGTTTAAATAATATAATATTATAGCCGTTCTTATAGAGCGCACCGTTCCGCTCTCTTGCAGTTACTCTTCCCCCGAAATTCTTGCCTTCACTCAAGACTCTACGTTTGTCAAATTAACTGCCCATTAACTTCAATTGCAGCTCTCTTCTAACAACAGCTAATAATAACGTCCACGCGTAGGTACTTAAGAGTTTATGGTACTCAGCAGAGCGTTTTTCAAGTACAGTCAGCCTTTTAAAGAGTCTCGATTTATCGCAGAAGCTTCAGGTTTGTTAGAATTGAACGTCATGCGGAACTTGTACAAGATTTAAACAGGTAAGATAATTTTATATACTTATAATATGTAGCATTTCTACGGAAATAACGACTGTCAAAATTCCAGTAAGCTGTAATAATATGTGCTTTTGTAAACGGTTGATGGAGGATATTACATCACAACTCTGATTTAAATTAACGGTATGTTGCTAAAATTTTTGAGGGTGAAGGTCCGAAAATGAAGCCTTTTGGAAAATAAAGAAGATCACAATAAGATAAAAAAAAAGGACAGCTGTTCATCGAGATTACATTTTATAATTAATCGATGAAAGACGAATATGCATTTTTAATAGCATTGGAAGCTAATATTTAAAGCAGTTGGACGCTTCTTGTGCGTAAAGTTTGTTTACGTGTGATATGAACGAAATTTAGGAAACCGGGACAGTTAAAACCTTTCCATTGTCCTCCTTCGTTTCTTTAAAAAACAATATACAGAATTTTGAATATGAAAGTATTCCTTGCATAAAGAACAAAAAGGGTAAATAATATGTGTTAATCTTAATCGCAACACATTGAACGAAAGTAAGGGTGTATGATTTTTAATTACAAATAAATAGTAGCCTACAGAAGTTAGTCTTTATATTTTCCTCTAAATATTTAGCTATTTTGTCTTTCCATGACATAGTGTTGCATTTTTTTAAGGAGGGGGGGGGGTGTAAAAAAGATATTGTCATCTATTTTCAAAAATAATAAAAGCGACGAATTTTAAATATACTCTATACGTAAATTAAAAGTGTGCTTTTATTTGTGTGTTCCGTGTTAAGATTTTTGAGTACAATGTCATGTACGGATAGATTATGAATCGTTTCTCAAATATCTTTTACTCGAAATACGGAAGTTTCTATTTTTATTGAAAGGCGGAAATGTGGAATCTTTTTAATACTACCATCCTTTTGAAGCACTGATACACCAAAAAAATACTGGAGGTGGAGGTAACAGATACTTGATTTCTATTTAGCCTTGTAATAACAGTTGTGGATCATCATAAAGAAAGAGAGTACAAAAGAGCCTAAATTTAGATAGTCATTCTACATGTTTATGGGCCTAGGGAGTAAAGCACTATCATAAAGAAGTTGCAATAGTTTACCTTTTGAAAAGGGACTCACGGCCGGGCAACCGATGTGTGGTCACAGGAGAGTTTGAGGACGTTCTATGGCTGTTGGAACGATATCCTTTAAACCAATCTCCGCCACAGGAACGCTCGTATCTTCCACGGAGGCGGCGCAAACCGGGAGGGCGGTGCGAGCAGCCCCTTGTTGGGCGACATCTCAAACATAAAGCGAATTTTTTTCCCTCTCTCTTTCCCCTTCTCTCGAGTTTGTGCAATGGCATATATTGTGCAAGACTTTTTTTTTTTTCATCACAGAGTTTCGGGTTTAATTTTTATAATGTCTTTCTTTTTGCCAAGGGAATATTTTTTGGGTTTTGACAGAGAATAATACCGGGCAGCAAATGATGAAAAAGTAAGGATAGAATGATGCTGATTTCATGGCTGTCGCAACTCCTGTTATGTCCTAATATGTTGGTTTTAAAACTTTTAAAAGGTAAAAGGAGGGATTTTTGAAAGGGCTTGAATGTGCGAAGTGAGATGTGCGCTTGAAATGCGGTGTGGTTTCCAGAGTAAGTATACTTTTATCTCGTGTTTTAAGGCTAAAAAAAAAGGGGGGGGGGGGAGAATTGACTGGAAAAATGTATTGGATTTTTGCTTTTAAACAGTTTTAAAATATATATGATTAATTAATAACTTCGGTCTTCGGAGAAATATCTGAAGTTATAGTTTGAATAACTTGCTATCATTAATTAAATGTTTACAGAAAGTTTATTTTATGCCCTTGCTAAGAAGAGGAGGAGTCCACTCAAAAGAGAAAAAGAAGCTGATGAAGGTAAATAGCAATGTTTAATTAATGAATATATCGCTTAACAATGCTAGTTACTTATTTTGTAGCAACCTAAGAGAAAGCAAAAGCAATATGCACACATGTTAACGCGTCTCTCTTATGAAAAACTAAATGATCGTGAAATTGATAATTATTTTTTTATTCAGCAATTTATAATAGTTATCAGTTCCTGTCAGGATTAAGATTATCAAAATTTATTATTCTAACCAGTTTTGCTATTAACGACCTTTCGAAGAATACCTTTGACCTACGGGGGGGGGGGGGCAACGGATCCATCAAATCAATGGATTTTTAGCGAAATGTTCTATTAGATTTGACTTCAGCTGCTTGTCGAAGAGTATAATAAGTAGTCTATAGTACATTTATCTAACAACTGGTTAAACGTGTTGGGTATCAGTGTAGTAAAGTTAATTTTTTGAACTAATTTTGTGGCGGACATATTTATTGCGTCTGTGTGCCTTAACACAACAGTATACCCACGAACTCGGAACCAGGACGGCTCCCTGTTGGTTGTGTAGGTTTAGGTGAACCTTTATTTAAAAAAAAAAAAATGCAAACTTATGTGTGTATATAGCTATTTTGTTTCTTAAAACAAACTCATTTTATTTCTGAGATTATTCAGGCTCTCGTCTATCTTTGCAAAGGCTTTAAAATATTTTCTTTCATTTCTGAAAATCTATCGTGAAAATTATAGGAGTAACTGTCAAAATGTAAAATCTGTTACAAGGAATTCTATATCATTCAAATAAAACCTATGGGAAGGTCCCTATAGAAAATATCATGTGTGCCTTGAAATGCATAAAGGGTTATGCAAAGGAGTTAAATATTGTAGCATACAAAACCCCTTTTGTTGTTTGACCAACCTCGAAATGTGTGCATTATTTTATACATGTAATTAAATATTGTGAACTGCTGCCTTACCTTTTAAAAAAATTAATGAGGTTGTGAATTTGTTTGCATGAAATTTAGAGAAATGATAGAATAGAAGCCGAATAAAATTTAAATTCTAAGTAGAATAATAAGAACAGAATCTCTTCAAATTCTTATCAAATATTTCTGAGAGAAATTATTTTAGCAACTTAAAAACTCACAGAAATGTAGGATGGTAAGTCTGATTTCACACTGTGGGGAATGACTTATTCCTAAGCTAACTTTTATTAATTTAGTTTAATTTTATTAACGTCCCGTTTTGAAGCAACACGAAGGCTATTTTGGGACGGTCCTCATGATTTTGAAATGTGGTCAGATGACGAGGGCGACACCTGAGCTGGCACCCCCTCTAACTTCTATTAAACTAATTTTCAAAGGAGATATGGTCTACATTTGAGACCTAGGAGGAAAAACAAAGTCAATTTTCACTAATTGTATATGGTATAGTTTTACATAACATACTCCAAGGAGTAATTCCATACTTTGTTTGTACCTTTATTAATTTGTGAGATTTGTATCACCTTTTAGCGTTTATCAATTCAGCATATAATTTTCTTGAAAAACAAAAGAATGTAGTAAAATAGTTTGCAGATTCACAATAGTTTCAAACGGGTTGCAGAAATTCAATCTCTACAAGGCATTTACATTTCTCAAAGATACTCTACATATCAGAAAACTGGATTGAATAATTATCTTAAAATAAATGTCCGCCAATAAAAAGGAGCATTGTAAAACTTCGCTTGGATTTACTTTATTTGTTACTCACAAACTTTAACAAAGGTTATTAAATAAACGATTATCTTTAAAGTATAAACCAAACGAACCGCAAATTAAATCACCAATAAAAATCATTAGTTAAACCTTCTTTCCAGAGAAATTGAAAGCGATGATAGTCTAAAATCGAAATAGTTATGCTTATTCTAAGCCAGCTGTTTTTGTGTTGTTTGTGTTTTGTTTGCCAGCTGGTTTTTCACGAATATTTAATACAAATTTAATGTAAGATTTTCTGCTGTCATTAAAGGACCTCATATGCTAAGAGTGTAATGTAAAAGAATATGAATAAAATAAATATGGGAAATGAATACTAAATAGGATCCATCCGAATGTAGTAATTTCAATTAGCCCCCAGTGAAATTGAGTCAGACATTTTCTTCTTTCTATGGACTGCAACGAACAACAGGAAGGGACAGAATTTATCCAAGCGACATAAGCCTCAAAAATCTTTTGACATGACAAAAGAAGGAAACGAGGGCCATTTCTAGAAAATCCACAGTTACTTTCTGAGGTAACTTTGTAGGTCAACTGACCCACATTTGAGTTCCAAGTTAAAGAGCACAAAACAATTAAACACGGACATTAAATATCAGTAAAGTTCAGGGATAATCTTACCACATATGCTCAATTCAGCAAAATGTAAAAGCTAAATTAATAAAGTGGAATTTCAATAAAATTCACGTGTTTTAGTTGATCGACATTCAAACTTTTGAGAAATTGGATCTTATTCTGACTTTGCTCATTAAATACAGATTTTATAAACATATTTCAATTTTTAAAGATACTACAAACTATCTTTTGACTATAAAGACATTCGGAATTGCTATATTGCCAGTTTCAAAAAAATTAGCAACTTTCATATGATACTCCTTATCGTGATATTAATTGATGTTTGAAATTCATATAAAGGAATATAATGTGTAGGTGATTTCAATTTGAAATTATTCTGTTACAACTAGTAGTTTGAGGACTGTAGAATTTTAATGTATGGAGGTCCATTAGTTTCCCCACACCTTGCACCTTCTCATCAGCATTAAGTTGAATTTAAAACTAGTTAGCAGTAAAATAAAAAAATAAAAAGTGCCATAAAAAATTTGAAAACGATCAATAGCTGTGCTTGCTGTGACACAGATGGCACTTTAAAACATGATAAGGCAAGTTTTCTAAATATGTAGCCAATTATTTGGCATGCTCTCATGTTCAGAATCCACAAAATTCCATTATTGTAGAGATAATTTTTAATTTAACAGGCTTTTTAATGGGTACCACCAGTAAAGATGTTCATCATGAGAATTCAGCAAAATAAAATGAGTAAGTGGTAGAAATAAAAAATGTAATAGATTAATTTAATGAGCCTCAAGTATAGTCTTCCAATGGTCAAGAGATTTTCATATGTCCCTAATTTATTCATCCAACCTGCTACTTTTCTAAAAACAGTAAAACCAGCAATAACTTGTTTAAACAATTACAAAATTACTAGCAGAAAACTGTTTAAATGTACTTAGCTAACACAGCGAATGAAAACAGAATGTGAGAAATAAAGAAATTAAACTGCAAGTTCAAATTTGCCTCCTGAATGACATTAACAACTAACTAGTAACTAGAAAGAATGACAATAACTAGTGCAACCTACGCAGAATCTTTCACACTTATAAGACGATGGTGGTGATGATAAAATAGATTTAGTTTATAGCATGTAAGATGTGTTGTTCCTCTCAACTACCAATACTTCGTAAGTGCTTTTTTAGCATAATCAGTTGTGGTAGTGCTAGATTCTTTAAGGAATAATCCGATTAAAATCCTTGCCTGGAGTAGTTTTCGACGATCAATGACAGAATGGTCAAAGGGCAAAAATCTATGTTTAAAACACTGTTTAAACATGCAGAATGACTAACTAAAGGTACGTTTAAAATGCTGAAGATGTTTGCACACTATATTTTTTAAAAAACTAAACCAAGCCATGTTTTTATTTAGCCGATAGTTTCCAACCGGATATAAGTACTTTTAATTCAGTTGTTTTATCCTTCCCAGTTCAGGTATTCCTAACATGAAAAGGTCTCAAATAAGGAGTAATTTAAAGTATATTCTTTAAGCCTTTCAACAGAAGACAAATCACACTTTATCAAATTAATTTAATTGCAATATAGTGGCTGAAGAATTTTGAAAATTTTATTTAAAGGGATGGAACCCAGTAGCTTGATAAGTATGTGACAAAAAAACTTTTCTCAGCTTCCCTCTTTTTTTTTTTTTTGTCATTTAGGTGTCTCATAAATACATTGTATAACTTCAGGAGTATATACTACACTGGAACTCAATGTCGTTTGTGTTTTGTAAACCAAGTGAGTAAGGAATAGGAAGTGTAATCAAATAATGGTCATAATATTGTCTTGAAATATTTACTTTAAAGTAAGACTAGTGCAGTGATAATTAAGTTAACAATTGTATGCATGAATGCATAAACTGGACGATAAAAACTTGTCAAGCAGATAATCATATATCTCTTTTATACTCACATAATACACATAGATTACATCATAATACATGAGTATATACAGTAATATAAATATATTTTGTGTAAGTATAACTTATCTCCAAATACATGCAAACAGTATAGTGTGAAACATGTATATATACTTCATGCAATATACAGAAGGAAAAAAAAAACTATAGCAATGTTCATATAAAATATTCCGTTGTTTATTAAAACTCTCCAAGTTACAAAAAATGTGTATTTGTGAAATTTTCATGTTTCGCAATTACGTGTAACAAATATCTATAATGAAAGTAATTAGAAAGTAAGTCAGCATGTTAGCGTCCATAATCTTCTGGATCATATGTACCTGCAAGAAATAAAAAAGGAGGCATTACTAGCATTTGTAAAAATTGCGTTTTCACATAAAATACACTGAAAATCTGCATTTTTTGAAGCACGTCGGGGTGAGCAAAAAAGTAACTTTTCCCCTTTATATATGATCGTTTCTCCTTTTTTCCATATGCACCTGACTCTTAATTTGGAGTGGTAGGAAACAGTCGCTTTAACTCAGCTTCTTTTCTCATTTTCCATATCTATGACAGTAGGTGGGTGAATAATCGAAGAGTTATATATTAGGAACGAATTGATTGAAAGTTTTAAATGGAAAAATGGCTGAAAAATTTTGTCTGCACATCAATGCAAATTCAAGGTCTAGAATTGTAGAATTACGCATACACAATAAAAAGAGCGACAGAATTCAACCGTCGTCTTACTCTTTCATGTACTAAATGAGATGAATTAGGTACATTTGAATTCTGGTCTGATCATGTAAAGCTTAATGGAAATGTATACCGATTTTAGGTAGAACACACCAACACACTAGTCCTTATATTTTCAATTCTGAAAAAACAAAAATTCCAGGGTACAAATCTGATTAATAAGCAACGTGTGATGGTGGAATAGTTTATCTTTTTACACAGGGTGTCCAATTTAATCATGGCCCAATAGTTAATTTCTAAGCGATTAGATATAGGCATATATTTCCAAATGAAAAAATAATTTAAATGAATTAAAGAATTATATTTGTTTGAATCAATAAATGAGCTGACCAAAAAAATTGTGAAATCTAAATTGTTATGCAGTCCCCCAGACCTGTTAGTCATACCTTAGTAAAATAGTCTTAGCACACGAAGATGTTAAACAAAAAAAAGTCCCCCTCTTCTGTGGCCAAAACTGATCGAGTTATGAAGCCTTAAAATTCATTATTTTAGGCCTATCAACGACCGTCTCGAGGAAGCGGCGCCCGTTGATTGACGGAACTTACTCGAAGAGACCATTGAAATGTTGTAAAATGGCATAAAATAAAGAAAGCCTACGTTTCATAACACGATTAGTTTTGATCACAGAAGAGGGGAACTTTTTTTTGTAGTTTTTTCCTACAGTTCCTTTATTGACTCAAATAACAAAAAAAATTCTTTATTTTACTTAAAGCATTTTTCCAACTAGAAGTATATACCTGTGTCTAACGGTTAATACACTAGACATTGGGCCACAATTGAAGTGAATTCCATAATTGGCAATCTTCAATTCTGAATCGGCTGTAAAGAAATTCTAGCTCTGCTTTGTCTTAGAACAAAATCCTTGAGGTGTATAACCATTAATATCATTACAATGTAATTTAGCTATATCCATAGAAGCATTCATTTTCAAGTCGCGTTTCTCTCCTATTGGCAGCCAAAAGCTGCAAGTTATTGCTTCAGTCATTCATACGAAAAGTAAATGATGAACCAGAAAAAATTTTTTTAGCAGTTTTTAATATTGAGTTGTTTTCTCGCATAAATAAATATTGAAGATAATAATAGATTTCAAACTCAACTACAGAAATTTAAATAAATTTAAAATGCAACTTCGATTGCTAAACTTGCGAGCATGCATGTTTGTAATTTCCTTTTCTTTTAGATGAATCTGAATTTGTTTCGATTCCTTTTTCTAAACGTAGTTTATCTATTTTTAATAACTAATCCAGGATTTCTTAAGTTGCGGGTCCCGGGGGGGGGGGGGATGATTTTATTTTACGTATGGCCGCATGGATTTGGTAAAGTTTCTCATTTTATTTTTCTTTTCCTGCATTCATTCTAGATGAAAAATCGTCGTATGTTTATTATTTTTATAAAGCTTCTCTTTAAATCAATTATATTTGAGTATTAATGATTCACAGAAAGAAACTAAAGTAAACAAATATTAATTCTTTCAGCTTGATAAGCATAGCAAACGTGCTTGTATTCAAGCATTCAAGGCTAAAGGAAAATCCCCCGGCCCCCCCCCCCAGATTCTTTTTGCCGCAATTACTGGAGAATTATAATATAAGTTATTTTATATGTGAACAAACATGAAAAATAACCTATCAAGAACAAATAATAGTACATTTTTTAAATTAATAATTCCATAATTATGGTTAAATAATTAATGGTCAAGAGGCAGAGAAATTAACACAGGGTTCGTACGCGTCCTTAAAAGTCCTTACTTTTACAATTAGTCCTTAAAAGTCCTTACAAATCCTTATTTTTATGCCCTATTTTTAAAAAGTCCTTGAAAGTCCTTACTTTTTACTTTGCCATTATTAAAAAATTTAAAATTTCACCGATTATCGTTTTTCTAATTCCTCCTTCTCGGCGGCTCTTATCTCGGTCGACGTGGCTTTCGCGGAATGCGGTGGGGGTGGGGGGACGACACTGCTCGCGTTCTACGAATCCATATCCATCGCATACACTTTGGGAAATAAGAGAGGAGTTACGGGTGGCCTTTATTGGTCCATGGTTCTATAGGAATGATTGTCAAAAGTGCTGTTACCATTTTTAGAACAGTATCAAAGTGATAAACCTTTACTTCCATTTTTTTGCCAGTGATGCTTTTAAAACTTGTTAATGATTGCATTCAACATTTCAAAATTTTGAAACCAGAGAATGAAAGAATTGAGAAACCTGAGACTTTATGCAAATTCAACTTCAGTGACCCAAACTTGTATAATGATAAAAGTTAAGTGTATTTAGGATTTGCTGCAGAGCAACTAATGAAAGAAAAGATAAACAATAAGGAATTAGCAGATAAGGATGTTTTCACACTCAGACAGGATAGTCGGAAAAACATCATAGCAATGATAAAACATTTCATGCAGAAATGTCCTGTGAATTACGCACTAGTAAGACCTGCGATTTGCATTGATCCACGAGTAATGGCTGGATATCCCGAAAAGGCACAGGAAAAAATGAAAAAGGTATTGATTGTATTGTCGCAAAATAAACGTATTTTAGGAAAAGATTGCGACGAAATTTTGTTACTCTATGCAGATTTTCTGTTAAATATTGTAAAGCCAAATTCATTTGAATTTACTTCTTTCAATCCAAAGAGTGATTCCCTTGATAATTTTTTACAAACTTATTTTAGCAATAATCATTATGAAAAAGTTTGGAAGAGTATCAAAATGCTATTAATACTGTCGCATGGACAATGAGGTTTTTCGGTGAACAAGGCCCTGGAAATAGAAAATTAAAAAGATGCTTCATATATTTTCCAGCGTGTAAATGATGAATTTTTAAGCTGTCTGGGCTATTTATGACTTAAAAATTACTAAAGAAATGAGGACGGCTGCCACCTCAGCGCAAAATACATGCAGTATTTAGAAAGTGAAAGATCCAAAGAAAAGACTGAAACAAAACAACTGAAACGAAAAGCTCTAGAGGAAGAAATAGATTTTTTTAAAACAAAAGAAAATGTTCCTCCAAACGGACATGCACCAAGCAAATGATTTAGCTAATGAGGCTGAAAAGTCAAAGGACATAAATTTATTTATTCAATCGCATGAACTAAGAAAAACAATTTCTGAAAAAGAAATTAAAATAAATACCTTAGATGTAAAATTGAATGAAAAAAGTTTGGAATTAAAAGATATTTAATTTGATTACCAGTTTCATGGGGTTTTTTTCATCAATTTATTAACTCATATCTTTAGGAGTTTTGTTGTGTTAAATTTGTAATGTATCTTCTATGTTTTATATTATAATTTATCATCTAATAGGTTGAATTTGCAAAAATGAGATTTTATTTAAAAATGCGTGCGACAATTCGTTAAGTTTATTCAATTTAGAGGTCCTTATTTTTTGGTTTTTTTAGTCCTTAAAAGTCCTTGATAGTCCTTGATTTTCTTTTAAGGAAATGTGTACGAACCCTGTAACAATAAGTTAATAATGAGATAAATCGCCAACAGGCGGGGCTTATAATCCCACTTCGACAAGTATATCTAGAGAATTTCATGAGTCAAGGACTCGTGTGGTGAGGTGTGGCATTTTCTTTTGGCCAAAGCGATCATAGAGCTTCTAGGGAGCTCCCAATAGCTCCAGTATATAGGGTAAGTTGTCTCTCTGCAGAGCTTCCAGGGGATACTGACCCACATTTGTGCTTAACTTGCAGGGAAACCTCCATACCCAACCCGACTGCAGTGAGCAATTCGCTGCTAAATGCTCGCATATCAGTTATTGAATAATGCTGGTTAAATGCACACTGTCAAGAAAGACGATTGTCTACTAGACGTTAGAATATTATGTACTAAACTACAATCAGTGGCGGACTGGGTCTGAAAATAGTGATTGCCATGAATCAGGGGCCCTAACACATCTACAATGCCATCTTGCATTATATTTTTTAATTTTATTATTGACAAATATAAAAATGAAATTAATAATAAACAATAATATAATAAATTAATTATTACATTATTATTTAATAATAATAATTAATTATAATTTAATTTAATCTTTTTCTAGTCTAAAAAACTGTTATATTTATTACTACTTACAGTATTTAAACGTATTATACATTATTGGAAGTAAGAAATACCAAATATAATTACAGTTTTATGATTGGATATTACTTCATTTTGGTAGCTGTACTGTAATTTTGGAACTGTATTATAAATTTTTTTAAAGTGCAAATTATTTACCATTTAATTTTTTAAAAAATAAATGGAAATTATTCTTCACTTACTGCCAAAGATTAACAACTCAAAAGTACAGACACGTGGTCCACTTCATTAAAGGTAAACCAGCAAACTTTTGACTTCACTAGATAACTGTACAAATCTGTCAATAATTATTCGCATCGAAATAATATAACAAATCCATTTGAATAGAAAGTAAAATATAGGCTTCTTAGTTCTCCTCAGAAAATGAATTTTTTAAATATGGTCATCTTTGGCTTCGAAATTTCACTAATATCATTACATTAATCTTCACTCAAAAATGGATTTCAAACTCCTTAAAGTCAAAGTTCTTTTAAATTTAATTTAATATCCTGGGGGGCCCATATTGACTCATGTGTAAGGGGGCCCACTTGCCATCAGGCAAGCTGGCCAGTCCGCCACTGACTACAATGGAAAACTTTTCAGAATATAAATTATAAAGATAAGCTTCTGATTTGAGATAAGCCAATTTAAATCATATTTGTAAATATTAAAAGGTTTTACTCATCTGAATGGAATCCTTTTGCATGACAATTGTCATTCCTGCACTTTAACTTGACTTTTCATGTCTCCTTATCTTTTTTCCCAACGTGGCAAGAGAAAAGCCAAAATATCACATCTGGAACAAAATAATGGTAAACATGAGCGACTTTTATTTTTATAGGATTGAATTTTTTCAAATAAATAAAAGAGATTACTATTTAATTATTTCTTATTGTACGGCAAATATGATATCAACAACAAAAGGATCAACAACATTTTTCATGTTCTTAGAATATCGAATAAAGGATCTAAAAGAAATGAATGGGATAGAGGGAATTGCTTTATATTGAAATATTTATTTTTGATTCCTTGTGATGCTGAGAAAATTTGTCTAGTACAGAAATATAAAATGAAGGAATGAAGCGTTAATAGCACAATACTACGAAGAATACGTCATCAACACTTTAATTTTTAGCTCCAATTCCCAAAATCATTCTATGAAATCTCATTTGTGGATAATAAATAAATATTAGACTTGGATTCTAACTTTCGGGGTGAAACTGACAAGTCTTAAATACAGTATTAAATGCATAATAAAAATGAAATAAAAACTAATAAGAAAATAGATGATAATTTTGTGAGGAAATAATCCATTCCCCAACAAATTAATCATAACACTTTTGTCCAAACTTGATTTTACAATACAGAAAATTAAGACTAATCCTTAAGAACAATTAATTTTAAAAAATTAAATTTCATGGAAAAGTAGAAATGGTAATGAAAATGTAAAAATGGCGAGTGGTGGGGAGGTACTCGGTTCCTGTTTCATAAATCCTGAGAAACATTCTGAGATGTGATTAAGGGCTATATGACCAAAGCAATGACAGATCTGTCACCATTATTCCGGAGTTTAAATCGTATACCTGTCTGAAACGATTAACTGTCGAAATTATAGCATTTGAAAGCAAATTGCAAGTTTTGCAAAAAGTTTGCGATCATATTTCTCTTTCCGTCGAAGAATAGAATTTTATTTCCTCACCATATGTGAGGATCAGTGATAAATATAACAATAAATCAAATTGGAATAAGCTATCAAATTTCAAATTGCAGGCTAGGCATCTATCGTAGAGCTATTAAATGTCAAAAACTTCTATAATGAAAAAAGCAGAAAAAACGACCCACAGATATTGTTCAATACAGCACAAATGATTCATAAGTATTTTCATCAACATTTTCGTTATCTATTTTTTTTTTTAATAGGAGGTCCTTTCACAACAAATTTTCGAAAACTTTCATATAAAAATTGAAACTCAGCTTTCATTTATACGAATTTTCATTACTAGAGCATATCTGAAACAGAAGCATGTAAATATGCAGAAATATCCTCTTAGGTGAATTTCATACAGAAAAGGTTTTTTTTAGATCATGGATGTTGATCCCAAACGGGGATGCAGGTATGCACTTTGGGGTTGCGGAATCATTGGTAAAAATGTTTTTTCTCAAATTATTAGATATTAGTAAGAAAAAAAATTAATAAAATAAATTAGAATAAATAAATAATAAAAATAGGGAGTAAGAACAATTTGACAAGAATAATTAAGTAAATAATATAAAATTAGGAAATAAAAAAATAATTAATAATAAAAATAAATAATTTATTAATATCGAATAATAAAATGCAAAGCTCTCCGTTCGAAAGATGTCATTAAAATTTTCCCAGTAAATACATTCCGGAACTTTTTTTTTTTTTTGTTATCACTAATTAACGCTTCATAGACCTACTTTATTTTCCTTCCCATATGTGCAGTCAAAATTCTTTACCTTTCCATTTTTCAGCCTTCCAGAAGAGGCCGCGGAATTGTGTTGGAAACGAAAAGGGGTCGCGAATGGTAGCTGTTTAAGAAGCCCTGTCATCTAGAATATTCCGGGAAGTCGACTACATTAGTTTGCTAGAAAGTATAAACGCGATATTTAAGTAAACTCACTATAGGCGCACGAGACATTAAGAAAACAGCAAAGGAAACGAACGGAGGTATGGGACACAGTGTCGAAAGAGGGAAAAAAAAAAAAAACTTTTTTAGCACAGCCTTTATGAGGGCGTTCTTGTCCCATGCAAATCTCCCTCACCAGTCAAAAAGGTTAAACGATCCTATAGATTAAAAAAAGTCAGAAAAAAAAAACAGGAAAGAAGCAAACCCAAACAAACTACAAGTAAGATCAAGACATCGTTGGAATAGAAAGAAGAACCCATCGACCTTATAATAAAACGGCGGGAGATCAGAAGCAAGTGACCGTAAATGTCTGTTTGGCAATTTACGATGCATGGCTCTATCCTTTTCTTCCAGATTGCGCTGCTTGTGAGAGCACGTGGTTTCGAGAACGAACTTCCGCCGCTATCGTGCAAGGAAAAGCCAAGTCCACGGGAGATTCATAAAGGCATAATCGATACGTCTTCCCCATAATGGGCATTTTTTTCATCCCCCTCTTCTTTTGTATATTCGGAATTGCATAATTCGAGATATTGTAATAATCTATATACTACTTACTTTCAGTCGTTTGGGGTGAATTATTGAATTGATTTGGGGTGATTGGGAAGAAAAATGTTTGCACTTCGACTTCTTCTATCTTAAGTTTACGTAACGCAGTACCAAAGTTCTGGATCATAACAACATTGTTTCTCTTTAAAATTATGGCGGTTTTGGGGTACGGTTTGCAATAAGATTAGTCATATGACAGAACATTGTTACCCATTATTATGTACATCATTGTTTGAGATGCAAATTACTCATCCGAAATCTTGCATTTAAAATGTGGCCAGTATTCGCAAGCAAACAATTTCGAGTGCAGTGATATACTACTATTAATACATCCCAGTTAGTTTCAAAATGCAACGTTCTTGTTTTCTTAATACAGCTAACATGTTTCGTGCTTGTAAAGATGGAATTTTGTAACTGATTAGTTAAATTTTTTTAACCGATTAGTTTTAATTCAATTTTGATTCCATACCAATGACACCACCTGGAAGTGAATTTGAGAAAAAATTGATTTCAAGATTCCATAATATTTATATTAATGAATCCATAAATTAAAGATTAAAAAGCAGAAAATAATTTTATTAAAAAATTCCACTTTTAAGAGCACTTATAAAGGTAATATTTTATAAGTTATTTTTGATATAAAGATGTATTTATTATAGTTTTGTTTAGTTATATTAACGTCCCGTTACGAAGCAATGTGAGGGCTGTTTTGAGACGGACCTCCTAATTTCTAGTTGCGGTTGGATGACTGGGAGAGCACCTGAGCTGGCACCCCCTCTCCATGCTTCCGTGCCGCGCCAGCGCGTTTCACCCCCTACGTATGATTTGGGAAGCAACGGGCCCCACATACATGGGGGATCTTCAGTGGAATGGGGCTTTGAACCCGACCCGGCGCCGGAGCTGAGACCTTACCATTAGGCCATCGAGGCTCTATGAATATATTATAACCACATTAATAGCGAGTGAGCGTTAATATTAAATTTTATTGCCTCAAGAACCTTCCAATGGTTTTTAATCTGAAATTTACTCAATGCGTTAATTTCACGATTATATTGTTTAGTTCAGGAATTCTATGTTATTTAATATTTGAGAACAAATGTCCAATAATATTTTTTAATCGTCCCCATCTCACGTCAAATGAGTTTTAAATTTTGAATAAATAACATCAAAATGCTTTTGTGTTATTTAAACATATTTATGATTTTCAATGGGATATTTTAATTTTGTACTAAACAAACGTACCTCGTAAACGTTCTTATACTAGTTTCAATAACTTTTTTTGAACAATAACTTTTGTAACTTCTTCTACCTTACGTTTTATGCCTCACCCAACAACTCTGTATAATGAGCGTGTCCAGCGGATTATTTGGTTGTCCAACAGGTTTTGTTCTGGTTTCCTCTTATTAAAATGAAATGTGAATATTCAAAAGACTTTTGTTGTTTTGAGAAGCGGATTTCAAGCAACTTACCACTCCACAAGTATGAAACAGGAGCTTATCAAAGCACCCAAACAGATGATTTCCCGTTTTCTTCTAACTACAGAACATTCAACACCCCGAGAAAGGGAATATTTACTTGTAGGGAGAGAAGAGAGATAGCAGATAACTTTGTCGCTTGGGGAACTTGATATTGAACAGATTTCTGCAGGGGAGGAGGAAGAATATTCCTCTTTGTGCCAAATGCAGAGAGATAAGGGCAAGTGCAAGGAGGTTATTTATTCTTCCTTAACTAGCTTTATCTTTTCAATGTCATTGGCGTTTCCCCCCCTGCAGTAAGCTAAATATTTGAATATATATATATATTCTTTTTCCCATGAATCAATCTATGTCTTAATTGGAAGACACTTATTTACTGTCTTTAAAGATGATAAAAACTTCCCAAGCACAAAACTTTTTACGTTTTTGCACCTTCATTGCCATAAGTACTTCTTTCACAATTCACTAATACCGGATTATATAGAGTGCGGGAATAAAATAGGCAAAATTGAGATCATCACTACAAATAGTAAAATTTTTACACCAACATAAATATTATAAAATGAAAGCACAATAGCTGCTATTTGTAATGGAAGATCATGTCATGTGTCACATGCATGTAACAATGCAAAATATAGAGTTATTTGAAAAAGGGATCCCCCCCCCCCCCTCATTCGAAATTATTTACCTTCCTTTCAATTGCATTAGTTAAAAGGGCTAGATCGCCGCTACGTGCGAGATTAAAATGAGCTCCAAATACGCGTTACGCGAACATATAACTGTCATTTATTTGTAGGGAGGGGGGCTAATCCTCCATGGAATGTGCTTTGCTTACCATTCCATCTAGACTACAATTCATTGCCAAAGTAAAATGTAATGCTTTGTTTTCCAGATGGGACCATTCCCGTTTTCTTTTTCCTCACATAAACTGCTATTTCCAATATTTAAAAAAAAAAAACTATTTCGGTGTCATACCACATGCTCAAATACAGTGCTTAATCAATGAGGTATTAACTTCTAGCAGTAACATCTTTGAGAATCAACACACACACAATAAACAAATGTGAATAAAATATCCCATTCAAGGAAAGTTAAATGCTCCATACAGATAGTTTTGTCTATTTCAATACCTTTTCTCTTTCCAACAAGTATTGATTATTATACTAGCGCAAGATCCTTTAGTAGAATAAACTGCGGCGATCGGACTAGTAGAATACTTCTGAAGATCAGTCTCCGTTCTAATTCCTATGTGAAGGAGAATTTCAGTTAATAAATTGGAGAGTAGAATGACATTCAAAGATAAAGAAAGTATGGGTAAAAAGAAAAAATCAATATTCGCACAGATGAATGTTAAATGAAAATATTTAATAAAATAGTCCGTTATCTGGGACGTAAAACAATTTCATTTTTCTTTTTTTCGCTCTCGTTTCTCCAAGTCTATTAAGTTCTTTAGATTTACAAAAATTTGGAACTTCATAAATATATATTTCAGGAATTAATTTAAAGAGAATTATTTAAAGTGTCAGACATCTTATTTAATAAGCACCTTTAAATTCACTGGAGTTAGAAATAATTTTTAAGCACTTGACAAAAACAAGTTACTATACATAAGACATAACGCAGTTTTCATCATGACTTTGGTAATGCCTACTGAAGCAAATCTGAAGATCTGTTAATAAGCAAAAATGATAATTAGGAAATAAAGAATAAAATGAATAGATAAAGCAAAAAAGTAGTAAACTTTTGTGAATAGTTACTAGCAAGTGGATCATAAGATTTTTTAAACGTTCTTCCAGGTCTTCCTTTTCCCAGAGGACCAGTAGTAGTGAATCTCATTCATTCGCTGCCGATACTTCGATTCTCGTTCTTTGTAATAGTCTTCTACCACGCTCTTTGTATTGGTGATTCTTGATTACCTGAAATATGCAAGTAGGCATACAATAGATTGCAAAGGATTATTTAAGTATAATACATTTGAATTAATTTTATTTCTTCTTTTCTTTAGTTAAATATCATGTTTGGGTCAATTACCAAATCAATCTCCTTCGACCCCTCCTTTTATACTCTTAAAATTTCGAATTAATTTATTGAAATATTGTTATTATATTAATAACCAACGCCATATTTGTTTCAAATAAAAATTTCTATATTTTTATACTTTTTCTTTCCCCATAGCAACACTCTCCTGCTGATGTAGTGAGGAGGTTTGGAGAGGAGAGTGCAAGCTCAGGTGTCGTCCTCATCACATGACCACGGATAAAAATTGCGTAGTCCGTCCCGAAACAGCACAGGTGTAGCTTCCAGGCTAAACAGAACTAAACTACAATTTTTCACAGTAACTTTCCTTTTACCTGACGTCGGGTCCTGGTGACCTGACAGCTGAGCGTCGGTTTCGGGAACGAAAGGACACTGAATCGATATCCGATTCCATCAAATATTCGCTGTGTACGATGACCTGGTGCACATTATATCCGTTGGGATCAAGCGCCCTCCCTTTGGTGTGGTGTGGAAGGTTGGAAAAGGGGCGCAGCTCAGGTGTCGTCCTCAACATCTGACCACGGCTCAAAAATAGAAGGCCCATCCCAAAAAAGCCATCCTATAGCTTCAAAACAGCTTGTTAATTTCAAAAAGTCAAATTAATAATTCCTTTATACAAACGAGAAACCGAATAATCCCCGTCTTGAGCTTTACGCATTCAATCTTAGCTCTTAACAAAATCGCTTATATTTTACACAGTTTCTCTTTCAACAAGCGATTTTGCATCAGTTCTAATGCTGATAGAAACCTAGAAAGAGGTATGCCCTTCGAATAAGAATCCTGTAGATTTCTTGTTAGAGATTCAAATATCTGAAAGGTTCGAGCAGTGTGTGTGTGGGGGGGGGAGGACTTGCTAACCAGTGTTGACAAGTTGTCTTGACAGTCTTCTTTAAGGTATTCGTATTCAGTTAGGATTGAATTTGAGAATTATTTCGAAAGAACTGACATTCTGACCAGGAAGTTGTCTGAAATACTTCAGCAATGAGCCAGGAAGTGGGTGGCAAAAAATTCATAGACATCTGAAAGTACAGGGAGGTATGGGGGTAGACAAAAATATTTAGTTATAGTATTAGTTAGCTTTCCCGAACAGTATTGCTTTTCTATAATTCCTAGTTTTAGGTAGCTAAAATTAAATAAAAAATTATTTTTTCCCACAAAAAGTGGGGGGACGGTTGCCTCCTCTCCTCTCCCTGGTGCCAGAAATTTATTTCAACTTCATGAAGAGCTGAAAATTGGTTTAACTAGTACTTCTCATTTTTATTCGATTGCGTTCTTCTGCAAGCATGCTTTTTTTGGATACCTTAACTATATTTCTTTCAAGTGCAAGGATGTCAGGAATTCGAGTGAATTAATAATAACTCAAAAGGAACTAAATGGTAAGAGAAAAACAATTCATTACTGGAGACGCCATAACAACTTCTTTGGATTTCTCTCACTTGCCTTTTTTTTCCAAAAAATGGTGACGATGATACGTTTCATCTGGTCTTCGCTTAAAAAGATACTCGTCAAGCCGATACAGGAGTACACAGGATACAGGAGGATCTAACAGTTTGTCATATGTTTCTTAAACTCTAGAAATCATATCTTGTTTAGAGAGTTGTCAGAATTGTCAACTAGGCACTGTTTAGCAAAATGAAACAAAATTAATAGATATAACTGAAATGTCGCTTTAATGCCTATAGCTGGCTTGTAAAATTCTTGCTTTAAAAAACAAAACCTCACACTGTACGTGGCAGAACTTGATTAAGGAGATCCCACACACAAATATATTTACAGGTCAATGCAGCCTCAAACTACATAACTTTCAAACTATGAACAAAATGCCACCACAAACCATCCTTCACATGACTTCAATACGAGATTTTCAAAATAGCATACTATTCACGATAACCTTATCAGCAAAAAAAAAAAAAAAAAAAAAGTTGAAATTACTTACTGTATGCAGATGATGTATTGCTATTGTAATTACTCAGCAAGTTTAGTTTAGTTTTATTAACGTCCCGATTTTGAAACCACACGAGAGCTATTTTGGGACGGACGTCGTAATTTTGAACCTCGGTCAGATGACGAGGACGACACCTGAACTTTCACCCCTTCTCCAAACTTCCGCACCACACCAGCGGGAGGATGTTTATATGCGTATGATTTAACTTGCAACATGATTTAACCTGCGTATGATTTAACTTGCAACAAGCCCCATACACGCGGATCTTCAGTGGAATCAGGTTTCGGGCCTGGGTACCCCGACCCCGCAGCCTAGAAGTTACCACTAGGCAACCACGGCCCCTACTAAACAACAAAAAACATCACCAGGCTAAATATGCATGTACGGACATATGAATTGCATTTCGGTGCATCCTCCTAAAAACTGCTTACACTAACCGCGTAGGAAACTTTAAATATTCGATCTGGATCAGTTAGAAAATTCAGTCGAAGAATTAATTTAAACAAAATTAACAGCTTCTAAACGTTAATTTTATATTTTCAAAATTATATCTTCTTAATAATATATTTCATATATCTTTTAATATCTATATATACAAGCATCTTTCGATACGTTCTCGAAATAATGAACAAAAATAAATAAATAAAATAAATAAAATAAGAAACAGGCCCATGCTCCAGAGATTAAGCCTGTGCAGGCCTCCAGAACCAAGACTTACATATCAGTGGTAAAATATTTTTTAAAAGAATTTATTATTTATTTTGATTAATAGATCAGGTATTCTTCACTTGTGCTCTACTATGTGATACCATACTTACCATATTAAAACATATTCTCAGTTCACTTCCGAAACAGCCTATTTTTCTTCTTTTCCCATCTTCTTTTTTATTGAACTCTTTTTCTATTTGTAGGGTTCTCTCTTTCTCCTAAGACAACTGGAGATTTCGAAAAGGATATGTGAATGGCTGTAATAAGGTAAATATATATTTTTTTTCTCCTCAATCCTATTCTTTTTCTATTTATTTCACATGGGAACTGTATTTGTTTGCTATTTTTTGCTGCATTCGCTAATGCATTTTAGTTTAGATGTAATCAGTAAAGGGAGAAAAATCTTTTTTCTTTTTCTATTTCTGTGAGTTCCAGGCGGAAAAAAAAAATCACGGTAGAGTTCACTGGTTGTTGCTTGTTTAGTAAGGTTCGTCCTTAAGATGCAAACTTCTAAATAAGGCGCATATTTTTGTAGAAAAAAAATACAGTCGGACCTCTATTTAACGAAGTCGCTAAATACTGAAAAAAAGTTCGTTATATGGAAAATTCGTTAAATAGAGATTCACCTTTTAAAATACTTTAAATTACACAAAACAGATTTTAAATTGATAAACACTAAATATTATTTAAAAAGTAATTAATCACACCTTTATTTTGTAAATTAATATCTATTTGTTCTATATATTTTACCCATCAAAAAGAAATCTGCAAGGGAAACAAGAATAAAACAAAACATTGTCCGGGAATACACTGTATTTTCAATTTTAAAAAATTATTTTATATTAAAATTAATGAATTTTAGCATTTCATCATACGAAGGTTTGTTGATTTCTGCATCATGATCATTTCCATTTTCATCATCTTCGTCTTCATCGCAATTCATTGCTGTATTGTTTTTATTTTTCACACTGTCCACTTCAAAACTGTTTCATCCACATCTTCATAGACACATGCTTTTAAACGTTTTGAACAAGAATTCGATGAATCATAATTTTGTATCTTATCACGATTTTTTTATTATGGTTGATAAGCTGTTTGGGGGAATACCAAATTTTAAAGCAATATACTTTTTTTCCACGCCTTTATCCACCTCATTAAGAATTAAATTTTTTTTTTGATGCTCAAGGACTTTCGCTTTGACATTTTCCAGCTTCAAGGTAATTAATCACCATAAAATGTGTTAAAAGAAAGAGTAAGTTTGAAATGTTTAGAAATATTTTGAGAAATAGGGAAAAAATATTAGATCACAAGAAAAAGTTCGTTAAATAGAGAGTGCACTTCGCTATTTGGAGGTTATTTTACGAAGAAATTCGCAAAATGTTCTTGGTTCCAAGAAAAAGTTCGCAAAATAGAGGTCCGACTGTATATAAATTCGAAATCTGGCAAAATAAATTTGAAATTTAAATAAATACATTAAAATTTAAATAATAACGAAACATTGATTATTATTTTACTAATTCGAAAACATCCACTCTTAGAATTTTTTATTAGTTATTCATTAATCTAATGAATACTATAGATCTTGAAGCAGAAGGTGATAAGCATGCTTCGTTATTTATTTCTAAAATAGGAATGACAATTTTAATTCCCAGTACAATAAATGATGGGGAAGGAAAATCTCGCGTCTTTTCATTTTATAGTGATGAACAGAAACAATATTTCTTCATTATTGATTCTCATCTTAATTTACATTCATACTAAAATTTTGCGAAATATCACAGTTAGATGGTCTTTCAATTTTATAGTACGAAAGTTAGTAAATCTTTTGTTAAAATCTCTAGAAACCATTAAAAATTTATTTAAATCATTATTAGTAACAGCTTCCTTTCGATGTTTTTTCTACGTAAGTAGGTGTGTGACGAGGAATGTGAAATATAAATTTTAGAACTTCTTATTTTTCTGAAAGCATACTCTTAATACTGTTGTTTCCACTTATTACTGCACTCTGGCAGAACTATTTTGAAGAAATTATTTAAATTATGTTAATAAACTGGACGGGTTAAAGTTACTTTGTGTAAGTCACATTTTCTTTTCCAGAAATTAATATAACACAAAAGATATACTGTAATAAATTAGGGAACAAAACTTTTATATAATGTTATTATTTTAGGGGTGTCATTTGGATCCCAATATAATAAATTAATTAATAAGGGGAGTTGAAATGTTTGTGAATTTGTACAATGGTTAGAATTTTAAACAAAACTTTTTTTTGAAAAAAATGACTTACACCACTGTAACTATAACCCGTCCAATTAGGAAACTATGAATTTTTTTAAAAAATCTGCCGATAACTCTATGTTTGGTGTTACTAATATCTTTTATTATCAGATGAAGCAGGTTAAATGCATGGAGAGAGAGCTATAATTATCATCTTTCCGTTAATGCTGATTTGAAATCCTTCAGAAGTCCAAGAATAAACAGCGAGTTTCAGCACCCTTGAGATTCTGAAAAAGTGTGCAGACACTGACTGGTAAGATTTTTTCTGTCTAGCACTTTTTTTCCATAATCGTCATCGTTATTATTCCTCTCATTCTCTTGGAATCGTGACCTTGCAGAAATAGACATCTTAAGATTTTTAAATAAGTACTTGAAAATTCATCGCAAGTAAGATGTTATACATTGTTTCTGAAATGCTTCAAGTGTGGAAATTTCAGAACAATTCTTGTGTGATGCACTCTAATTCATTTCAGTTCTAAGATTCACATAAATTCTACTACGAATTATCGCTTTTCCGGTTTTGCTGTTTCTTTCAACTTCCTTATACATATTTTTCATGTAATTCTGTGCTTTCCCGCTGTACTGGAGTGCCTCACATTTTTAAATTCTTATTCGTACACAGCAGGGCTTCTGAAACTTCACTCGAGACCGGTGGACTGTCGCAACTGCATAAATGAAAAAATTAATAACAAACCGCAGTATTTTTTCATGATAAATGAAAAGAAAGATAATTTAAAATAATTATTTGATAAACTTTAATGAGATATTTTTACCCAAATTTATTTTCTTGACTGCTAAATAACAAATATTAAAAAAAAGTGAATGGCGAAGGAGCTGGGAAAGTTTTCACGCCCCCAGCATTGTTCAACTTTTCCAAAAAGGTGGAAGGGGATTTAAGAAGCCCTGGTGTACATAAAAATCCGCCAGAAAACCAACTTGAAATCGATCGTCATTTCCAGAAATGATTGCTACGATTAGCAGTCATTTCTGGAAATAGTTACGTCAGAAGCAGTCACTTCCATTCAATAGAAACCAGTAAATAATCGGCTTATATACCACGCAGGATGAAGCCGCACGTTTCCAGTATATTACAACCTTCTTTGAGAATGAGTTACAACTTCCAGTGCTTTTCTATACCTACAACTCCGCTCATGAAAAAGATCTACAACAAGTTGGTTTTCGATAGAAAATAATTGAAATGTGACTGATTTCAATTAGCTTGTGTAAGATATGGCACATATTAAATTTTAACACATTTATAATGATTATTATTGTTTATAATGTCGATGTTTATTTAAATAAATATATTTTTGAGCTTTCTAAAAAGCTTTACATATAAGTAGAAATAAAGAAGAACAGGAATGAGTTCCTCAGAATCCGTTTTATTAATTGATTACATTGTTCATTTCTAGGAACTAAAATATTAGGAATGCATTTATAATGCAATTATGTTTTCATGAATTTTGTTCAAATTTGGAAATAATTTTAAAGCTATTTTTATAAATTGTTGTATTAGGTAAATAAATAAAATCAGTTTTAATTGTCTTCTTTTCTTAGTTGTTGAAACAAAAATGATGAGAAAGTCCCTTTCTTTATTCTACAAATGTGTGTTCAAAATAAAGAGTTTTGAAAAATGTCTTTTTGGATAATAACTTTATTACAATATATAAAAGTGATTAGTGCCTTTAGAAATAATTCCACGAACCACTGGATGAAATGTTCTTATCGCTGAATCATGGTTGTTGGTCAATTGTAGCCTGTTTTATGACATTACAAATTTTAATGACACTAACTCTTTATATTAAAAATTCAGTAAATCAAATTATTTAAATAAAAACATTTTGTGTTTTCATCTACGAAAAAGTTACTTCCTGTTCTTTTCTCTACATTCATACTTTCCTCCCAAATATTTACTCACTCTTATTTTGATTTAATATCTAATTAAGTAGACTAAGTTAGAAATCTGACCAATGATTACTGCAAGCCAATCAATTTTCTAAAAGTGCTCTATTTTTAACAATGCATGTAAATGGGAAAATTTTAACAAAAATAACATTCACTCGTTTTCGACAAAATTTAATGGAAGAATACTTATTCTTGAAACTAAAAGCCATGTATCTGGAAACGTTGAAAAATCAATTTATTTCATATTCGCACATCAACAATAAACTTTGAACCGATATTTTGCTGATAAAGAAAGAGGGAAGAAAAAAAGTACAAGATAAAGGGAATAAGAAATCTAAATCTCAATACAAATATATAAGCAAATTACAGAACCTACTAGTTTATATAAGCGATTTTTAAAACAAGCAACAAAAGAAATGTTTTCCCCAGACGATTAAACTCGTTTCCAAGTCAGGGTAAATATTATAGAAAATCGCACTCCTACACAGAAAAAAGTAACTTCCCTCAAACGTCGTGGATTTTGCATTTGCTCCGAGGGTAGAAACTTCTAATCTGAAAAGTTGGGGAGGGGAGAAATATAAAAATAGAACCTTCACTGCGATATACAAATTTTGCTTCGAACTAACACAGATATATACAAGCGATAAAAATCAGCGATGAAACCGTGAAAATTTTTGTTGATATTTCTCCTCGTCTCTGTCTTTTTCTTTTTCAGATCCATCTCGAGCGAGGGGATTGCAGCTAGGGACCGAAGAATGCGACCCGCCGTCACATTGTGCATTTGTGAATGGAATCTCCCTGCCTGGGGGATTGAACGCTGCCTATTCATAATTTCATCTATTCACACCTCAGTATTAAAAAAAGAACGGAGAATAAAAAAAGAAATTCCCTTCCCATACAAAGTTCTATGGATATCTCTGTGTATGCATACGCACTTTTCCCCCCCCGAAGTTGCCGTGATATTCGAATCCTGTAGATGTGCAAATAAACTTGCTTGAGTTGAAATGAATTTTGTTATGACTTTTTTGGTAAAATGACTTGCCATACTCATGAAATCAATACACTTTTATATCCATTAAACAATAAACAAATAAATAAAATGGATTTATAACAAAGGAGTCAGGCAAAAGACAGCAAATTCACCGGTCACGAGATAGGAAGAGCAGTAAAAATTCACATTCAGTGTTTGGATATTTTGGAACAATAAAAAAATCCGTCTTTAAGAATATCACGACAAATAACGATAGTTTCAAACAAAATGCTACTTTTACGTCTACACTTATGCTTTCAGTCCAGACAAAAATACAATTAACGAAATCGCAAGGAAATGGAGGAAATATTAAAAGAGGAACCGAAAATGTAAATACTGAACGATAGTAACAAGGCCACTGGTGATACTAACTTGGTACGAAATAATTCTTTGTGCTCTTCAAATTTTGAAATAGATCATTTACAAGTATCAAGGTATCTAGATTAAACGGCCTTCACAGAAAAAAATCGTCACAATTTCAAGACCACTCTACGAAAATTTTAGCACTAAGGTCTAAAACAAGAGATAATTAAAAGAGAAAATTTTAGAAGATTTAGAAATTTTTTCATTAAAATTAGTTGCATAGAAAATACAAATTTACATTATGGGGCACAATTTTAAATGTTTTTCATCAAAATCATATAACGAGGTATTTTTATGCTCTTTTCGTTTTAACTCCTTTTATTATACTTGTAGGTGTTTAAAGAAAAATAAAACAGTTAAAAATATTCCACATACACCATGCAAGGCGCTTATAATACACGCATTATTTTCGTTACAACTTTCTATATAAATTAAGATTTAAAACTCATTTTTATTTGAAACAAATATTTTGCGAATGACGATTCGCTTTTAAAAAAAACATTTTGTAAATATAATTTTGCAGAATTCAAACAATACTATATTAATAAACAGTGTTTCTTGAACTGTACATATAATTTGAAGGCAAAAACGAATATTGATATCTCCACAAGTAACGAAATAAATAAATATATCTTTGAATTTTCGCAAATGGAGGATAGAACTGGAGGACAGAAATTACCTATAAAGCACACCGACCATCATTTCCAAGACGCGTCAACAAAATATAACAAAACATCACAATTTACAACTTATAAATAATCATGTCAAGAGCTTTTCCATGTCTAACAGGGCTGTGTTCAAGCGAAACCCCTCTGAATACAAGGATAGAGAGTGAGAGAGAAGAAGAAGAAAAAAAAAGCAAAACTTTACAGCAGCCATCTCCGAAATCGGGGAGTTTTCTGAAGTGTACGTCGAAATCCCCCCAAGATAAGATCAGGTGCAAAGGTTCCGACTAGGGCAGCTATTTTCTTGGCTTAGTGTCCCCTGTTACGTCACTTTTACAGCGTCATAAAACACGGTGAGGACAGAACCCGGACTGATCTTTAATCAGAATTATTGCCTCACGTGACCAAAACAAGAATGGTGGTCCATGAAAGGAAAAACTAAGAGGGGAGGGGGGGGGCTTATTTTCAACATGTCAATATCAGGCTCATTTAAAAAAAACTAACATTTGTGTACACGACGTGAATTCTGACTCTAGGATTTTTTTTATTCATGTGGATTATGTGTAAAAAAACCACCCCAAAAAAACGAAATTCATTTGATTTGGGAATATGGATTACACACTGGAATAACCAAATCGGATATTTTCTTTGGAATTACTAATTTGGATAAACACTTTGGATTACTCATTGGATTAATTAGTACGGGAATGTTATCGGTAAGTTAAATTTTATTAAGACGTAGCTTTTTGAAGTGAAATTAAAGGATAATTAAATAAATATATCGAAAATATAATATAGTTAATTTTTTGTATCCATTGTTTTCGCAAAAAACTGTTGTCTAATTATTATATTTTTTCTTTAACTGGTAAAGGATTGCGAATGTAGACACAACGGGCAAAAAATTTTATGCTCTGTTTAATTCATTTATATTTTTTGTATACCGTCTGGTTTTGCCCGAAACAATGTTTTGATCTGTCTCAATTGTCTGTTTACTTGTGATACCTCTCATTGTTTACGAAAAAAGGCAGCTTAGCAGTGCCACTCGGATTTTATAATTACTAAGACAGTAAAATATAATTTTAAAAAACCTAATTACTCTCGTTATTCGCATTGTAACACATTTCTTGATTTAACGAATTCCTTTATTTTGAACAGATAAATTATATTGATATTAAATTATGGTTATAATTATTTTAATCGAAAGTTTTAATAATAATTCCATGCGAACGAAGAACGCAATATATATAAACAGAACAAGAAATTTGTTCAATAAAAATAGAAAACTGTTTTCAAAATAAATATCGTTTAAAAAATATTTTATCTAATAAAACAGTTGTTCTTAAACTATGGGTCCTCACCTAAAGTGGGCCATGTACGTAATTTTTTTGTGATCACGTAAACATTGACAGCGCATGATTCTGTCAGACTTTTCGATGAGAATAAGAAAAAGCAAGTTGGAAAGTGATATTGATTTGACACTCTTTATTAAGATTTTGCAAATAAATGTAATAAAATTTCCGTTCATTATGTATTGTTTCAATTTTTTATATTTCTTTTTTATACATTACAATTGGAGGGGGCAAATCGCGATTCAATGGAGCCAGGGAATTTTTTTTTCAACCAAAAATGTTCGCAAAGAGTAACTGTGATAACTTCTCATTTTACAATGAGAAGCATAAAACTTACTGACACTTCACTGAACTGCGGCTGAATTTCATTCCTAATATTTTTAAATTTATTTCGCAATTCTTTTAGCTCACTTGCTAACTTTATCATTAAACACAATCAACAAACTCACAGAGTGTGCTCGTACTTAACACTTAGAAATTAAAAACATCTTGCAACAACAGATAAAAACAGTGTACTTTCAATCATGCTAAATGTAAATTTATTTAACAAATCTAAATTCTTTATTTTGAAACTCAATTCTATCAATTCCATTAGATCTTGAGGGTAGGAGAAAAAAATACTAAAAATCTCTTCCATAAATTTCTTATTACAGCTGCGTAATAAAAAACGTTCTCCTTAAAATAATAGATGCGATTTCATTTTTCCAATCCGAATACTTTTAAGTAATAAAAATTTACGAATAAATTTACTAGGGTTTACATGGATTCTTCAACCGTCGGAAAGTTAAAAAAGAAAATTTTGGTGTATTGAAAAAGCCTGCTTTTAATCGACGTAAGTTTTATATACCGAGCTAGTTGAGTTACGTGATGTAATCTGATCAAGAACGCTCCTACGAAAGTTTTGTTTTATCCCAGGGAAAAAAAAGCACCCAGTATATCGGGTTCTTAGGGAGAAAAGTGCAAAAAAGAAACAGTTGCAGAAAATAAAAAAAGGCCTATAGGAAATGGTCGTTACCAATATCTAAGGGCATCCATTTCGGAAAAATCGATGAGCGAGATTTTCCCGACGTCTGTAATCCCCACCACCCTGTGACGAACCAACTGGATTAGGTTGGTATACGTTCTCTGTTTATGCTGAGAGGGTTATATAAGTACCATTCCGATCTTGTTTATAGTTCGCAACGACTATCAAATCAATTTTTAATTATTTCACAATACTGTACAAAGAATGTACAGGATATCTCACGTCGTTGAAGGCTTCTATTTTAAATTTAAATCATGTTTGGTTAGATTTCTCTCTTCCCATCACTCTAAAGCAAGCAAACTTTTCTCGAATTTTAAAAATTATGTTCAATGAGATTTCGATTTTTCTGTGTGACATTTCCCCCCATCAACGTCAAGTAATCCATAACTTAATTTTTTATTGCACAATGAATGTATATATATAAAACAAATCTTTTGATGAAATATGCGTCTATAGTGTCGAGGAAAAAAAAAAGTTATGGTCCCCCTCAACATTTAGTGTGGCATTTTATTTTATGTGTACCATACTGCATTACATATCTAAAAAGGGTTTATATGAAATGCCCTCATCAGCTTCGCAATTGCTTACTTCTAATTGGTAAGCTGATTTCCATTTGACTCTTCAAAATAATAAATAAAATCCCTCTGGCTGATGTAAACAATAATAATAGCGAAATAAAAAAAAAGTTCATTTAACTTTTGGTTGATAAAGAAAAGCTGAATTTCTCTTCGGTTAATATAAACATAATTATATTAGGAAGGGGATGATTTTTTTTTAATGTGCTTCTTTCGAATTCCTTTTTTAGTTGAAGAAATTTGTCATAGATCAGAATATTATATCACGTTTTACTATTATTTGCTGTTAACAATGCCCTATCAATCAACACCGGAATTGCAAAGGAGCATGGAACTAACAACAAGCAAATTGCATCATGTGCATAACTTTTCCATATAGCTCAAGATACAGAGAAAGACCGGAATAGATCAAAACCCAAAACTCGAGAAATTCGAAAGTTTCAAAATACACGCAGCAAAACTAACACAAAAACAAAAAATAAATTGATTATTCCATCAATGGAAGAAAGAACAAAATGTCATTAAAATGCATCGGAGTACCATCCAAAAACTTCGGAATGCAGATGGGGTAAATAAAAATAAGTCTGGTACATTTACGTGCAAAAACCTTTCGTGAAAAAGACATTAATTAAGTAAAAACACAAAAATAAATGAAATATAAAATAAACAATGGCTTCGTATTTTGCGAAGATTCCCTCTGGATTTTCCGGAGCGCCAATATCGTTCCTTTTCTCCGCAGCAATTGGACAAGGATCTTCGGAAGATTTATGGTCTGGCTGTGACTTATAAGCAATAGCTAAGAATATCCAAACGCCCGTCGCACGATCGTAAGAAATGTATTTTTAACTTCTTACTTCAATAAACACGATAGAAAAGACGCTCCTGTAGGCGTATATATATACATATACCCTGAGATGGCGGAGAGAGAATTTCCGTAAGCATATTTCGAAATGTTCTGTGTTAGTGAACATTCAATTTTATGTTAATGATTTTTGATCGTTGTGCTCTCAAAGCTATCAAATTATGAAATTGGATGATAATAATCTTATGATTAAAATTTTCTTTCAGTCTGAAACAAACAAACAAAAAATTGTGCATTACGTAATTAGGCCAAAAGATAAGTATGAAGAAGACATATTCCAGTAAAATGTATCATAAAATAGCCAATATAAATTCCCTTGTAATATAATAAGAGAAAAGTGAAACAACTGGATAATTTTCATTTAAGAAAACAACTAAAATTTCGGAGAAAACTGAACTTTTCGCTAAAGTATATTTTTTACAATTATTTATTTCAGAAGTAAAACAAGCACTCCCAATGCCGAACGTACACGGAATTTAAAGATGTACTCTTGGCTGGTGTGAAAGAAATAAAAAACACTTCCCCCGTGTGAAAGAGAGTAACAAGTAAACCGAAACCCTTAAAACCAGTGTAAGATCTGATTCGAGAGTGCTTTACTTAGCAAATTTTCCCATTACTCGATCTGTTTTAACATCAAGCAGATGTTATTTTGACAGAAGATTCTTCAAGTGTCCTTTTTTAAGCGGTGAAAATTATGCGAGACTCACTCGTTTGCTGACAGCATGATGTGAGAATCGCTAAGTCATGAGAGGGATTCAACTTTCTTCATCACACTTCATGACTCAACTGCAGTAGAAAGGACTTTTGGAATGATAGAGAGTGTATTCAATAGAATAAGTAACTATTACTGCTGACTTTTACTACAGAAAGTCTATCAAATTTCAAGAGGAAAAAAATATGACATCATAAAAATTTCTAACACATTTTTTCAGCACATATCAACCTCCTCAGATTTGATTAACATAGAAATCATCAGCGAAATTTAGGAACAGTGATCAAATAAACACATACATTTCAATTAGTAATATATCCATAATAAACATTTAAAATTCCTTGTCTAATTAGTCAATTGACTAAAGTATACTATTAGTAAATACCAACCACTGTAGCACTAAACACTGTCAAACAAGTTCCTAGTACTTTTCACCGATTTCTTTTTAAAGCTGAGAGTACAATATATATATTTCCATAAGTTTCTTAAAAGGTAAAAAAATTACTTTCTAATAAACCGACTGTCAATTGAAGGAATCAAATTAATAAAAATTGAGTTTAAAGTATCAATAAAATAATTCTCACAGAAAGAAAAAACACTGTTTCCTGATCAAAATAAAGATTCCCAAGATCTTGATGAGATATAAACTTTTAGTTTAGTAATCAGTTTCCTGTTAGAAAAAAGACGATCTTGAAAATTAAAGAATTATTCACATATGTCATTTACTCCTATCAACTCGAAATTTTTAGAGAATTTTTTCAGATTGAAAAGATATCGTCACTTGAAGAGGAAACTCAGGACTTTTTCCGTGACCCCTGGACATCTTACGATAATTTTCACACTATGGCATATAGTTGTTGCGTCTTTTATTTATTCTTGAGTATATCGTTGCAAAATGGATCATATCTAATTTAAAGTCTTAAGGAACGCAAACAAATGAACGGTATAATTTAAGGAAAAGGATGATGTGACTTACTACCCACTAATTGTAACTGATTTCAAACTGGTATGAAGCAGCAATAAAAGTAAATGTCAATTAATAAATTCTGGATCTCGACGCTTATTTACAAAGCAAAAAGTCTTGACATAAGATCCATTCACACAATTATGATTCGAAGCCATCGTGATTCCAACAAGACACTGAAAAGTTTAATCTTAAACATTCCCTATCCATCAAATCAAGTGATGAAAGCAGCTACTTCGGGAGAGGTTTGAAATTATTATGCCTAAGTTTTTTTTAGGCATTGAAATACGGCACATCTTACTTTAGTTTGTTACTCCTTAAATTGCCAATATTACCACCAGGTAAATGTCTGCTTTGGAGAAATGGGAAGGCAAAAAAATTAATAAAAAGTAAAAATAAATATAAGGTAGGAGCAAACAGGGGGCGTGAGAGAAAGGAAACGTCTCAATTGCCTGTCAGCTTCGCTCCCTCTCTCTCGTCCCCTATTGGACAATTCAATCTCATTACCAACACAGATCTCTGGCTTTTTTTTTTTTCACCCGGAAAAAAAAAACAGAGGGATGAATGTTGGAAAGAAAAAGGGGGTGTGCAAATATTTAAATCATTTGGGAGATAATTCTCCTGGCTAGTTTGTTTGCATCATCAATCAACGAGAGGAGTATCTCACAGAAAGAGTACCGTTTTTGACCTACTTAAAATGCACTAGCTCATCTATAGTAACATTATACTTTTATAAATAATAATTGATCATGATCGAAAACAGGTGTGGCATACAGCAAGTTAAAGAATATTTAAATAACTTCAACTCTAACGGTTAATTTAGAATGAAATTATATTTATGTAACTAAAAATTAATACAATAGTTAGGGATTATACAGAAAGCCCATGCGAATAATATTTTAGCTGCTATATTCAGAGTTAAACAAAAGGAAGTTCACCTATTTCCAATCACCTTATATTTTCATTTAAAAAGACCAGAGTTAACCTCTTAATTCCCTTTCTCTTCCTTTTTAATAATACTTAAATAAACAAGGGAACAATAAGTCACCTTTAATTACCAACCCAGGTCAAGTGATTTATTTCAGAAAATATAAACGACAGATGTAGCCAAAATCACATTATTCACTTACGGTTCTTCACAAACAAAATGTACTTTAAAACAAAATGTACTTGAGCAAGTAAATAATTTTTTATCAGAAAAAAATATCCTATTTAGAGTATTGCAATGTTTTAATTAACAAACTTAAAAAACAAGTATCTAAATCTAAATTATGATTTTCTAGTTTACTAACGCTAAAATTTCTGAACACTTTACCTAAAATGAATAAATAATAGGAAATATCCTTCGTACTTCTTAGAATTAAGTATTATCATATAAATGTAAAAAAGTTCTATTAGGCACAGAAAATTCTGATGAATTTTAAGCATACCCATTAAATGACCCTTCGCCATTGAGATAATTAAGTACGAAGAATCGGAGGGGGGGGGGTAGGCAGCAAGGAGAACGAAAGCAACTTGTATACGACCCCTTAGTCTGAAGGAGTACGGAAAAGATAGGAAAGCAAGCGTGCATTACAGTGATTGGAAGCGCATTAGAGCACGTTTTAAAAAGGAAAAGCATCCTGAAAGATTTATACCTCTAAACACAAAGAGAAGCGAGTGAGGGGTTAGGATCCAGAGAGGGGGAGAGAAAGAAAAGCCAAGGCCTAGGCTTTCTGTTTATCAAAGAGCTTGCTCCAGAGTTGCAGGGGGGGGGGCCGCCCCGCCCCCCACTCCCCGGGGGTAGTCAAATAAGAGAAAGAAATAGGAAACGGGCGAAATGATTACGTAACTTGCACTTATTTCGTTTTAGGGAGTTTCCTGAATTTTGTGAGAATTGGCGGACTGCACAGAAAAAGGAAAGAAGAAAATTGCGTAAAAAATTTACTTGATCGCCTCTGAAAGTAGAGTGGTAGAAAGTTTGAAGTTTTTTTTCCTCCTTCCCTTTCGAACAAGAGTGAAGTTTAAAGGGAAGGAGAGAGGACATCAGACATGAATTTTATGGCTTGGCTATTCCAGTAACCCTTACCAATTTTTCGCAACTGGATTGAGACTGTATTATTCAGCGTTTTTCCTGTAAGTTAGCGATACCTATATATATATGAAGAATAGAATAAAAAGGAGAGGAAAAAATCTTAGAAATTTGTTAAGTTATCCATTTTTTTTTTTTCGTTTTATGCGAAAATATCGTTATAGATGTGAGAGACATTAAAAGCCCTCCTTTCTATTCGAGAACGCCAATTTAAAAAACTAAACCAAACAAAATATTTATTCTAATAAAATGCAAATTAATTTATAACCCCTCTGCCACAAATTTTCTTCTAGACTTTCAGAGAAGATGGATTATGCAGAGCATCTATGATTTCATTTAAAGATTTTGTGGAGGGGAGGTTGATATAGCTTGGTGGAAAGCTTTACTAGATAATATTTTACGACTCTCTTTGAAATCAGAGTACGTTCAAAATTCAACAGAATAAGGAAGGCATTTAGTATAAAAGACACGACGATTACTTTTTTCACGGCCACCGGAAGAACTTTTTTCAGGAGCTGTTAGAAACCAGCTTCAAGATTTTGTAAACACAGTGAAAATTTATCTAACCTCTACTTTTTTTATTGCTTAATTAGCTTCTGAAGTTCAACAGTTCTTTTTTATTTATTATTTCATAAGCAAGAAACATTTTTCTTTGAACTTATAAATGGATGGCTGTAAAAACGCTTTTAACTGAGAGCAGCTAAGCTCTAAAAAACAATGGTGATTTTATTTTATTGTCATCTTTTACTTCAATCAGAATCGCTATAGATAAATTCCTCTCTTTCGTTGTTGAATTCACAGACTTATCAGCTGGCCTAGTGGCCAAATCCCTTTTTCAAAAATGTCATTTGCCCTTAATAATCTTAAGTAACACACCGTTTCGCATAAAAAAAATAGCATATAATATCGAAAGGCCATAGTCGAAATACAAACAATCCGCGTTTCGGCCGAACTAAAAAGGTATTAGATTCTTTATGAAAATTAAAGCATTGTTAATTAGAAAACTGCTAAATCTAATTTAAATTAAGCAAGCTCATGAAATAGACCAATAAAAGCATTTAAATCTCACACTTCAAAAATGCTTGATAATTTCAATTTTCTATTCACTGCAGCAGATTTTCTGAACCCCAAGTGGGGTCTTCTATAAAGAAGTGGAGTAGCGGATATTGTAACAGTGTTTTCTTACTTGAAACTGTTCAAAATTTGTAAGTTAAATTAGCAAACTTTACATTTAGTCAAGCTAACAACAATAGTAAGCTAGACTTAAAGATTTCATTAAAATTTGTTCAATATTTATTTTAACAGAATTTTATCTTAATATTTCACTTGGTTATTAAATAATCTAAAAAATTTTTCGGCCTAATATTTTAAAATAAATTTTATTTTAAAACCTTGGATGGCAAAATTTTTCTGGTAAGCATGGAGTCGTGGCATGTTTTAATTGTGACGAGGAACCAACCTACAGGGGACACAAATTCTGCAGCGCCTTCTATTTCAGATTCTTCAAAATATACAAGAAAATCATCAACATTTGATTAAAACCTATTAGACAGCTACTTCACGGTAAACTGTTGTTTGTTATTAAATTAATGATAAATTTGCTCAAGTGTTTTCAAATTGGGAAATGAGATAAAAAGTTTTAGTTCGACTATGCACTAATGGCAGAAGAAGAAGGAATGCAGTAAATAGGGACACAAAATCAGAATCTTTCAGTGGCTTTTTCCTTGCGGTTAACCACAAAAAGAAAAATAACCTTAAGGGGGGGGGGCAACGCATTAAGCAATTACGAGACATAAACAGGCTAAAATTTGAAGGAGAGAAGGTGAGATGAGAAAAATACGTTAAACTGGAAGGATTCCATCATAAATATAAAAAATGAATCCAATTATCAATCGGCATCAAAGTGCAGTGTTGAAAGAAAAATGCAGGAACGTATTTTGGAGAAAACTTCCCACGCATGCATACAGACTAAAGGGAGTTTTCCCTTTCGAAAACCACTTTAATTTTAAAAATTAATTTAGAAACAATAAAAAAAGTTTAAGCAACCAAATTATGAAAATAAATAAATTCAAGCAAGCTCAGGAAAAGGGTATGAAATGTGAGAATGTTACCCAATTTCCGTTTTAAACTCCAACAGAAAAAGACAGGAGCCGCCATCCGCGGCTCTTTTAGCTTTAAAAGCACGGGGACTGGAACTTTTTCGTCACCTTAATGAATAACGGTCGGAAAAGTTCTATCGTCAGTGTGTTTGGCTCGTATTACAGCGAGCCTTTCCTAGTAAGTTGCCGAAGATTAATTGAAGGAGTTGTACTTGGAGCGGAAAGGAGGTACGGATGTCTTGGAAAAGAAGCAGATGGAAAACCCGCTCTTCTCAGCAAAAGAGGAAATTAATGAGTTACAAGGAATACTAATCAATGAATAAATTCATGAATCTGTAAAATCCTTTCTTGATAAATGATGAATAGTAATCAGGCGAAATTAAATAACTACTGTATTAATTGTAGAAATAAATCAATTGATTATAAATACAAAAAAAATGTACTAATTACCATAGAAAATTCACGAGGTTTCTAATATTATAAAATATGTTTCCGTATCAGAGAATACCTTTACTCCGAATATATATCATCTCAAAAACAAGTTTTCATAAACATCATAAATACACAATAAAAAAATCCAGTGAACCCGATTCATAACGATACTTTTATACTGTAGTAATCAGATACATTGTCGCAGTTTTCAGTATTTTACAAGGCATCGAAAGATAGAAAATTTTTTAGAAAAGAATCACTTCAATCTTCTATTTCCAGTCATCTTTAAATAAAGTGTACCAAGAACAAAATCATATATAAATTAAGCGAAGTTATGTAAATAACTGTTTGAAAATTATAAAGCTTCATAATAAAGAGAGATACAAACACCAGGACGTTAGTGTCAACTGTATATGTAAATTTCCCGACAATTTGTAGTTATTAACTTCAAAATTTTTCAATATTTCGTCCAAATTCTTTTTATTCAAAAAAAGTATCTAGTATTATCAAAAAGTATCTTCAATAACTGGGTTGGGTAATAATTCACGAGAGTTTTTTAAATCTATTTTAAAGTCTCAAATTTATTTTTTTTTTAAAAATTCCTCTGTCGTTTGACGAAGTTGGTCCAACCACTCTTCAATTTTACTTTTTTGTGAAGCGGGAAAACCAACGACAGATAGTACTTTGAAGCATTGCTCCTTCACCATCATAAATCTCACGAGTATCTTTTGTGATCTTAACGCATCGATTAAATACAAAAACAAATGGTGCCGAAAATGCTCATTTTTCTCCAAAAACTTTATTGGTCATTCTTTTCATTCATTTAATTCCACTTTAAGGCCTGAATATACACGTAGTTCAATAAAATTTGAAAAATCAAAATATACTACCTTGAAGAGAATAATTCTCCTTCAAATAATATAAAAATATTTTCCAATGCATTTTTAAATTTAAAAAAAACCTTGCACGCATTATTACTCAACCGAATAATTAATTATAAGCTAACATACCATGCTCTAAACTGTGTTTTAAATGAACTCGAAATGAGCTGCAAAAAAAGAAAAGGCATACGTCTATTTAAGTAAAACTTTAATGGAACAACATACAAGAGAAAAAAAATCAAGGGTAGATTTTAGTGAGGTGTTTCATAACATATGTTCAAAGTGTCCTCAGAGCACCTCACTTTCTTAACATTATCTTGCTAAAATAATTATAAAAACAGCGAAATGACTTTGCACTTCGATGATGATTATAAAATTATGGTTTTCTCTCATCTTTTATTTACTCATTGCTGCTCTTCTTCGCTGCCTCCCCCTCTGTTATTTCAGTTGACCTGAAAATAAAAGACACGTGCCATGAGAGTTCCAAAAACCATTCTTATTTAACTCGTTCGCCTCCCCCGTTTCTCTACAGGAAAAATTCGAACTCAAATTGAAACTACCGGAGCAGCACTTAGGACTAGGAGAAAGGGTAAGAAGAGGAAAAAAAAAAGTGATTTCGCACCAGTAGCTTCCTCTAGAGGATTTAAAATTTAAAACAAATTTCAGGAGGGAAATTTTGCAAAACATAAATCTCATCTTTAGCAGTCCGATTCTAAATAGCAAATAAAATAAAATAAAAACAACACAAAGTGGAGGGGAAAACAGAAAATAAAATAGAAGGAGGGAGAGAAGGAAAAAAAGGAGCCTGAGTCTGTGCTGTTTATAACCAAAACGGGCTCCTCTCTCTCGGAGGGCTTTTCCTTCTCAGCTGAGTCGGGATTAATTCATGAGCTGCGGGGTTTTGGGATCCCTCCCTCCCTTTTGGTAAAGGGGAGGGCACGACGTGGGACCCACCCATAAATCAAGTTACTTGGCATGTTTGGATGTAATGTTCCCAGAGGACGGAAAAGGCGCTCTTTTCTGACGAATGGCCAGGATGCTCAGAGAAGGGAAGCCCAAGAAGAGCGGGGATTGTTAGAAACAGAGAGAAGATCAACTGAGGACCCTTGGATGAGACTTAGTCATTCAGAGCACTTTTCTATTAATGGAAGAATTCATGATACAGCATCGGATGAATTCCTAATCAACAAAGGACCCAAGTCTCGAGGGATTGTCAGAGAAAAATAAGCCATGCTCAGAAAAATAATTCGGATAAGCATTATCAAATAAATCTCTCGACCCAAAATTTCGAGAGGTTACTTATTTAACAAAGAAATATAAGCGTCGTCGAGATGCAGAGAAATAATTAAACTGGAATTTGGCAGTCCGAAGAAAATCTGAACCAGAAGTTGTTAAAAAAAGATCCAAGATTTTTGTAGGATCTGTGTTGGATGTAAGTTTCATTGCTTTTGTAAACGACTACAAAAACAATTTTGGTATCTAGCTGGGGTTCAAAAAGTTGTATTTAGGCATCGCTGAACTAGCACGCTGACTTATTCAATTCTTTACTTAAGAATTTCAATAATTATGAAGAACCGACAATTAAAAAAATACACATATATTGATGTAGATATAGATTCAAGTAAACAATACCTTTTGTCTAAAAGTAATTAAAAAGGAAACCTGACCAACATCTTTTATAGGAGTAGTACAAAGCAAAAAAAAGTTTCATTCAACGCAGAGCGAAGTACAACTATGTATTTTAATGCTTTTAAATACTTGATAGAAAAAAGGGGGGTATACTACTTGGAATGAAACATGTAAGTATTTTAATTATTGCTGTGGAGAAAATATACTCGAGATAAATAACAAAAGAACACTCAAATCAGTCTTTCGAGATAGAAAATTTCTTTGCTCTCTTAACTACCCCACAGCAATTTTCTTCGAAAACAACAGAGGGAGACAGCCACCCCTTTCTATTTTTTCATAAATTTAAACGAACAAACCGGTTAGGGAGGAAGAAGGAGCAGAAAAGAAACAGGGAGGCGCGAAAATATAACGGGAGATTTTTCGCCTCAAATATCTCCCATGTAATAGCTGGAAGCGTTAATATTACGGGGATATCAACTGAGGGGGGACGTGTCGTCTCTTAAAGTTGATTTTTCTCCCAGTCAACATTACTGACAAGAAGATGACACAAACGTACGGCGGGCAACACAGATGTCTTTCCCTTTTCCCCGACTCCATATGAAACCCCCATTTCGGTTTTGTCCCTTTCAACGCGGTAATCTATGATAGCTGTTAATGTGCTTTATGTACCCCGCCTCCATAAAGAGAACAATCAGTTTACAAGATGGCGGAGAGCGCAGTTTCGTGAAGCTACCACAGGAGGTCGCGACAATCGATTTCGGAGGACAATCTGCTTTTATCCCCACTCTTCCCTTTCCCCTGAAATCGAGGGAAAAAATGCGAGGGAAAAAGTGAGGGGATTTTCCCTAACTAAACAGGGATGCTTCCGAAAGGACTGAAAATGCGATTTTTTTTCCCACGTGTGTTAGGGTCACGTGATCGTTCTGTCACTTGAAATAATTTTGGTTTCACTGTTGGCAGAAAGAAACGGGAAAAACTTAATTCTATTAATATTTCTATTTATTATTATAAAAATGTAGACGCTTAGCATAAACCTATATCAAGTTAGTTATTAATTACCACATGCAACAGGTACACAGACTCGGGACCTCAAACAAGAATATATAAAGCACAAAACAGTAGACAGAAGTTTCAGATATACGTAGTACGTAACCAGTAATAAAAAAAAAAAACTCGAATGATTGTTCTTGATAAATGCGGTAAAACTTCCTAAGATTTCAAAGCCATTTTGAATAATAAGCTGATATAAATTCCAGTCGTGTAAAATTTGCATTTATTTGTTGATTAATCAAACGCCGCTAAGGTCTAAAAGCAAGCAGGTAAACTAAAAATAGAGTTAGATACAATCTTTACACGTGTAAAGAAAATACAGTAAAGTACCGTTTATAAGTTTCTCATCATCACATCTAGGATTCATTGTAATGATAAAGTACTTCGTTTCGATCATACGTCTTTTCATTTAAACGTCAGTCCCTAGAAAGACGTATAAACGGTACTTTACTGCATTTAGAAACCCGGTACAGTTGCAGTAATGGCATCAGGCACGGGGGCATGGAGCGGCATTCTGTATGTAAAAACAACCAAGTATTATGTAAAATTGTAAGACTTTCAAAATAAACAGTCAACCTTTCAATACGAAATCAGTACCACGAATGGATTTATTATGTCAGAATCCGGGACAATAAAAAATGGGTGGAGATCTCACTTAACATAACTTAGTGCCATTTCAATGAGCCTTAAACTTTGCAATTCTGAATTTATTTGACTATTTTGTATTTGAATTTATTGTAGTTGTTCAATAAGCACACCATTCAATGTTAGAAATTGATTAATGACAATAATCGCCTGATCGTTTTAAGCCATAGAAAATTGCTCGGCAGGATATATTATTATATTTCTCAATTATTTGTTGTAATTATTTGTTAAATGGTTGTCAAAAAGAAAAATTGTCCGAATACATCCAGTATCGAAAGAGGAGGGATTGTGTCACCTGGTTGAGCGTTTTTATCTGTCCCCTGGCAGCGAACGGAGGAGAAGGATAAAGATAGAGGTTATTGAGAGAGAGAGAAAGAAACTATCTTTGGGGTATTCACGGAAAGGGAGTAACGGGTAATTTAATCGCTAACTCATCATATGCATGCCCTGCTGGTGGAGGTGAGTATTTTCTGCCCCTACCGACTAGAAATTCTCAACTTGTCAGTTCAAAGAAAAATGTAAAAATTCTTAAGGGTTTCAATACTTGAATTGCTTATTTTTTCACTAAGTGGTCAAACTTTACTTAGGATTTATTTTTGAAACACGCTAAAAAGTATGACTAGTTTTTTCTTTCTTTTTTTCTTAATTCTACCTTTCATTTATGGCAGTATTGTAACCTAGATCCTTTTCAGTTTATATTAAATTTTAATAATTAGGCATGTATTTTAACATTCTTGCAATCCTGAGAAATAAATGGAATGTCCGATGATGTAATGGAAGGAATTACTTTTCTAGTAATGCAATTACATATCTTACAAAAAGAAGTTGTGTAAAATTTCAGTTCAACTTTCAATTTTACTTCATAAAGAAAACCCCTATTCCCAACTGGGATATTTACACTGGCATACAAAAGTTAAAGAATATTTCGTAAAATGCGAGAAATTTGCAATTAATAGGAAAACTATGTTTCGAAATCAGTTCTGGAGAATCGTGTGACATTCAATAGAGTATCATATACATATTACAGTGAAGATTCGGTCACGAGGGCAATTAGGGGGACCACCAGAAAGGGATGAAGGCAAAAATGGAGTTTCACCCATCCTGTTTCACAAAAAGCTGATAGCGAGATGTAACTTTTATCAATGATTATGGTTTAATGTGCATAATATTTACATGCATTTTCGTAAGCATAGCACAAATATTCGGGAAAATATAAATGTTTCTTTAAAAAATTCCAAATTTTTCTTCATGTGCTTTGCTTATAACTGGCAGAGTTTTCATTCAAATTATTCGAAATTTGCAGAACACTTGACAATATGTTACAGAAGTATTGTATTAAACTTTGAAGTAAATACGTTGAATATTAGAGGAAATATGAGTAGAGCAACTTCAAAAAAAAAATTCCAGTTGAATCCCATTAAAATTCAGAAAGCTGTCGGCATTTCAGTGAGGTGAATTTCAATTTCTCTTAAATAGAAGCTAAATGATGAGGGCTCTTGAACAAACTGATATATTTTAAACTTTAATCTTCGAATGGTATTCGAGAAAATGCAATTTAAATAATGTATTTAATTTATAAGTGTTCATGGTATTCAGGATATTCAATTTTACAAAAATTCAATGTTGCTGTTCGAAGATTCAAATTTAAAAAATATCAGTTTGTACAAGAACCCTCATCATTTAGCTTCTCTTAAAGAGAAATTTAAATTCACCCACTGAAATGCCGATATCCGCCTGAATTTTTAAGGGATTCATCTGGAATTTTTTTATGAGTTGTTATATATATCTGGCTTTGAAGTTATGAAAGAAATATTCCGCTGCATCTTGCACATGCGCAGTAAAAAATTATTTATTATAAACACTCGTATTTCCTGTAATATTCAACATATTTACTTCAAAGTTTAATACAATACTTCTGTAACATATTGTCAAGTGTTCTGCAAATTTCGAATAATTTGAATGAAAACTCTGCCTGTTATAAGCAAAACACATGCGGAAAAATTTGGAATTTTTTAAAGAAACATTTATATTTTCCCGAATATTTGTGCTATGCTTACGAAAATGCATGTAAATATTATGCACATTAAACCATAATCATTGATAAAAGTTACATCTCGTTATCAGCTTTCTGTGAAACAGAATGGGTGAAACTCCATTTTTGCCTTCATCCTTTTCTAGTGGTCCCTCTAATTGCCCTCGTGACCGAATCTTCACTGTAATATGTATATGATACTCTACTGAATGTCATACGATTCTCCAGAACTGATTTCGAACCATAGTTTTCGTATTAATTGCAAATTTCTCGCATTTTACGAAATATTCCTTAACTTTTGTATGTCAGTGTATATTATGGGTTTAAATATATCGATAATTCTTAAAACTACTTTTCACTAAGTAAATTTTGATAAGTTGTTATGATAATCAATTATCATAATTCAACTACTTTGTTAACATTTTAATAAATTGAAAATTGCTATGTTATCAGTTGATCAGTTCAGGGAATCACCAAGTTGATAACTTCCACGAAGTATCTATTAGAAACTAGTTAGCACTTCGGTTCTTATAAATGAAACAGTAAATCCTTTTCCCCTGATTATCAAGTTTTAATTGAGTAGGCAAAAGTAAAGAATATATTCTTTCATAGTCGATGTTTTCTTATATAGAAGAGAAAACTTATCCCAAGAATGACGACAGTTGGTTTTCGATGACGTATGATTTAAGTTTATATTTGGACAAATCATTGTATGCAGAAAACAAACAAGCAAACAGAAATATAACAAACATTTCTTTTCAACTCTGAAGGATGAAATAAAATATTTTGAGCTACTTCTGCTTTAACTATGCAAATTTTTTTCAAGGAAATCATGAACAATTCTGCATTCTAACACAGCAGAAAATTTCAATTACGCCTTTTTCTTCTAATATTTTTACGCAGGCACAAGCATCTAAATGAAAGTTTGTCAATATTTAAAGGGATTATTTGGCTAAATTTGTTTGGATAGACGTCTGTTTTGCCTCTATCCACCAACTTCCTTTAACTGCTGATATCAGTCAAAATAAATAAAAAATAAGAGTAAACTGAAATTCCAAAGTTTTCTGAAAAATGTAACTAATGCTATTCTTGTCATTTATATACTATCCATATTTTGCAACACGACAAGATCAGCAATTTCAAATCCTGTATAAATAATATAATCACATAATAAAAGCATAAACAGTCCTCCGATAGGCGATTACAATTATTCTGATGTATACCTTTCGAACTGTCGTGAATCTCACTTGCCGAATGGACAGGTACTGTTATTTACTTCATGCAGAACGGACGAGCTGCATCTTTTAAATATATTCGGCCTACGCTTATTGACCTAACCGGCTGAACAAGGTGCCTACCTCACCGAGGGGTGAGCAGCTGGCAATTGATTGGTGGTCACGTGAGCCTGGCCAATGCGTACTTGCGTGACTGGGAGAAGGGCTTCATAAATCTATGCAGCCCCCTTACCCGAAAGGAGCGCCTGTAGCCAATGAAATTATGGCTTGAGAACTCCTTTTGCCTGTTTAGGGGGGTCGGACACAAAATGCCGAATACCAAGCTCAAAAACAAAAGGTGCGTCGTTAAAAAAAATTTTACTTTACAGCTGAGCGATGATGCCCAGAATTATAGAATAGTTTGTTTTCATCTAGTACAGCAGAGATTCCCAACCTGTGGTATGTGGCGACCCAGCTGGGGGTACGCGAAAGTATTGTTGGTGATGGAGGAGAATACGAAACAAAAGGAAATAAAATATAAAAAAAAAGCTGTAGAATTTTGTTTCCTCAATTCCCAATGTTAAAACAATAAAATATTTGATACCTTTCACAATCATAGACTTGTGAAAATTCTCGTCTCATGGGTATGTTATACCCATGACACGAGAATTTTCATGGGTATTTCACGAGGTATTTCATGGAAAATGGGTATGTTATACCCATGATACGAGAATTTTCATGGGTATAATATATATAAGCTTCAATAAACTATGGGTTCAATATATATAAGCTTGACGCAGCTCCAGACGTGTGATACTATCTCTTTTCATTTGAACCTAATGTTATAAAACTCAGCACCGCAGACTATATATCTTAATTAATTAATATTTGAAGTCGCCTTGACGAAAAGTTTGAAACTAAAATGAATCGTACTTCTCGTAGCAATGAAGAAAAGTAGTAAAATTGTTTAGTTAAATATTAAAAAAATATTCTTTATCTAATGACGAGGGAAATGTAAAATATTCATTCATTTAAAATAAGCAACAAACAAGATAACAACTTTCAATTTCAATTATTAATTTCAAGTAGAATTAACAATGAAACGAAATTTTAAAAAAAATTACAAATTTGTTTTTCGTTTTACACTAGCACATTCCAAACCGTAGAAATTTTTTTGAGCTAAAATATTTTAAATATTAGAAACCATCACAGAAATAGATAGTGTCTGCCAAATTCTTTAATAATATTATTTAGACAGAATAGTTTTGAAAACAATCTTGACCTGAAACATATAAATAAGATTAACCAAATAAAGTTACTAAATTTGATTCATTTAACTAAAGTGTATTTAATGCCTTACTCCCATTCGGATATGTGCAACTGAGGCCGCGGCTAATATGAGTTGGTTTTATATTATCAGTGAGCCGAAAAATTTACGAAACCCTGGTTCATACTAAGTATTATGATTCCTAATATTAAACTCTTACTTTAAGATATGAAACACAAGATAATAAACACGCGCATATAATATTCATCTCTTTGCAAATATAACGATGTCGCGATTATAGCGTCTTCGACTGCACGGCAAGAAATGGAGTCGGGAAATTCTAATGTCCAGACAAGTGAACGCCCCCGGGGTTTCCGAAGGAACAAAGCCAGTCTTTTCAAACCCCCTTGGTAGAACCTTTGTCGTGATTTGTAAGGACCTATTTATCTTTTTCGGAGAATTAAGACCGGCAATTAATGAGAAAATAAATTACGGAATGAATCAAAGTGACAAGTTGTCCAAGTACCCTATGGCCTAAGGAAAAGTATAGGGTGATCGAGATAATCATTTCCGAAGCAGAGAAAAGTTTATTCGCTCTACGAGTTAAATTAATGATTGGATTTCAGTTAAACAAATCGTACACTCACTGCAGTTTTACTCTTACTCGTGATATTTATTAGGAAATTTATAATTGTTTCGGAATTCAGATGAGAATTCTTGAAACGCAGGCAATGGAAAAATTTATAGCGTTTGAAAATGGTAACGAATTAGATAAAAGTATTAACAGTAGAACGAAAAACAATTATCGGTTAAAAATTAGCTGAGAGATACGAATTGAATTAAACCGATTGGAATTAATTACTTCTGGTTCAATGGTGAATATATATTTTTGTATACACTTCTTATCCATTAAAGTATTTTAAAGTTTGGATACCATTAACGAGAGAACTTCTAGGACATTTTGGATAATGTTAAAAGAGTTTTATTTGAATATTCAGACACTTTCTGTCTGATACTCACGCGTCATTAAAAGGCGGGGCCATAAATTTAGAAAGCCACCAGGATTTGAATTATAAATACAATTTTAATTTCAACATCACTCATCTCAAAATTGATCTAGGTCTCCTTCACATCCTCTTTTTATTATACGAAAACATTGTTTGGCAACCCTAAAAAGCATATACTTATAAAAAAAAATATAACGTGGAAACGAGTTATCTATTTATAATACATTTAAGAAATTTAACTAAACACAGTTAGTCAATCTTTAATGAAATATTTTAAATTCAGAAGATAACTTAAATTTAAATATCAAACAGAATAACGGGTTTTCAGTATTTTCGATTCATTATTTAGGGTCGGGACCATTTGTTTAAGAAGTTAAAAAGGAGAAGTATATAAATATAATAAAGTATGCTGAAATATACATATATACATTAATAGCCTTTCTCTTTACCAACCAGTTATGCTTGGAATCATTTTTATCGCATCTCGACACTTATTAAAGCAAAGAAAAAATGATAAACTTATAAGAGACAAGCAATAATGTATTTCTGCGTAGAAATTTATATTTTGGATCAACATTTGACTCTGTAATTAACTGTCGCCGAATTTATAATTCCGGGTAATATTTATTAACAGATTACACGAAAAAATAAATTCAGCGACATTCTTATTAATAAAGACTAGCCTATCAAGGTGTGAAACGATTTTTTTCTCTCATTACAAACGGATATATGATCTTGATAACAATTTATATATGATCTTGATGTATAATATGTTAAATGTTGGTTGGAAAACATACTAAGGCTTCAACTTATTCTTTCGGCAAGCGATTATTCTTTCAAGCATGTTATCTAAGCTTTAACCTTCACACACGCATTCTATGAACCTCAAACTAACTACAAAGAGACAGAAAAAATACCTGCTTCCTGTAATTGAAAAAACTTTAACACCCCTAAGGTTAGGCTTCGAAAGGGAAAAGTACTGAGTTTTTGAACTGGATATAATTGCCGATTCTATCTTTCAACAAAAGTTGTTAGAATTCAAATATTGAAAGGAACATAAATGAGAACATAAGGTGATAATTCTTCGAGAAATAATTTATCTCTCTCATATGTATAGCAATATCTTTCTAGGACAATACCAGTCTATTATCCTTGCATGCAAAGGTAACACAAGATTATACAGTTCTAAAAAATTCTCGTCGAAATATATCCATTCATACAATCAAGCAAATCAACATTAAAGAAGGGCTCGAGAATCATTTGTCCAATCTCGAATCAATTATAACGAAGACGAAGAAAGATCCATTTAATGTAATAATGCAAAATATCACAGTTGAAGTGCTTCACAATAAGGCATAAGGCTATCATTTAATTTCAACGTCTGTAACGAACGAAATAATTAAAACGTATTATAAACACAAAATCACTCTTTTCAACTGCATTTTGAAGTTGATGATTAGTTTTCAATGAAGTACGAAAGCAACTCTGAACAAACTAGACTCCAACAATTTTCCTTAAGTGAAGTGAATTTAATTAAGTCACTTAAGTGCGAAATCGCTCCTAGATTAAACCTAATCTCTAAAAGTGGACATTAGGAATAAGTTGGCTAACATTAAGGCAATAAAACTTCTGCTCAAGCACATTCCTAATGGCTTAAATAACTTTGTCTGACCTGCGATTTCATAGTCAAATAAACACATTTAGCTGTAGAAAGAGCTTTCTAAAGTTTACAGACTTGAAACATTTTTCACTAAATGGGGTTTCTTGTCAATTAAAGAGTTTAGAAATATCACTTAACGAAGTGACAAGAAGAAGTTAAAGGAAATGAAAATGTGACGAGAAAGACGAAAGGAATCCCATCCTTAGACACAAACTTTTTTTAATTAAATATTCGGATGTTGTAATGTTTGAGAAGCCTAAAATCTGAGCTATTTATATTTAACTTAGCAGCAAGGCGAAATAGTAAAAGCTTTATGTAACAGCAATGACACACTCCAAATAAATTTGACGAAGAAATAAAATTTAAACTAATAAATACAAATATATCTAAAAAATACATTCAAATCGCTGAAGTATTATTTTTCCATGCATAAAAGTATATCGAGATTTACAACATTTGACAGCAATTACAATTCAAACGAATCCTTTTTAATGATCAGAAATGCAATTTTCCTTTATAAAAAATGAAAGACGAGAGAAAATCTGCTGTACATATGAAGATGAAAAATTCCACTAAATCTATCGAGTGACGATTTTAAGCCATATTATGATTAATGAAATTTTGAAAATGTATTTATACAAGCTGTTATGCTTTTTTTAATTAATGGCATACCTTGAAATTATACGAGGACAATCGGAAACGATTGACTCTTGAACCACCACCTCATCCTTAGAATTTCTGCGCCACACTGACATGAAAGCAATCGATCTTCTGCTAATAAAACCTACACTTCATTCGTTTAAACGATGGATCTTTAAAGAAATGGAGACTCCATTTCACGACCTTCTGATCACAAAATCGGATCTCTCCACTAACACACTAAAGTAATTTTAAAAATGATTGAAAAAAATGAATCCTTTTCAAAATTAAAAGAAAGCTAATGGAAAGCTTTTTTTTTAAACAGAAAAAAAACAAGCCAAACAAAACATTAAAAAATAAATAAACCACACTAAAGCTACCTTATAACTCATCAATTAAAAAGCGAGGTCCGTAAGATATAAATAAAAGAAGGAAATAAAAATGTATGTAAAAAGCAGCGAGCAGAATTAGGCGCAGAATCGAGAACAGAAAAATATTTCCATCGCTTCAGCTTGGGTTTTTAATGGTTTCTAACCTAGAAAGTTCCGAAAAATAAGAAGAGGGCGAGTCAATCTTTCCAGCTAGTAAAGTGTTTTTGATAATGAACTATCCAGTTGCAAATAAAAGTCTACGTTTCATAGGTTCGGAAGAGAAATAAATGGCGGAAGGAACGCTTCATGCTACATAGATCTCGAGTCCCTTATTTTACTCCCTGCATGCTTGGGAGGATGGAGATTAAAACACAGGATGATGCGCTCATCGATGTTCAAGGGGTCTTCCACAAAACTACTAAGAGCCCGTTTAGTAGTGATAAGAACTTCCAATAACTTATTTGTGCTAACAAGATGTACGAATTTATTTTTAACTGATAATGTTTGAAAGGTGCTCAGCGTTTGAAGGACAGGGTTAATTTTTGGGTCAACAGAAGAAATAGCAAGAAATTAATCCAACGTTATTCTTTCCACTAAATATGTTTTTAATATAGCTAATCAATAAGTATATATTTTAATAATTTTGAATCGACATAATTATTTAAGCCTGTTACTTTTCTTAAATACTCATACTTCTAATATAGATGAACTTCTGTTTTAACTACCTGGAGTTCTCGGTTCCGTTATCAGAGGATCACATGCTCAAGACCCGATTTCATCTTAGATCTCAGTTCATGGTCCGACGTTTTCACGTTGGTGAGGCGTGAAAGTTTGGAGAGAGCTGTGACTGCTCAGGTGTTGTTTTCCCTATTTGACCACGGTTCAAAATGACAAAGTTTGTCTCAAAATAGCCATTGTGTAGTTTCAAAAACAGGACCTTAACATAAAATAACACAACATTTCTCGACTTCTTTAGCAATCTACAACGAATCTTTTAGTTTTAGCCAACGTACATTATCAAATAACAACAAAGACCTCCGTCTCAAACCAACTTAAGATTCATAAAATATTTTAAACCGGCAAAATTCAATGCTTCTTTCAATATTAAAATAGTCAAAGTTCCTATGTAATAATAACTATAATATGATAAAAGAGTGCTTTTGTTTCTCCTATTCCATTGCACCATACAAACATTACATAGATTCAATAAATTAAGCTATAAAATCTACTAATCGAAGACAGTAAGGTATCTAAAGTGATTAAATTCTATACCCCTAATAGGACACAAATTCTGAATAAAAACCGTGTTTACGACGATATCTTGCCTTATTCCTTAACTAATTTCCATTCGTCTAAGAAAGCATAATGAATCTCAGCGATACTTGGAACACGACCTAGAAATAAGTCTCGCACTTGGGAAAAACTCTTTCAATAATTGAGAACAACAGAAGAGATAACATTTATATCTCGAGCAGATAGTAAAACGGGAGATTATTTTCCGGGTTTAAAAATATTTCTCCAGCTTCTTTCACAGCGCAAAGCCATTCAAATTAATTTTTTTCCCTTCTTCTTTAACGTACTGAAAATATGAAGCGGGTAGATTATTCCACTTGAAGCACAGGCTTTCATTCGCAACGAAAGTGAATGAGTAAAAAAAAAAACATCGGAGTATTTAATAGGACAATAACATACAACGCGGATGGAGAAGAATCATATATTTTGCGCTTCAAAGCGCCTTAAACAATTTGTAGTAATAAACAGTACCTATGGATAAAAAAAAATGAATCGACTTCTCTAATAAACTATACGAAATCGCATCAGTCTTCTTTATGCATATCATTTTTTTTTATCTCCATTCATTCATCAAATCCTAGAGCAACGGAAAAACTAGTACCTGGCTGAAGAATAATCCAAGCGTTTTTTTTATAATATATCTTTGGCAAGAGGTAATTCAAACCATGTCATCTTAAGCTACTTCCATTCACGATCCCAAATTTACATGTAAGAAGAGGGGGAAGGGGAGGATGAAAGGATATTAAAGTAATAATTAAAGATAAATAAAGACTAATTTCAGTTCTACAACTTTTAAAATCTTTTTAATGAATTGATCAAAATCGAGCTAGCCTTATTAATTACTTTTGCTTATTAATATCAAAGAAATACACACGAAAGACATAGTATTCTCTATCAGTGTTTTCGAGACCCTAAAACTATGAAAAAATAATTATAAGCGACCCTTTTTGGTCCTCAAAATCCATAGTTATAAAAGACCTCAATGAAATAGAATTTAATAAAATAATATAATAGAAATAAGGGTGCGTTATGTATCTGTCTTTCGAAAACTCGCGCTGTAGACTTCGAATGAGAAAACAAACATTGATCAAACATTTTGATCCATAACTATTTTCTTATTTGAGTCAGACAATAAGTTCGAGCTTACTTTTTTTCCATCATCAATTTGTAATATCTAAATGCTATGTTTTACTTTTGTGGTTTTGGAGAGCCAACAAGGATGGCATTTTAAATCCAGCCTGTTTTTTTTTTTTTTTTTTTTTTTTGTCTTACTTTGTTTGGCAATCATGCGATCCTTCAGTTTAATGTAAGTGAAAAACTTGGGGTGGAGGGTGAATACAACGCTCAAAAATCTCAGGACAGGAATTAGAAGTTTTCCCTAAAAAGACCTACTTGGTGTGAATTCTATTTTAAATATAAGATGTTTCCATAAAAACGCATTATGATTCAAAAAATAGGAGTTTTTCAAAAAAAAAAAAGTGGCGAGTTAATTTACTACTGAACACACAAGTAACATTCACAAGCGTAAAAATGATACTGTTGAAACACATACACATCCTAAAATGGAATTTGTGTTCATAAAAACCAAGTAAGTAAATATCAGCATAAGCTATGCGATAAATAAGATGACGAAATATAAAGAAAAGAAAAAGAACCTAATAATGATAATAATAATAACAGTAACAATAATAAAGAATGGATTTGATCTTTGACTGTAAACTATTGCGCAAGGAAAGAAAGATTGTTCATATTAACAAGAATAATGCTACATCAAGAACCATTAAACTATCCAGAAAAAAAACCTTTTTAAGTGCAAAACGGTGTACGGAAATTACTGAATACTTCTGAATAAAAGACATAAGTATACATTTTGCAATCTTATAAGGTTTGTAATATAAATCTTCCATTAACCCTTTGCGGACAGGTACGGCGTATAATGTGCGCTACAGTTCACCTATCTCGATATTGAGGAAAACCATTTAACGAGGAAAACAGAGGCTGAAATTCGGACACAAATGCGTATATTATCCATCCATTCAAACTTCTAATCTTATTACACTATGAAAAATAAGGTTTAATATAATTAAATTAACACTGAGTAAAAAAATGGGTTGGCGTATAAAGTGCGCCAACCTGATCTGAGTATTCTAAAATTGACATGTCCGCAAAGGGTTAAGCATGGATCACTTTAAAATGATATAAATGTGCACAAAATGAAGCATTCATTAATCTAAAGATACAATTTTTTTTTCATAGTGACAAAAAGTTAAAATGGTATACTTAAAATAATAGTAATTAATAAAATCAATAAAACGTATTCACAAAAATTATTTGAGATAATTAAATTTATTTTCATTTATGACCAGCTATTATTTCTCCTCTTTTTAGATTTCATTTCCTTTAAAGCATGTATAATCTCCTTTTCCCAAATATTTTAGGTAAATTAAAAAATAAGTGCAGCGATAAAAATGGGCAAATATGAGCAATTATTAGTCTATTAAAGGCTGTGATGCTCTAATATAGCTTCATGTACAAGGAATCATATTATAAAACGACCTTAAAAAGTACATATCAGACATTTCACGTACCAAGGTAAGGAAATAACGACCAGCAAATCGAAATGAAAATGGAAAGCAGATTTTAAACAAAGTAAATAAACACAGAGAAAAAAATCTCTCATCTAGCGAGTAGCGCAGAAGTTATTTAATTCATCAATGAAAATCAGATCTCAGCAAAACTAAAAGATTAAAAGCAACTACTTGTAAAGGTCGTTGTGTTTTAAAAAAGTAAATGCCAAACACTTTGTTGACAACAACAACAACAAAAACAAAACGAAATTACCGCTAGCATATGTGAATGCTAGTTTTACGAAAGAAAATAAAATGATAGTAATAATAGTAAGCAAATTTAAACGAAAATATAGAGTAGAATTTTAGGAAGAAGAAAAGTATCTGTTGGGGGGGGGCAGAGGAAATATTATTTAAATCATCAATAAAAGTAAAATATAAGCAAAATTATAAAATTAAAAGCAATGTATAAAGGTTGTGGTGCTTTAACTGAAAATCACATACTAAAACAACTTTAAAAAAGCAAATGCCAGACATTAGTTTACGAAGAAAAGGAAATAACGGCCAGCAAATTTAAACGAAAATATAAAGTAGATTAAAAAAAGAATCTATCTCTCGGAGGGAGAAGAAAAGCTATTTGAATCATCTTTCTTTGTATCAGGTGACGGGCGGGCATTGCTTCATCAGTATGCATTCCTCGACACCGGATCTCGGAAGATAAAGGAAGCGGGGGAAATGGAAGGATTTTCATTGCAGGGTGTCGGGAGGGGAAGGAAAGGGGTGTTAGCAGGGGGGCGGCGAGAATTTACGTCGTGGGGGGCGGCGCGCCATGAGTTATGGGGTGCGTTTCGCAGTGGTAATGGGTGCTTCGATTAATCAATACCAGGGAGCAATTAACGTGCAAATGCAGAGAGAATAGGCGTTAGGAGCCCTTTGGATCCTGAGGCATGGAAATTCTGTGTGGGTGGCCTCGAATGCCCGAAATCCGTGGCATAACACCTTAATAAAGCGTGAAGCGAAGAGAATACATTCCTGAAACTCTACGGCCCAGGAATCCTATTCGCCTGAAACATTTATTAAACGCACCGGACTTGGGAGAGTTTGATGTGTAGTGCACGTTTGCAACAATCTGATGAGTTTGCACCCACTAGAGCTCACGCTAAGCGGGGCAATTTGCAATTGTTTCTCTGCGATTTACATCTAAGGAGACGTAGAAAGGGGGAAAAAAACCCCATTAAAATATAACAATCTACAATAATGGTATTATGGAATATGAAATAAATGCCAGCTTGTTATTAGGAAGCAAAGTGGGAACACGTGAAAAAATATGACTCTGGGAAATGAAAGCATGATGAAACACGACTGGTAATAAGTGTCTAAATAATTCAGAATTAAATATTGCCTTTCGCAGCGCAATTAAGAACTATTAGGAAATCTACAATCCTTTAAACATAATTGTATATGGAATGAAACATGGCAAGTTCATTAAGTAAGTTTTTGAAACATCAAAATCAATTATTAAGTTTTTACTAACTCGTTTATTAAGTCAGATTGAACATGCTTATAATAATATAAAAAGGATGGGAAGATTACGCGTTGAATTTAATCTGTTAATTGCTTTTAAAAGCATTAAACACGAAATTCACTAGACTGATATTTAGGTAGAGTTTAAAGCAGACTTATTTACGTTATCAAAATTGATCTTTAGAATAAAACAGAATATTGATAAAAACTTATTTTCCGCTGATATGCCAGAATTAAAACACACAGATAGATCATAAATTAGAGCGATAATTTTTATATCATAAAATTAGGCGGTTTTCTTACCTGGAGAGCACGCCATAATTTTATATTGTTAGGCAATAAAAAGTCACTAGTCATCATAGACATTTAATGCTATACGCATTATGAGAAAATATATTTGAAACATATCTGATTTGATTTTAAGACAAGTACAGGAGAATTATAAATGCACAGTCTCCAGAGCCATCTTCTCGTTTCAAAAGAATACGAGAAGTATAGAAACATTATTATAAAGTATAAAATAATAGCCATCGGATGGAAAGTTAATATCATTTCTATTTTAAGAAATCTATTGATTTTTAGACATGGAAAAAAATCTCAATTTCGAACACGAGGAACTCTAATTTTTATCATTTTATACGCAGGCTCATTTTTTTTTTCTCTCAATAAAAAGTAGAGATAAAAGAAGCAAAATTTGATCTAAAAAGCCATCTTGCAAGTTCCCTGTGAGGGCAATCCTATTAGATCGGCACGTTTCCAGCAAAGGGCTGGAAATGGAAAGTTGTGGGAGTTATCTCTGCGGCTGATCAAAGTGGAGACATTGTCGAATCGTCTGTCATTGGCGCGCGTCGAGTACACGAGATAGACACTGCACAGGAGCGGGCATATGGTGGTTTTCATTTCCTGGCTTTGGTAATTAAATAAATTGAGCGCATTTCGCCCGCTACCAGCTCTTGGCCCAGATTACGTCCAAGTTTTGATATAGTGTTATAGAGATCTGGCAACGGAAAAGCGGAGGAAAGTTTAGGCGATAAACGCGCCAAGTTTAAGCGGGGTAAATGAAGTTAGCGCCAAATAAAGAGGTAAAGAACCTTCTAATGGGAAATTAAACATTGTCCTGGATCCCCCACCCTCGTTACAGCACCCCAGCAACTTCCTTCAGCTAGTTCATTAAGATTATTATTTTAATGATAAATGGCCTCTGTTTGTTGGTGGTTGTTCGTGTTATATATTACACACTAATTACGAAAGAATTTTTCGATATTTTATCACATTATTAGATATTTGTATGTTTTAACGGAATAGAAAGATGTTATCGGAATAACTGCCGTTCTCGTCTTAGCAATTCACTCGCGTAATTCAATGAAGGTTTTCTGTTTTGTTTTCGCCTCGAATGATTTAATGCATGCTTCTCTGCGCAAATGAAATAAAACTGGAATAGAATTTCACGTGGAGACGCTTTAAACGGAGAATGAGAAACACTAGCCAAAGGTCGTATGTCTTCTAATGTTTCAGAAAGTCAACAAAAGAAATTGCTAAATAGCCGTCATAACAAAAAGAAAGAGTAAAACAATTACGTAGATAAATACATTTTCACATTGAATACGTGGATTTTCCACAATGGAATGAATACATAATTGCTGCTTTCGGAAAAAGATATAAAAAAATTATGCAAAAGACAATTTATGCCATTTTAATATCAGAAAGTTCAGAAACCCGACATCTTCCTTTCTTTCACCCTCTTTTTAAATAAAAAAGGGAGCTTTTGAAACGTAGGGATTTGTTTTGATGTTACTGCAATATCAGAAATGTTTAGATTATACTCCTGTCTAATCCAGTAAGTAATTTTTACGTTATTTATATACTACACATACTATGCAACAGAAAATTCTCATTTTTTTCAATGCACAAATAAGGTACAAATTAAATGAAAAGAGTAACATTATTAGATGAAATATACGAAAACCCCTTATAACATTTTTGTTTGTTTTTTTCATTTCTGCATGCGTATAAATACAGGCACTTTTCTTTGTTCACTTTAGGCTGGTGAAAAATCTCTAGATCAGAGCGGAGAACTATTGTTATCAATAAAATGTAAAAAAAGCCTTAGATACATAAATCTATCGGGGATAATTTTTTCATATTATAATCTCAACGAAACATTTGGATTCCTAATGAATAGATCGTCGGCAGACATTGATAATCTATGAATAAATGACGCACTACCTTTGGATTGTCTGACCTAGATAATTTACCATCCCTCCCAACACAATAGCTATGTCGTTATAACAAAGCGACAAATCAGCAAGATTGACAAGGCATAAATTAAATTCTCGAAAATTAGCGTGAAATGCAGTGTCTGCTGTTAGTAATACGACGATCCAGTTCCGCATTTTCCACCAAAACGAAAATTCGAAACCAAAGTGCCTGAAAATCACAGAACTTCGCAACAAGCAAATACTATTCGTGAAATTCAATTAAAACTTTCTCAGAGGCAGGGATTAGAAGATGGCGAATCGATTTCCCCTATAGGCTCCCCAGCAAATCAGGGTAGTGAGACAACTTTTGCAATTAAGAGAGTGCCCGAAAACTGGATTTGTAGGTAAAGCAATTAATCTAAGCAATTAAAGTTTCGTTTTCTGGGGTCTCCCTGTCGTTTCAGACGCACCTGTCGTGTCACGGGGAGATAGCACCATCCGAAATCAGGCAACTGCTGACTCTACAAATCAGAAGCCGACAGCAAAGTGACGTCAGTTCCGGAGGCCATTAGCTTGGGGTATTGAGTCTGTCGCCTTTGTAAAACCGCAAGGGAGAGCGAAAGTGAAACCTATTTGGCCACAGCTGCTCACGCCATTAAGGCCTAAGCCCATTCAATAACACACGACGAGAGCTAAAATAAGCAACGTTTTAATATGTCGAACTGTAAATCTCTTCGTTCTGGGTGGTGCCAGCAACACTTCGGATGCTGTGGCTTCGAAACGACCTGCTTCAGATTTACTGGGACATGATAGAATAGGATATGATAGACGCCGGGTAAACCGAGCACAAAGGGGAGGCGAAAAGCAATTTCAATTTAAAATCTCTGTCATCAAAAAACAATTGGAATTGACACTCGTGAAATTTATGATGCGGCGTTCAGGAAGCTGTAGAGCCGGCGTGTAAATTAGTGTTACATGAATTATTGTAACTAAGAAAAAGTGGTTCCCGATTTTGGCGAAAGAAGATGCTTCTTTCTTCTTCCAAGCAATTCTGAGTGTAAAGAAATAAAAATATTCTGATTTCGTAAAATAACTTTCAATCTGGTTCCTCCTCACATATGGAAAATTGAGTGAAAACGATGAAAGCAAAAAATTTGTATTCAATCCTGAAAGGGAGGGGGGAAAAGAAAATTCTTGTTGTTTTGTATGTCACTTTATATTTCTAAAGAGGTAATGCGAGAAGTTCTAGAATCGTTATAAACTACATTTAACCACTTGAAGTAAACATTTATTTAACTACTTAATTAGATGATACATCCTATTTGTGACATTTATTTTTTATTTCAAACGATATAAGAACGTAAATGACACTTAAGATGCTTAAACATCTTCAAGTGGCTTTTGTCTATTAAAATAATTGTTTCTTTGACTTCATTGCAGATATAAATATCAAAAATTCTTTAATTCGAGGCATGAGTCAAACACGTCACCGTGTGCGAAGGGGTTACCAAAGAATAAACAGTAAATCCTTCGACAACAAGGAGTAGACTCTCAGTTTATGTAATGCATGAAATTATAATTTTCATTAAAGTACGATCCCGGAACCATGGGTTAACTCGATTTAGTCATAGAAAAAAAATAATATAACAGAAATTTAAATAACAGGAAATATAACGGAAAAAATCATTGTGGTGTTTGAAAGGGTAAGTTTCCTTCCAATTTATTCGAGAATACCTTCTGCCTTTTCGTCTAAGGTCGAAAAATAACCTTTTTATACCTAAGAAAGGAATAAATTTTTACACTGACGTAAAAAGACTTAAGCGTCAGCTTAAGATTCTTTCGAAAGAAGTAAAGAAAAGAAGCTCATTATATTGCTTAAGAAAGAAGGAAGCAAAAAACGAAAACGTTTTCTTAGCTACGTCACGAATTTTAGTACAGAATAATCCGTTCCCTCATTTATCCTTTGGTGTAAACTTTCATTTTTCGCATCTTTAACAACAGCTGTAGCTCTAATATTTTAACACATTCACGTGTTTCCCTGCAGGTCGTAAATCAGTGCACGTGCAGCCTGCTATGAATGACAATTGAGAATTTTTTTAAAGGAAAAGAAAATTTTTCCATACACTGTAAACGCACTTTTAGAAGGAAAAGAATTTTCACCTGAGTTGTTATTTTAACGTCATCATAACTTGAGATATTTTTTAAAAATAAATACACTTAGAAGAAAGAATTCTGCTGTATTCAAATGATCCTTATTGTTTATTCCAGAATTGAGACTGTTTTGCTAAAGAAAACGCCTAGCTCTCCTTCACCGTAACAAGTGAAATCAGGTTTCAAATAATAATTTGTCCTTAGACACCTCCATAAAGTACTGCGATATTATTCAAATCCTGTTTTTTAATATATTTAGGCGTTTTTTATGAATAAATGATAATTCGAAAATGCAAATTGTGACTGCGTTTCATGCATTTATTTCCTACTGTTCCCCTTTTTTTTTTCTCCAAAAATCAATTTAATTAGGTTGTTTATATTCAGCTGTGAGCTCTTCCTACTTCTTTTATTGGCCAGCAAACGCATTCGTTTATGTATCATGGAGTCAAAATAATCTATTAGATATTATTTTTCGATAATTAAAAACAATTTTATATCACTACCAGTTCAGTAACGACACTATAATTTATTTTGTGTTTTCATTGAATAATATCCAATTAAAAGTACTTTAAGCATCATAAAGAGATTTATTTATAAATAAAGGACAAAACTCGGTCTACTATTAACGCATCTGAACTACAAGTTAATCAAATAAAATGATACACCTAAAAACACGATACTTCCAACTTGGAAATCACAATTATAGATTAGTTTATTATTTTTGGGAACTTATTACATCAGTAAATCAATACAATATAATAAGAAGCTTTCGTTAAAATTACAGGCCCTAATCATATCCTATTCCTTTTATCATTTTATAACAATCTTTCCATATTTTCTTCCGAAGAGCCAATTTGTAAGCTCTAAAGTTCCAATGCATAGCACTCGACACGAATCTAAAACACCGTCAGAAAGACATAAATCGGATCTCGTAACCCTGAAACAGAGACCGAGAAAAATATCGCCCAGTTCTCCGAAGTCTACTCCAAAAGCGAAATTTAGTTGAAAACAGCGCCGTCGCAAAGATTCAGAGACCACCTCGTTACAATAATTCTTCTCCAGCAACTTCTTTTTTAACTTGGAAAAGAATTCAGACAAGGGGTAATCAAACGGAAAGGGGTTTTAGTGCATGTGTGACCCCGGATCGGCAACCGGAATGAATACTCTTAAAGAACTGCCTCAAGAAGATTTAGGAACTCGGTGGACATTTTTCATTCCCTGCTGTTTTTTAGTGAGAGAAATTTACTGAGTGGCGATTCAATGCGGCTTAGAAAGATCTCGGGTCTTGAATATTAAACTCTTCACTTTTTTGTTTTTCTAACAATTTCACACGATGGCGCCTAGATTAGCAATAAGATACACCTTTGATGAATCGCCTATTTATAAAATGTGATGGGTTTGGTGAAGGATTAGTAATAATTTTTCGCCCTGTTCTTCCGTATATAAAAAAAAATTTCATTTCTTTGGTAGAATACAAAGATCAAAAATTAGACTGAAAAGACTTTTATTTTGTTCTTGCTATTTTTTTTTTTTTTTTTGCTTTTATAGTAAAATGAAAATAGGGATAATTAGCTTTCAGAATTTTCTACCTTATTTCTTAATAAGTAACACAGGTACAGTAATATTAATTTTTTTAATAAGTGTACAAGGATTTTATAAACACTCGTTCATCATGTCTATTTCGAATATGCGACATAAATAATAAAATATGGTAAGTAGGAGCATTATCACATAGTTTTGTAAAACGAAAGGGAAAAAACAAGATGGTGGGTAAACCATGCCAAATACGAACTAATTTTAAACCCGTAATTTAAAAATTGAGAAAAAATAACTGGAAATCAAAAGGAAAAAAAAAACACAATGGAAATCAGAATTATTAATCAAAAATGAGCACGGAAAATTAAACTCGCAATTTCAATTTTTTAAAAATTATCTCAGTATAGTTAAAATAACCAAAATCTGGACAATTTTCAGTGTGTTTTGAATTGCAAACGTTTCTCAAACATATTTCAAACATGACTATTTAAAACTTATAAAATAGGTATATAAATTAACCTATTGCTTTTGTTATTGACCATTATGTTTCTATAACTATGGAGAAAATATCCATTTGCAAATACTAATGTATATATTAAATAATCTCAAAATGAATGAAAGATTCAGATTATATAGTTGTATGTGACTAAGGCTTGTGAAATGATACATTATATAAAACTATATTAAAAATATGAAATTCAAAGAGAATATTATGTGAAAGAAACCACCAAATGTATGCACATTATTTACAATGTTAATGGTCCAGAAAACTACGCACTGAAAAGCTGATCTTAAACATATAATGAAATGATGCTTAAATCCAAAATGGCAACACTTTTGCTAATTTTTTATTATTTTCGAACTAGCATTGCAGCTTTATAGTTAAATTAAATAATTGGATAAATATCGAATACTATTACACGCAAGACGAAAATTTTAAATATTCTAAATCTTGCTAATTAGAGACACATTTATTTTAACATGTAACGAATTGATGTCTCGAGTTCTTATGTAAGGAGTGTAACTATAGCAAAATCTAGTTCAGTGTTTGAAAACATATAAAGATGGAAGGATAAACATATTAAAAAAGGACGACTACAACCACTAATGGTATCTGGATCCAATTAAATATTGAAAGGTTAAAAGAATTATTTTTCATACACTGATAATTTTTTCCAAGCGGATGTCCTAGGAGTTCATTTTTGTTCAACCTTGCTGAAAAACAATAGAGTAAGTATCCGTTCTCCATTTTCAACTGTCGTATTATCTTAATCAAAGATATTGTCCGCTGATTCCAAACGCGGAAGGAAAACTACGCTCTGATTATTTAATAGCTCAATGAAATTAATTGAATAATTGCCAGTTAAAATACAATACTTAAGAAGCCTTGTGAGCTTTTTCCCTCCTACAGGGATTAAGCGACGCACAAGGGAAATGCGAAGTTAAATATTGTACCGTCCCCTGGAGGCTTAAGACGTCTCTAACGTTAATTACTAAAGCTCCAGTTGGGAATAATAAATTCTAATAATTTCAATATTCTGCCGCCATAGCAACAGAGCTCAGCGAGAAGGATTGGAACTTAAGGGGATGTATACATGATATCTCATTTTTCAACGTAAATCGGATGACACTTTGCATCTCAGGCGCATACTTCTGTATATGTGTGTGTTAAAAATACTTAATAGTAGTGAGAGCTGTTTTACTAAAGTCAATAAGTCGCATATAAATTTAAAAAGTTACGAAAAATTTTGTAATTAAAATGTCGCTAGTCGTAAATAAGCAAATTTAAAAACAGCAACTACAATAAATGTGGAAATTATTTTAGCTGTCCCTTTCTAACTCTTTTTTCCGTCTTAACTGATAAGCATAACAAAATATAAATACTTTACTGATACATCCAAATTACCCAAATGATGGCAAGCAGATTCTGCTAGTTTTACAAAATTTCATAACTACTGTAAGTAAACCCTCAAGAAAGTGTAACATGAAAATCTAAACAAAACAGATGGAAATATAAAATTAGGTAGGTAATAACAAATTAAACACTTCGTTCAAAGACAATTGCTTTTACAGCACTAGAGGAAATTTTGACAGAGAACTGTCATTTTGAAAGTATAATGTAAAAGAAAAAAAAATTATGTCTACTATGTTTTGTATGAGCCAATTCCTTCTTTAAAAATTGAATGCCCTTTCAAATAAGCTTATTCGTACTCTTTTTCATATTTGCTTGTTTAAGTCAATTTTTCCTTATGTGTTAAAATATTTCGTGAACACTTTCCTAATTTAAAAGTACATTATTTAAATTCCAGAGAGTTATAATATCAATGTTGTTGAACTGTTGTGGATGCATATAAGCTATTCAATATTGTATTAGATCTTACTGTGAAAATTTATTCACGAACATATTTGAAAAACACCGATTAAAAAGAAAGAAGAAAGATTTTCATGCCATTTATTTATTTATAAATATATTTCTTGTGTTGGACAACGTTATTAACGCCATTGCATTTTATTTACAAAATAATTGTAGATTTCACTTCGAAATAATGTTTTAATAACGGTAAGTTTATTAGAAATAAAAAATTATATTTAAATTCTCTGAAAGACGAAAGTTTCGAATAAATTCAAAATAAGAATATTCGATATGAAAACCATTCGGTGATAGATAGTTCTTCCATTCGTGATTTGACTTCCACATTTTTAAGGGCCTGTAAAGTTTCTATACAAAATATGTCTGCAGGTATTTTTTGCACGAAAAAATGTAAAATTGATAGATTTAATCTAATATTGACTAGCCAAACAAATAGAATTTCTCACAAAACTAATATATTAAAAGGCACTCTTTGCAAATCCATAAACCTTTCTAGAAATTTTAAATTACTTGCCAATAAAACGACACGTTGTAAGAGAAATTTTTCCCCCTGAATTTTATCCTTACACTTATAGCCTTATATTTTTGTAAATAACGCAGAATTTACATAATTCTGATTTTTGAAATCAACTGGCCTATTTTGGAAGCAAAAGTGATAATTATAATAGATATTTTGTTAGTAACGTGTCTCGTGTTTAGTTTCTAGGGGCATGGTTTTCTTAGTTTAGAGGTTTATTTTCGTAACAGTGCAACGTTTAAGGATGAAGTAAATAATATCTGTACAATTAATTGCATAGGTGTATCATTCATAGTTTTTGATGAAAATTGGTTTTCCTATATCCCTTAAATCAATTATATAGAATTACATAACTGACATTTAAAAATAAAAAATGTAAGATTAAACTCCCTGAGCAAAGTAGCCGGCGCCCTGGTGCGGCTCTTTGTAGAAGCATGGAAGGTCCCCTGGCAAGCATGCTGCTTCGCAAAAGCGCCCAGTGTATTAAGCTTCTCAGAGCATCGCAGTGGGCATCTAAAATAATTACACAACCGGCAGAGGAGGCTGCCGCTTTCAAATTCTTCGTTAATTACTCTTTGCACTCAGAGGAACGAAATTCATTAGGCAAAGTCATTTTCCAGGCTTCCCATTCATCCCTCTCCGACTCTATCTGGATTTCATTAGAAACAATCTAATATTTCCCTCCCCGCCATCCCCTCGCAAGAATTATGCGAAACATTCCTTTAGGGAAGATTATTAAATATTTTTTGCAAAGAAACAATCATTGCAGAAAGAAGAGCATCCAAAATGGGTAGTAATTGTTGATACTTTAGGGACTTCATTTCTGACATTTTTTATAGGGATAAGCTCGATGGACGGGCATTATTTGTCATATATGAATACGAAATAAGATACTTTACCATGCCGCTTTACAAGGACGGTTTTTCCTTGAAGAGTGAAACAGAAGAAAAAATATGTAGCGTTAGTTTATCTCAGGTGTTTCAGTTAAATTTAATTATCTGTTTATAATTGATATCGAAATAAATGATGGAGAGAAAAACGATAAAAATATAGGTTGGCATTGAAATTATTTTAATTCCTTAAAAATAAAAGGAGCAGTCTTGAGAAAGTGGTGACAGCTAGATATTCGCAGACAGTGTACTTGGCTTTTTCATGCAGAATATAATTCAAACTTTGAAAAGTATGCTAACGCTCCAGATTTGTCCTAAGTATCGCAAGTAAATATAAAACTCAATTTATAAAACTCAAAAATGAATAAAATTTTCATTCATATTCATGAGATAAATAAATGCTTATTAAACATACAGTAATTATTATAGATATAGAAACTTTTGAGTTCGAAAGGCGTGTAACATATCGCCTCAAAAACAAGTTATAAGCATAAATAATACATATGTTTTTCTGATCGGAACCTAATGATTACACATTCATTGTTTTTCAAAATAAAACGTTAAAATGCGATAATGGATTCTTGCTTCGGAGGAAGTTTCATATAAGTCTTCGTAATTAATTTTAACAACTAAGCAATCTTCGGGAATCAAAACGCAGTATTCTGTTTGGTTGTTTAAATAATAAAGGCAAATAAGTTATTTACTGAATAAAAAAGCTTCTCAGAAAACATTCGAGGAGCACGAGATTCGTATTATAAAACTTTTAAGAGGCGTAAAATTTGAGAAGTTTTATATATTTATTTATTTCTTCTTTTTTTTTTACATATTTTCTCTTTTGACAACTCTAACGGATGACTTAAGAGCTCCCGCGCTTCTGCGGATGTTGGGAGGGAGGATGAGGATAAAGTTGGGGGATGCGGATCAGCGGAGTAAAGCCCCCTGCCCACAAATCATTGCGTGGTCCCCGCTATCCTTGATTTATCTAGCAGATGCCAATGAGAATCTAAGTGTAGGATTTACAGTTAGGGGCATGCCGACAAGGCCCAAGAAATGCTGTATGGAAGGGGGGGATGCACGGAAAGCAAAGAGCAAGGGGATGAGGTTTGCTTCATTCCTCCTAAAGGACCATATTGGCGGTTTTATGACTTTTATTTGGCGACAGAAAATGATAATATTTGATTTAGATGACCTTGAGCGTTTATAAACGAATTAAAAAATGCGCCCCAAAGAAAAATAATCTTCCAGCTATTAAATAATCTAGGCAGTTTAAGTTCATAACTAACGCTAAACTAACTGACCTTTAATTAATTACTAGAAATATCCTGCTTTTGTTCTGTAACTATACATCTATAAATAATTTTTAAGAGAACACTTCTACTATTTAATGTGGGCTTTTATTACAAAAGATTAAGAATTGTGTAAATCCATTATTATTAAAATTTGGATATGAAATGAAAAATTTTAAAAAATTATTAAATTAAAAAGAAAAGAGTCTAAGAACTTAAGATATAAAAAAATTCGAGATATACAACAGAGAGAGGCATTTTAAAATTTGTTTAAAATGCATATAAAACTACCATTTCCTCCTTATATATATAATGAATGCATGTTTCTCTGTAGGTATGAATCAGTTACAAGTGACAACTTTTGCTGATAGAAACAAGCAACTATCAAGATTCAATGACAGAAATGCAACATACAACGAAAAAAGTAAGTATTTAGTTCCTTATTTTGAACATACAGATAAAATTACAAACTCTATCAGACTTTTTCACACATAATAAATTATAAGTTCTATATACCATCAGTTGAATATCCATGGAAATAAGTAGGCAATCATGATGCAACCACTGTGGTAAGTTAAAGTTTCTGCACTAGTTATTACGCCATTACAGAAATGAATTTACATAAGCAGTTTGCCCAATTTTTAGTGATGGCGGTGCAAAATTTTGGCGATTTATGGCTATCACCTTGGCGATAATCTTTAAGAAGTTGCAACCCGTAAGAGATAGCCATACTCCGTTGAAGAGAGATGAAGCGTTCTCATCGCTGATGCATGAGACTCTCAGATATTTTTTCTGCTCCAAAGCATTTCACAGAAATTTAATGTGTCAGAGAAATAAATGTGACTTCCTCGCTCACCTACATATATCTAACCCACGTTTATATATAGATAGATACATATAGATATATATACGAAGCATTATTATTCTTTATTTTTGGCTCTCCCAAACTTCCATTCCTCAAATTTCGGATCTAGCTCCAGATCCGGAGAAGTCAGCTGAATGTATTTTACGGAGAAGTCGTCTTGCTTTAAAAGGTCGATTTTTCTTCAGCTGAAATGATGTGCCCTGATCATTTTTAATCTACCTGGGAATAAATTGCTTTCGACATTAGCAGATTGATACAGACAAGAGTTTTTCCTTCTGTCAAACTTAACACCGAAATTACAACACGATTAGTTTTGCGTTAAATTTTTATACTTGATAAAGAAGAGAAATGTCAGATAATTCTTATCTAGGATACCAGCCGCATGCTACAGGAAAGGAAAATGTCCTCTTCAGTATGCTTTTAAAATAGCTATTCAAAATAGAAATACTGAATTCCAGTAACAATCATGACCATTTTTTCAAAATTATTTATATATTTATCAAAAAGAAATGGGGGAGGTCAGAGTCGAATAATTTAGTATTTTCTCCTCTAAAGCGATTTTATTACATTCTGAAATAACGCAGGCAAACGTCAAAACACGTTGCATTTTGTTGGTTCAAGAGTGGATAGTTATGATTTTCATCAGTAGAACAAACCACATAGATGACCCTAACGAAATCAAATTCTTCATCACAATTCTTGGAGAATATTCCCCGCTTAGTGTATAATAAAACCTTTCCGAAAACAGATAAACTTAAGTAATTAATTATGTAAATTTTTTACACTAATATGTAAGAACAATTTCTACAATGGAGTCAATTCATGCGAAGTCAGTCATAAGACGCGCGTAACTGCACATACTTTCCAACATCTAATTACTTTGTGCTGTAACGTTACGTCATTTTTGCTTCTGCAATATGGGAAATAAATTCTAAAATTAAAATGGCGTATTTGATGCGTATCACATGAGCACGGATTGACATTACTATGCTAGCAAAAAATAACATTTCCGTCGGTGGAAAGAAAAAATACATTTGGAAAATGAAAAAAAGGTAATTCTGTTACTGAATACATCAAGCTGAATCGTTTGCTCACTACAGTTATAACCTTTCAGCTTACAGAAGATGCCATCAGTCACATTTCACCCCTTAAAAGTATTTATGCGAATGGACAATACTATTGTTTATTCAAGTTCTTCTTTAAAATACTTATATTGCTTCAAAGAATTTCAAATTTAAATTATGAGTAGCTAGATATTGAATCTTCTTTTGTTTCAGATTTACTGCAAAATAACTCTAATCAAAGATGTTTCTTAAAAGAAAACTAAAAATAAAAGGAAATAATCTACACAAATGTAACCAAAACTTTTTTGAAATGTCGGCTGTTTCAAATAGAATACTTTAAAAAATGTTGTAACATTCAGTTTCAATTTCAGGTTTGCAGTGAAATGTTATCTAGAATTTTTACAGATCAACAACTGTGAAGAAAAGAGTATGATGTCAAACCATAACAGAAAAGTCTTTTTTTGTATCAATCAGTACTGGAAGTAAGTTCTTATTTCTGACAAAACAAGTCCCTAATTAGGAAATTTTCATCGAAAAGTTCTTACATATGTTTATCAAAAACAAATAGATACTTAACTCTGTATCTCATGTTATGCGTCCACTAGAAATTTCAAATAAGTTGTATGAAAAAAAGCAGAAGGGATAAAAAGGCATTATGAAGATCCCTATCCTAAGTTTCGTACTGTAAAAGCTTTTTTTCTTTCCCTTTAAAACATTGTGCAAAAATTAATATTGCATAAGTTTTTAGTAACATTAAGCAAATTCTCAAAAGTAAACACTTGCAACAATTACTTTTTGCAGAGTTGGAATTAGTTTTTGCTTCCCAATTAGTATTCCAGAACTGCTATACGCTGCAAGGGTAAATCCACACATAAAGACGCAAAATTTTCCAATAACGGAATCGCCGAAAGCAGTAACTAAATTTGCTCCTGGGAATTTATATCAAAACACTGCATCACATGTTCTAGGTCCACTAGAAATTTCAAAACGAAGTTCGAAGATGTTTGCCGAAAGAAAGAGGATAGTTTGCAGAATGTAATATCAGCAACCACGTTTCTTTTAAAGAAAATACTGCTTATTTTATTAAATGCAAAATCATAGACTCACAACTACCGACGCAAAATTTTGAATTTAAGAAAGAAAGAAATCATACTATTTCCTTAATTTTTCGGAAATATTTCCACGCCACTGTTCCAGGCTGGCTGAACTCGAACCAAGATGAGGGTCTAAGACGAACCTTTCATAAATTCTAACCTACCTACCTAAGTCTAATCAACCTGCATTAAACTTATGCACAATATCGTATAGTGAAAGTTATAGAAAAACAGAAAAAAATGTCAACATAAGAAATAAACAATCCAAAATATATATATATCGCGTGCCTTATGAACTCAAAAAAAAAAAAAAAGCGCATGGCTGCATGAAATCGACTAAAATTTAAAACGCCGCATAACTATGATTCAGCATGACCATAAAATAAATTACCGGTATAATAAACATTGTATCTGAGCAAAGATTTGCAATCACATATGAAGTATCCTAACGTTTGACTTATTTTACGTTTATTATTACCATAATTCAAAATTATTAAATAGTCGAACGAAACTTAACCCTTTAAAATGAACTGAAACAATTGAGCAATTAAAACGTATTGATTATTCAAACAATCGAACGTTAAAAAGAAACAACATAACTGCTACTTAAAATGTTATATAATGTCTGTAGTCCCAAATAATTTCACGGGCGTCCAGGAATTTTAAGTGGCAAAAGCAAGGCTATTGGGTGCGCATTGTTGTTAAGGTAAAAGATGATCGTGAGTGGAAAAAGATCGCAAGCCGGTCTGGAGGCGGGATGAATGCGTAAGAGAATCGCATGTGTTCCCGGAAATTAAAGGGATCAATGAGGTATCATCTAATGGAGGCAATGAACGAAAGCGAGCGAAGGAGATAAGGCAACTGGAGGAATGAAATGAAGGAAAGATGAAGCGAAGGAGAGCCATCGATGAGGTCGTAAATATGAGACTGATCGGAAGCTTTCCCATTACGTGGATTGTTTTTCCTTGGGTTTCGGTCAGAATGAGTGGCATTAACTGCAATCCGAGGAGGGAAGAAAATACTCCCCCCAACAAAACGGGGGTTGCTCCCAAGTTACTTTGGCCCTGACAACAATAATTTCCGGTCACTTCTTATTTCCATAAATATCTACCCAGGGACGGACACCTGAATGTTTACGATCGTGTCGCAGATAAACGTAATTGCATGTCACAGAAAAAGGCACGAAATAAGATAGAAGATTCTTTAAAGAAGTCTGCAACATTTTTTAGGTGTTTCGTCTTAGGTACTTAGTTTGCAGACAAACCAGTGATAAAGGTATCCATTACGGAATCTAAATGTCAAAATTACTTTACATTTTTTTTTTATTTATTTCTGTCAAAAAGACTTTTTTTTTTAAACTACTGCCGTGATAAATAAGATGGGGTGTCGACCCTAAGAGAGAAATTTTTGTACCTATCTCAGTGATAAATAAGTTTCTAATCTTTGTTTAAAACAGCTTTTCTTTCACTCAAGGCGTCGACTTCAAATGGGGTCATGAAGATAGAGTTTCTGTCGAAAATTCTTCCAATATTAGCAATCAAAAATTGTTTAAAAAGTCATCTGGAGTAGACGCATTTCCTGGATATTTTACAAATAATTACATTTTTCTAAATCCTTTACTGTTTGTTATTACTCAATGTTTTCACCTTTCCTGTTTCGTTATTCACCTTAAGCTCCCATATATTTGTTCAAGGATGGGTTGAGGAATATTTCTGTAAATTAAATGAAGATTCAATTGAAAAAAAAAAGGAAATCCTCGTTAAAAATATTATTTGAAAAAAAAAGCTCCCAAAATTCCTATTGAACTGACTTTTGGAAAAATTACTTCAAAACGTTTAAGAAAAATATGGAATTATCACAAATAAACACACCTAACTATTACATTCAGTAATCTAGGAAATGAAATTTTATCGAATTTAAAATAATGGAGCTAATGGGAAAAAAATGACTCAAGTTAAGTTTCACTTTAGGAATCTTATGCTAAATTGAAATTCCGACATGAAAATCTAATATAAATGTTCTCATCTTTTCAGGTAGACCGGCATCTCAATCTATGAACAAAGCGAAAAATTTACGAGGCAGATCCCCAATAAGTACGTTCCGGAGGAAAGAAAGGAACGAATGAGGAGAAAGATGAGGCAAAAGTTGGCATTTTCTACTGCATTAGGCCGCCAGAATTGTGTTTAGTTTTTGTTCTCTCTTTTATTATATATTTCTTTTTTTCCCTTCTTCACTCGATTGGATGCTTCCCTTGATGCATGGATCCAGGAAGAGTTTTCGCGGTTCTCTTTTGCCACAGAGGTTAAGTCACAATTCTTACTCTTCGCCTTCAGAGAACTTTAGCCTTAACATTCGCCTTTCTTTGTTTATTACACAAGCTGTGACAAACGACAAGAAGCGTTCGAATTTAAACCGCGATCCTCAACCAAGCAAACGAAATAAATAAAATTATACTAACAGGAAGCATTACCAAATCAGATCTTGCAATTCAAAAATCAGTCGGACAAGGATTTTTATTTTCATTAAAGTTTATAATCTTTCCCTAATTAGCTACCCACAGAAGATATAAAAAGTAAACAAAGAAAAAGTACAGTTAATTTTCTCCAATTCTAACTAAATGAAACTTCCCTTTTTGTAGTAAATGAAAATACATTTTGTTATAACGGCTACTTATTCTCTATTTTTGTTCTTTTAGTTCAAATTTTCTACTGTTATTCACATTCTGTTTAAGTGTCTTCATACCATTAAAATTTATCATCTGGAAAGCCAGAAACATGCAGAAGCACACCGAGAGTAAAAACGATGAAAAGAAATAGAAAAATAAAACTCTATGAAGTTTTTAATTAGTTTTTTACATTTAAGTTACAGTTAAAAGCAAAATACACTTAAGAGTACTTTTGAAAGTTAAGAATTGCAAAAAAACTTGCATAGGAATGTATCGAGCTGTGTGTGTGTGTGCTAATTTTACATTAATACTGAACATCCTTATTTTTCCATATATTACATCTTATAATGGTATTTTATAGTCTTAAAATGCTGAAAATTTTATGAAAAGCCGATTTGCATTCAACATGGAATAAAACAAAATTAAAAGAGCACGAAAAGCCGATTTTCATTCAACATGGAATAAAACAAAATTAAGAGAGCACAAGCAGTTTGTTCATAAAATTTTATTGCGAAGTACTAAAGAAATTGTAACTTAATAAGAATTTTAATAAAAAATATTACAGAAATTCGACATTTAATTTACTTATTATCAAATAAGTATCCTTGAACTTACTATTATTCTTTGCCCTCCATTTTTAGGAAATGACTGTCTGATCAACAAAAGCGTTACTTACAGCTACATAGCCTGATAAGGGTCAAATTGTAATAGCAGACTAACTGGATGGAAAAAAAATGAGTACTTACATTAAGAGTTGGGTAAAAGTGAAAAGGATTGAATTATGAGCTGCTACGGATTTATGGTAAGTGCGTGCGTTTTTTATTTCCTATTCTAGTAGCCATAAGAACTTAATTTACCCTACTGACATAAATATTATAAAGGTTAAAAACCTAATTTTGTATTAAAATAATTTCTGTGCCTGTGTCTTTAACTGGATTAGTGGCTGTGTTTAGTTAATCTAGTTACTTCTGTGATTTCGTATTGGGAGAAAACGAGTTTTCACTCTCATATCCTTCTTTCTGTACAGAAACTGAGTGTCGGAATGAGTTCAAGCTCCTACCTTAGCCTGTAGTGTGTTTACAATATTGTGCTCACGCCTGCCCGTTGCCCCTACCGCCGCGTCATCTATTATCGTGTTTAGAAACTACTCCCTTGGAATGAGCAGGCGCTATTTTATGAAAAGCGCAATTATAACTATCAGCTCTTACTACTAAATAAAATAATGAAATTTAAATATAATTTTATCCTGATGATTTAAGCTATTATTTTAGATTTTTTTATATACATAAGATTTATTTAGGATCATAAAGAAGTAGCTCTAACATCGCACCCGCGCCCTCTCTTATCGAATGGAAGAACTAGAGGATAAAATAACACTCTAACGACTTGACTGGCAGCTGCACCTGTTGTTGTCTAAAGGTAACTATGCAAGAAAGGTACACCATTGCGATCGACTAGAAAATGATAAAATACCAAACTTACTATATTCTCATGCTTTATTAAATAAACTAGCTTATTCAACGCCTGTTATTTTTTGAAAATAATTTATGACTAAACAAATTTCCCTTCAGTTACCCTTAGCATTTTTAACAAATTCCAACGAATTATAATAATATACCTTCAGAGATAGCAAGCAATGTTGCATAGCAGCGAACCAATTCAGGTAACGTCAAAAAGTGAAATGTCAGTTCCATTAGCGGTTTACTAAACAAAATATATTTGAATTCTTTGATAATGCGAGAAAAATGTATAGGAAATTTCATTCTTCTTTTTTGTATTTTGAAAAGATGATTAACTTGATACTCCTGAGTTGATAACTGAAGAGATAATTTCGTTTCCCTTCCAATTATAAGGATATTCGTATTACAGATGCTTCATAGAGGTATGGTTGAAGTAAGGAACTTTCGAACAAATTGAACATTCTTGGATTTATCTATTTACTCGAAAAGAGTATTTCCGTTAAACGAACAAAGCAACAAACTGTATTTCTTCCAATGTTGTGTCCATAAAGTCGCTTGTAGAGTTTGAAATGACCAAAAAATGAAATTTCCCCTTTAACTTTAACCCCTATATTTGAATAAAATAGCCTAAAATATGTAATGTTAAATGAAGTGAATAATTAACGGGCTCAGAGAAGGAAGTACATTTTAAATGACATTTTCTCAAAACGATGTTGCCATCGAACTACTCCAAGCGTCTTAATTTTTGAGGAAATTAATTAATTAAAATTTATAATAAAGATTTCTGTTATACACCAAAATAAATCTGTGCACAACTCTGCAGCTCGCATGTATGTAAATATTTCCTGGATAATTAACTTTTACATGACTTTACAAAATAATACACAGTTTTGTTCTAAATATATGCTTAAGTGATAACAATAAAAAATTAAATGAAAAAATCAAAATTTCGAACGTATAAAATTGGAGCATTAAATTTTTTAAAAAAAGTGTATTTAGTTTAACAGAATTTTTAAAATACATATTTGAAATAGATGTATTCTAATGCATATGCCTATAAATTTCACAAAAAAAATTGCAGTTTAAATTGAGTACACACACTCCTTAATGCGATTAAATGACTTTTAGAGACTTGACTCGAATTATTTATTACGAGCGTGATAGTTCTACCAGCAAAAAAGGAGCAAACTGCATTCCTTTATTTTTGTCTGCATCGTAAATAAGAAAGCAAATATGTTAGATAGTCTCACAGGATTCTTTTTGTAAATAAAGAAAGAAATTCATCCAATCCAAGTTCAATGCAGAATTAAATTTTCCAATGAACTATGTCGCTTCGTTAAATTAGCTGGCGATACTGCCTTCGAAATGCGCCAAGTGTTTTAATTTTTGAAAAATGAATTAATTAAAATTTATAATAAAGATTTTTATTATAAACTAAAATAAATCAGTACACCCATTTTAGGTCTCGACTTTATTTTTTTAGTTCGCATTCATCTAAATATTTCCTGAAAATTAAACGTTGAATGGCATTACAAAATTACACACAGTTTTGTTCCAAATGTATCTTTAAGTAATAATAATGAAAAAATTAAGGATTAGAATGCATGGAACATTAAAAAACTTTTTTAAAAATATATTTAGTTTAAAAGAGGTTTTCTTAAAGATATTTGGCATAGTTAAATTCTAATATGTATCTATACAAATTTCACAATAATAATTTGCAATAATATGTCATTAATTTACAAAAATGTATAAATAGAGCGACAATAAAAAATAATAATAATGGTGTAAAATAAACGACTTTCAGTAATAATTACTACGAGAGTGATACCCCCTGTAAAAAAGGGGCAAACTAAAATTCCTTCCATTATCTCTGCTTCATAAATAAGGTAGATAGATCTCACAAAATTATTTTTTGAAAATAAATAAAGGAATCCATCCAATCCAAATTCAATGCAAAATTATTTTTTTCCAGTGAAATGTCTGTAGGTTAGTTTTTTGGCATGCATGCATGTAGTTTGACAAATACAAATTTAGGATGCCTCACAGAACGTTAGCAACATGAAAATAATTACTTGTTGGGTGGAAATATATAAATTTATTTCATTTATTTGTTACCACAGATCTATTAAATACATAATTTAAAAGAAGTAGACACATTGCAACGAATTTATCTGTTTGGAATCTGTGGAATAAATTTCACACACATTAATGTTCTAAACTCATAAAAAAATAATAAATGAGAAAAAGTACTGTAAAGTAAAAACTGCCCTCTCCAGAAAGCTTTTCACTAAAAGAAAGTCACTTTTTTCCTACACAAAACACTGAGTAAATTTTTTGTTGATGAGATTTTAGTGAGGCTATATGTGTTATGACCTCATGAGTAATTCGTTGTTCTTACAAAAGAGGAACTTTTAATTTTTAAAAAAAGAACATTTGTCCTTTTTCCTATTGCCGGCATTCTCTTCATATTCTAAAATTTTCCACTTAAAAATAATTTCGCTTAGTTTCTTATTTAATAAACTATGAAGGTATTAATTGATCGAAGGAAATTTTGTGTCTATGAGAATCAAATTTGTGCCAGAATAAAATTTATCCTTTCTGACATTTATTATTACAGTCTATCACCAATATTAGAAACAATTCAAAATGGCTTGGTAAGTTTCGTTTCCAAGCTGGCTCCATATGAAGAAGGAATTCAAAGAAATTTGAATACGTAGCTAACTATACAGAGATGGCCTTGTAATTTCCGCTCTTTGATATGAAATACTTTTTGACGATGCCACTACTCATGTATTTACAAAAAATTCGATATGTTTTTCAAAATTTTGCTGCACTTGACATAACTATTAAAACAAATTCAGAATTGTGCACGATTAATTATTGGATTTAAAACTTTAATGATGATTATTAACCATATTTAAGGCCATATATACATTAAAATTCATCTATGCGGTTACTTTATCAAAAGAATAATCGTTAGAGGAATTATTTTCAATGCAAAAAAGAAATTAAATTTTATTGATTGTGAAATTTTTACAACACTATTTACCTCTTCTTATTAAGCATTAATATCTTTACAACAAAATAATTTTGATGACAAAAGAATTTATCTCTTATTTTAAAACAGGAAGAAAAGAACCAGGAAACTTATTTCGATACCATATGCACCACCAGCATCAACATCTTTTTCTTAACTCATTTTTTTTTTCTATTTCAGTTGATATAATTCGACTCTATTATTTAAGCAAGTACAGCTTCGTCAATAACAATTATATGACTGTATGAATATATAATGCATGAACATAATTCTATGCTATCTATCATTCAATCGTATTTTTTACGTATTGAAACAAATTCACTCTTCGAAGATCCAATCAATAACGTGAGGAGACGATTAATTAAAATTAAAGATTGTATGATAATCATTTCCGTATTCATAATCAAACAGTTCAAAATGCAATGCATGAATAATGCTTTTACAAGGTTATGAATAAAACTACCGAGTAGAAATGAATACTGCTAAACATTCTACATCAATTTCGTAACACTGTTTATCATCATATGCAGTTTTTGTTTTTATTATTTATTTAGTATACACTGGAATATAGTATTGCCAGGACCCTATAAGCGATTACAGTACCCATGCAGACCTATACTAATTCAGTATATATATTTAAAAAGTTGTTCCGTGAACACTTCTGGGTTTTGCACTTTTTACTCATGGAAACACAGTGGGTCAATTTGCTGTTTATATACACTTTCAATACTTTTCTCTTGCTGAACAACACAAAATTAGGTATTAGATTTTTTTTCTATCACAGATGAAACTTCAAGAAGGATCTAACATAAACAATATGCATCAGCCTACAATAAGGAGCTACATTTTAAGTTCAAAGTGCCAACATTTGCAATATTTTTCTTAGAAATGCATTTATATGTAAACGTGTATTTCATTACAGCACGCCTATTGCATTTGATAGATTTTTACAGATAATTTATGTTATATTTTTATATGGTGAAAAGTAAGACTATCTTTATTTTTAGATAAATTTTTTCAAGCACAGAAATATTAATTTTCAGAACTAAGCAAAAATGACAACTCATCTATATAGAAAATATTAAACACCTCCAAAGAAAATTAGCCGGGCAATAACTGGTCACAAAGAATGAGTAAAATGAAAAAATTAAAAAGAATGAATGGAATTTTTGATTTTTGAAGGAATGTCGAGCAGCATTGCTCTTCAAATGGTAACATTTCCTGATATTCCAAATAAAATCCAGTACTTTTTTATACACCTTCCATAATTATTCTGCAATTTTTTATTTGTAATATGCATAACTTTTTTTGATATTTTACTTTTTCTTGTTGAAGCAACTGTTGCACGCAACGGGAACAAGTTTCTCTAACATTTCTCCTTCCAATAGTTTGTTTAAAATACGCTTCATATTATTAATATTATTACATAAATTTTTATTACTTTATTATTGTTAATTAATAATATATATATATATTAAGCGGAAGATAGTAAACCAGAAGAATGGCAGAAAAAATATCTTCAGCTTTTATTTTTTTAATCTAATGAAACAATTTGTGTTAATAAATTTATTTAGCCTTAACCGCAGGCAAGAAAATTCTTAAGTTTGTTCAGCAATACTATGCATAGCATACCATTTTCTCCCTTCACATACATCTAGGCTACAAGGAGACTAAAAAATATAGTATTCCATTTTTTTAAAAATATCTTACACAAAATTAAACAAAACTAGATTTTTGAATGCAGCTGAAAATTTATTTTACATTGCAATAAATACACGATTTTATCCCTCACTTAAATTAATTTTATCCTACTGTATATCGATATTGTTTCTTAATTTATAAAATTTCAAACATGTAATTCGTTTACTTCAAATGGGAAAATTAAGTTTTTATTTCGCCCTTATACTGAAAGTAAGTTTGAATAGTAAATTCGAAAATTAATTGCAAAATTCTGCGTTCCAGAAACGGAAAAACCTATTCTAATAATTTACTAAAATTTATCTATTCTTTATTCATTGCTTATCCTCGAAGTTAAGTCTTATTGTTGTTAAAAGCTCTCTAAAAAAAGTGCTTTTATTTATCATCTCCTGTCCGCAGCAATGTAAACAAAGCCATTTTCACTAATTATGAACGTCTAAAGGGTAGAAAAAATGTAGACGGTTGTTTTCCTCTTTGAAAAGTTCATATGAAGATGATGCCTTCACAATAATTATTAAAAAATGTTCAATCAAATTTGACATTCGCACATATTATCGAGTCATAGAAGTGCTAAAAATTGATTGCAATGTATCCACGACCAATTAATACATGTCTACATAGTAATTACACAAATGAATCCTGATCAGCTTATTTGACAGCTGCCTGTTAGGTTATCTAAACGTTAAGAGTCTTTTAAAATTATACCTAAACTTATCAATTGGCAAACGAATTTTTAATTCTAATGAATGTGACAATTTCCAAAGAAATAAAATATGCATATAAAGGTTTTGAAAATAAGGAGGGTACATATTATATGATTATGAAACTTCTTACAGAATGTTAAAGAAGCATGTCTTTTAACTAACTACTTGTATAAGTTTTTATTCCCAGAAACTATTTGTTTCCAATCTTTTACTTATGTTACTATTTGAATACATACTTTTGTTGGCATTATGCATTGATGATTTAAAGATCAACTCTGATTCTTTATTTCCACCTCTTTTTATGAAACCAAATGAAACACTAAAATTAACCAATCAATTTATGTTCTAGTCATTAATGATTGTTCTATTCTTTGTCGGCAGAACAACAATAAGACCAACCTTCAGTATCCAACATCTCCATGCTGCAAACAGTCCATAGATTTCTAATTTCTAAACCATCAGTTATAAAAAAAAAAAAAACTGTGTATCAGAAATAATAATAATTTTAATTTATAGTAAATCCAAAGTTGAGATCAAATCTCAGATGGTAATGTTAAATAGATTCAAACAAAAGCTTATTTGAAATAAAGAAAACAAAGTAAGAATGAAAAGACTCACTCCACTAATTCTAGGACACTGACACTCTTCGAAAATGAAATGTATTTAAAAAAAAATCTCATTTGAAAAAAAAAAAAAAAAAAAAACCACCACCAGCAGCTTAAAACAGCCAAATGCAAAAATTTACTGTATTAAGATTATTAAATGATTTGATTCTTTCTAGCGTGAAATTCTTGAGCTGGTTTTTTTTCGGGACGAGTTTGTACGTCTTTTTCACTTGCGGAGAATCGGAAAACGTTCAAAATAATATAAACTGACTTTTTGGAGCCGGGAAAAATTAAATTCATATTCTCAACGGTGTTACTGAAACAATCTCGTGTGTTAAATTTTTCCTGACGAAAATTTGAAGTTTGATACTTTCGTTGTTTATTAAGAAAATTTCATTTCCGATTTAATTAAAGTGACCAGACTTTCTAACTGTCAGGGGCTATAAGGGCCATCTTACCCAATGGGCTAATTGAGCTGTAGCCTAGGGGCGCCACTGAACCCAAAACGCCTAAAAATGAACAATACTGATTTTATTTTAAATTTGATCCAAAAAATGCATTTAAATAAAATTTTTAATATGTTAAACGTAAAGATATGATTAGGGGTTGTAACTAAACAGTCCTCGATTCTGTAATGTTAGATAAGCATGTGTATATAATTTCAAAAAATATTCATACAGAGACAATAAATGAGAAAAATCCTAAACTATGCCTGTGATAGGAGTTATCTGCAATACCGAAGCTCACTTGCAAAACTCTGTTTTGAATAAACGTTGATTTGCAAAATCGTAAAGCGTTAATCAGAAAACAGGATGAGGTTTTTCTTTTTTCTCCTTAATTAATGTGTTAGGTAAGTACTTTCATTGGACCACACGCTCTGAAATGCCTAGTTACGGTTCTGAAGGGGCGTCAAATTACTCTAGCCTAGGGCGCTCAAATTTGTTTAGACAGCCCTGGGGATTGTTCAGATTAATCCAAAATGTGTAACAGCCTACACATATTAGAAATTATTTTTCTAAAAATTATACGTTTAAAATAATTCTGAAACTCTTCTTGTCATATTGGCTAACAAAAATTAAGTGACGTGCATTTTTTTTCCGTCAGTAAAATGAATATTACAGCATTAATATGAAGAACTATTAAACAATTAACTAGTTCTGTGCAAACAGACTTAGAGTAAAAAATAGACTTGCTGCCAGCAATAAATTTAGGTTTAATTCCGGAATAATTAAATTTTTGCTTCAAAAAGAAATGATAACAAGTTTTAATAATTTAAAAAGAATAATGACACTAAACTGGCATTATCCAATAAAACTTTGTCCCCATATTCAATATATATAAATATAGTTTATGTAGAAAATAAAAACTCCTAAGAAGCAAATTATTTAAAACTGTAAATCCAGATAATCTTTATTTTTCAATTTTTTTTACAATTGAACTATTATTTATATGTAAAATATGGAGCATACCGAAACATTTTTTTCAACATCATCACTAAAGAATCAAAATAATAATTTGTTTTTTCAGTGTTATGGTTATGTTGTTGCTGATAATGTGACCGTTTTGGGTCGAACGTCTGTGAATGATTTAATGAAAAAGAATTTTTTATATTAAATTATTTTAAGAAATCTTCCAAGTAATTATGAGATCAAAAATAAAACCATAACCTCGAAGAGATGAACCCGTGCAGCAATGATTGAAACTGTAATTCAATTCCGATGAAATGATTAACAGTCAAATTAACAAATCTGATGAAACCTAAAACTGAAAACAATGTTTCACAGCAACTTTGAAAAAGTATCCGTTGACTTAATATATTCAGTTAAAAACTCTCACGAGGAAAGCATTTCCTTTTTTTTTTTTTTTTTTTTTTTTAAAAAATTTTACTTTTAAAATTTTTTTTTTTTTTTTTTTTTTTTTTTTTTTAATCAATTTGCCATTTCAAATTATCATCCGTACTTTCTTTCACGATAACTCAAAGCAGTTCTTTCTTTTGATAAAAAATTTTTAAAATGCAACTACATAATCATAATTTGGATGTAATATCAGCCCAATTCTACTAGACTTGTAGTTATATCCACTTTTGGCAATGACGTTACCATTGTTAGTAAAAAAATTATTCACGTAATAGTAATTTTATAATTCTAGAAATATCTGAATGGATGCACTAATAATTCAGGCAATATTTTTCAGTCTGCTTACTTCCAAAAAAATTCTGTATTGGGCGTAACATTATCGATTTTTTTTTCTTCTTCTTTTCTTTATTTTGATATGCATCAAGTCATAAAAACAGCACGATTTTTATTATATTATCTAGTGATAATCTATTATATTCTGATAGCTGAAAATCTGAGTTATTACTATTTTCTATATTCAATTAGCATTTTAGTATTTCGAAACAGTACAAAATTTATCTCGATGAATTTGAATGCTTTTCTTTTCGTAGAAATTCCTATTTATTTGATCGCTGTTATTAGATTCGTCAATAAAAGGCTCTCTTTATCATCCAAAAACAGAAAAAAGCAATCTGTCGAGCTATTCATTTTCTTCTCGAGTAATTTCCATTTGTTTATCGAAGATATAAAGAAAATTAATGAATTGCATCTGTAAAAAACACAGTGGAATGTTGATAATATTTAGTAACACATAATATTTACTAACCAAAATACAACCTTCAGTTAATCACGACTTGACATTACTAATAATATCCAATTGTGTTCCATACGATATAATAACATAAGAATATTTTTTCATCGAGTGTATTTTTTCTATATGAAATCCGGCCATGCTTCGAACTAAGAACCGAAATCATTACATCAATTATCCATAAATACTGCCTCACTTTTTCACAAGTTTCTGGAAAGATAAATGCCTCATAAATTTTCTGTAAAATTTTTATCTAGGTTAACTACTTACATAAACTATGATTTTGAAAAGCAGGATCAACCAGTTTCATCTTAGTGAAATTGAAATTTAGTATCCAGTTGAAACTTAGTTTGGTTAGCTATGAAACACTCCTATTATTAATTGATGCAATAATTCCTTTATAATTTCATCTCATATTACTCTCCGAAAATGCAAATGAAATTTGATCATTGACATCAAAACTTCTCTATATCATTACAGAATCTATGGCGGAGTACTGAAGATTAAAAGTACATACAAATAAATAATGCATATACAAATATTAGGTTGTATAATTTTATCACCACCCAAAGTTACAAAAACAATTTTATTGATTTCTGAAGTCTTTATTACGTGCCCGCTGCACATTATTATATTATCGACAATTTATATTCCTCGAAATTTTAATCTTTATTGCATTTTCATCCGAAATGGAACATGACAGCAAAGCCACTAGAATCCTCTTTAAACGCATCTTCGGATTTCTTGACCTTCGCTCACATTCCATCAAATTTGAAAACTCAATAAAAACAGCCAGTAATTTATAATTAACCAAAATTATATATTATAAATTTCCTAAGATTCTGGACATTTAATAATGTGTCCAATATTTTTAAAAAAATGCTGTCAAATTGTATAGCAGATGGTACTCGAAAGAAAGGTGTTTTTTTTTTAAAATAAAACCAGTAGAATGCTTTTACAATAAAGAATGAATACGTTTTAAAGCCAATTATTTAAAAAAAATTCCTCATGAAATTGCATAAGGTAATATATCGTATTAAAAATAACAAAGAAAATAGCGCGAAAATGTGAGTAGCAGGCTAATAATACAATTGCAAATAAATCGGTGCTTCTGAAACACAATAATAATATATTCATTTATATTAATTAGTTTTCAGCAGTATATATAAGTTTATACTTTAATTTTTATATATGAAAGCGGCTTACTTCGCAATACTCTCCAGTTTAGTACAGAAAATGATATAATGAATAATGCATATATTTATTTAAAGAAGCCGATTTCGTGAATGACACCTATACAACTATTGAAAAGGAATTGAGACTTCTGCAATTGTGACAGAATTAAAACATTAATTGAATTTTAAGAAATAAAATAGGAAATATATCCTATGAATTCTATACAAAAATATACACATAAATCCAGTTTGGATATCAAAGGAATTATATTAGACTTGAAGATTAAATGTATCTAAATAAATGGATAATAGTCACTTGTTTTGAGAAAATTCAGTATCATGTTGCAAATGGAACTATTATATAAACTTAAAAGTACGCAAACGGTTTTCATTTTTGTTACGTGGAAAAAAAAGGCTTACTAATTGATATATATATATTTAGCACTAAGACGTGCGTACAAACAAATGACACCAAAATATTTCAATTCATATATGCAATTTTAGTCTTTCATAAGTTGTAAGACAACTTACAAAATAAAGTATGGACAAGATGTAAACCATAAGAACAAATAATAAAACAATTTGCCTGCTTTCCAGAATCAGAATAATTCCTATTTTTGAAATTCAAATTCGAGTAACAGCTTCACTTTTCTAATTCATTCTAATACTAAACATCAGAAATTGAAAAAGCCGATTTAATTCATTAGAAAATTATTATTGAGGGGCATATAATAATTTTAAGCAAAAAGTCTTATGTTGCTCTTATTAATCTTTCTTAATTCTTGAAAATAACTTCTTACTTAAGATAGATCTTAAACATAATAAAATTAAATTAAAATATTTTAAACAGTGATTAAGATGAAAGAAATATGATTAGTTTATTCTTTAAATAATACAAAAATGCCCCATCAAATTAATACAATAATATCAGCATTATTTGCATAAATTATACCCACTTCTTTCGAATTTAACTGTGTTTTTCGGATGTATGCTTGTGTATAAATTTTTTCTCTATTTTTGTTATTTAAAAATCGAATCCACAAAACAAGGTATAACTGAAAACTTAAATATATTAGAACGAATGCCTGTGAATATCACTCAATAAATCGTATCCAATTTTTAATTTAAAAAAAAATAATTTTGTCAGTGTTAAAAGCAAGCTATTGTTTTGTATTACGCAATTTAATAAAAAAAACTGTAGGATAAGCACTTAATTGTTATTATTATTAACGTTATTATTATTATTATTGTTATTAACGACGCTTACAAAAATGTATAAGTGAAAAGTGAATTTTGTATGTAGCTGCATTTATGCTTGTAATAGTTTTCCTATTTTCAATATTATTCCAGTTCACTTTCTATAAGTAAAGAAAATAAAGAATTCTTCATAAAAAAAGGTTATTACTTTTGAAAGTAAATATGGTACTGCTTAAAAATAGCATAAGAGTAGAGAAAGTATTGGTAGAACAAGAGTCGGTAAGATAAAACAGCTTACATCAGAACAATTCTCCCAATCTAACAGTACATTTAGTAAAGATATTTCGTTCAAAATCAAGAGAAGAGAAATGTATCATCGCTAATAATAAAAGCGATCGTGTACCTGTATGTGCCGGTTGGCGCTCTACTGGACAGACATTTTAGCCATAGAACTACTCAATTTGGCACAGGTATACTTTGTAGGGAGCGAATGAGCATCTCGGAGCGATTTTTTCATAACTTTAATTAATTAAAAATAAAGTAAAATTTTAGTGTCTTTTTTTTATATTTGTACGCGAACCATCTTAAAATTCAGAAAATCTAAAAATTCAATAAATTCATTTTAATGATACCAATTTAGATGACGTCCAATTTTTTTCTCAATTTAAGTCGTCCAATTTTTTCCTAAACTTAAAATAAAGAGAGATAAAGATTTTTTAAATCTATTTTTAATAAATAGGTAAAAATATTTGTATGCATTACTTACTGGAATAGTGTTTATTGTTGCAATGAAATACAATCCATTTTCATTATTTAAACAAGTATTTAATTACGTGATTTTCTTCCATTGAAGAAAGCTAAGATCCTAAGTAATATTCGAATGTGTTTTACTTTCGTTTCTTATTTCATCAATTGGTCTGAAAAATTTGTAAATAAAATACTCTAAAATAGTAAGTATATCAGGAAATATATCCAGTAAGCTCAAGGATTATGACTCCTAATTTTTAATTCCTTTTATCACCATGTTTCAATTCAACTAACATGCTGCTGGACATAAAATGTGCCACGCCATTTTAATATTGAAATTAAATGCATATTTTGTATGAGGAATAAGGAAGTGTAGTTGGCGCCCACAACATGCAATAAGATGTTTCAGGACATGGACAGTTACTTGATTTCATTACGAACATTCGCATAGACAATGAACACAACGGGTGCCAGGCTGCTAAAAAAACTTGGGTCTAATATCCTTCAATACCATGAATACCAAATTAAGTTTATGAGGTTCAATTGAAATTACACAAAATTAGTATTCGGGCGAACAAGATTGTCGTCGAATGCGAAAGTTCATGTCTAAACGCAATTAAAAAGAAATTCAGTGTCAATCGTAAGTGGATGATAAACCGCAATGCGCCACAAAAAATAATAAAAAACTAATTTTTTGTTGTTTTCAATTACACAAGTTACATTTACAGCACAGAGCACCTAATAAACTACAATACCATTATATTTAAGGAGCTTTAACATTAGGAATTAAACATTTTGGGGTATTTTCAGCATTCTATTTAATGCTAAGTTTTCTATATTTTAGCTCTATTTTAGAACTAAAGCATTTCAAATAAATTTGCAATAATTTTTTAACATTGTCTTCGTATCCGTATGACGTCAGAAAAATTGCTGATAAATGCTGCAAAATACATGGGAAGTTGCAAAAAATAAATAGATAAATTCCATATGTAAAAAAGTATGTTCTATTAGAAATGCTCAGAGATACATTAATAAACTATCATTGCATAAAAATAATATTGACATATCTTAATTCAATTTTAAAATAAGCAAAGAGAAAAAAATCCTTTAAACTATGAAAGTAAAATTTGAAATCATGGTTAATGTTAAATAATAAATGATTATTATACTATTTTCTCTATTTTGAAAAAAAAAATTAAAGATATCAAGGTTTTAAAATTTAAAATTCCGCTCAACGTATGATGAATGCAAGTAATGCATAGCGATTAAATTTTTTATCCAGTTATAAATGTTATAATTAAAACTGTATTTCTTGTTTAAATGTTCTAAAGCAAATAAATGTTGACATTCAGCCTTATTGTAATAAGCTTCGCACATCTGCGGTATAAGATTAGAGCATCAACCAATCGTCGGAAAAACAGGTTCTCCCCTTCAGACAGCAGCCAATAAAAATACACAATGACACATTAGCGTCAGGGTCTGGGCGTCCCTTGAGTTACGATAGGACTGTTCGTGTCGATTTTAATAAATCATTCCTCAGTTAGTTTTAAGCAAGGATAGAAAAAGAGTTTAATTGTTTATAGGGATGTTTTTTGATTATTTCCTTTTAAAATAACGTGTTACTTTATAGATAACAATACAGATACTTTACTCGCTTAATAAATCACTATTTACTCGCTAAAAGGTCTCTTGAACGATAATGACTTGATAAAATATGTGTTAACGTCGTAAGATGAGAGTTTCTAGTTTGAGGAAAGAGTTGAAAGTGAATTTAATTGAACATAAACGTATGCGCATTTTGTATTTATCTTAGTGTGTATTAGATTAAGTTTCTGTTATAATAGAATGTATTAGATTAGTAATTGTTTCTTATACTTATTAATTTAAATTTTCATATTCTAGAATTATTCAGTAATAGAATTAAAGCTTTCGTCTGCTATGAGCAAATATTTGTTTCCGATAGTTTTTTCGCAAAGACAAGTAAAAAATTAAAATAATAAACAAACTAATTCATGATGATTTAGATTAAAATTTTTTAAATAGCTGTTTAGTAAATATTAAGATTTTTTAAAAATACAAACAGTTTCCTTAAATTTTTCGAAGTACATATATATTTTTAAATCCCAAGTGAAATATATTCTGTCAATGTTTTCGCAACTGTATAATTTAGGGAATAGTCAATCTTAATAATAATTTTACCATATATGACAAGTAATGTTAAAATAATAATAACGAATAATAGCGCAGATTAATTAACTGAAATATTCTAACTTAATTTTTATGAGAAATAAATTCAAAAAATCTTTCCATAACTATATACATGTTTCGCTTCAAACATAGCTAAATTATATCAGAAATGAAAATTTTACCGTTTAGTATCTTTTCATTATGAAACATAATTTACCTAGCTGAAGTAAATAATTACCAGTGTTTCAAGGTAAAATCAAAAGCTATTGGAAGTGAAATTGGCTTTCATATTTTTGAATTAGTAAAATGTAACTATAAAATAATAAAGTTAAAATTCCTATTTAGTTTCATGGCTTTAGATACCTTAGATACCGCTTTAAAGCACTGCTTTATACACAAACAAGAAGCATGTCTTATATATTATTTAAAAAGTTATAGAAATAAAACTAATCAAGTTATAATTCTATCAATAATAATGGAAAAACGTTAGTTGTCTATTATTAAAGTTGATCCCAAGAAGCTGATAAACTGTAAGATAACTACTTAACAAAAAGTAAATAAAAATTAACTCAACCAAAATAATGTTCAATATAAAAAAATATTAAAGTTGTCTTTCAACGGATTTTTCTCCTCCTGCACTTCTTTTTCAGGTTCATCAGTATATTGGACTAGTGATGCTAAAAATTATTATTTTTAAAAGGAAAACCTCATATTATGCTCACAATTTGCACTCTTGCTTTGCGCTAACTTTTGAAACTGCCGATTTTTTAATGATTTTAGTTTTTGGTATACAGCGATATGTATTTTTATACATAAACGTACACAAAAAAACATTTTCAATTACCTTCTGCATTTTAATTTCCGTTACTAGCTTATGTATTGCATGTCAGGCATTTTCCCATTCTCTATCAAAAATAAGAAGTAAATGGAAAATGTTTCTTCGTTTAAGAGATAACATCTTTACATTTAAATTACGGCTCGGTATTTTGTTTTTCATTAACTTCAAACGAATTTATTAATGTCATCCAATTTTTTAATTTTTTTTAATCAAATGTTTAACCTCATCTAAAATTTCTCCGCATATTGTACCTTTTTCAGAAAACAAAACAAAAACACCTTAAGTTGATAAAATTTCTCTGAAACTTTTGTTAAAGATTTTTGCCTAAACAGCAGGGATTAAAATCTGTGGATGTCTCAACAGCTTCATGCTTCTCGACAGGAGGGTAAAGTAGGGAATTTCATGGACGAAAATAAAAAATTTAAAAAAAATGACAAAATAAAATAAATAAATTTTGTCACCCCGCCCTGGGAACGATATTAATTTTCTTAAGCAAAAAGTCACAGTTAGTGGATGTAGCAACCAATATGAATGAAGCAAATGACCAGTCTTACTATTTCTAAAGAATAGGAATTTAGACTTGAGTATGGAAAATTTTTAAGTTGTTTAAATTGTTTTCAGATACATCAAATTTAAATAATAAACCAAACAAAAAAATTTGAATATTTTAAATGAATATTCCTTAAATGTGGAATTTTATTAGTTAAAATTAGGCATTTATATTGAATTATCTTTTAGGGTCACATTTCTATAAACATCACGACCCATTCTAATAATCAGAAATTTTAGAATTCTAATTCTATATACTATTAGAAAATGGCTCGCAACATCAATATAAGGAGTATTGTGAGTCGTTTCCCTCTCTCTTTTAAGAAATGATTTCATTTTTGAGAATGGTAGAGCTGAAATAGTATTTAATCATTTAGGAGTATTTATTATGTATGGGTATTTAATCATTTATCTAATAACAAAAAAAACTTTTAAAACCATCTTAACACTTTCCAGCTACGAAGAACGCTTAGTAGAAATGCTAGGTTATAAGATTAACGAAATACAAAACCACTATAGCATAAAGACGGATTTAAATTTCAAAGGGAAAAAAAGTAGATGAAAATCTGACATTCATCACAGGGTTAGTAACTGGAGCAGGGAACCCAATATTGGAAAGATAGAATAAAGGGGGGGGGGGGGGGGAAGACAGAAAAAATCGTACCATTTCCCAGAAAGCCTTTCCAACAAACAATCCTTTGAAGAAAGACGCATACACAAGCTGAAAAATCCCAAGAAAGGAGAAGACTCACACAAATGTTGCTCTTGTACAGGAGTTGAAAGGAAGAAACTCCAGAGCGCTGTGGAAGAAGTGCGTCACGTGAGAAAGTACATTACACCAAGTGTCGTATTGCAGAAGGACATGCAAACAGACATTCTCCTTTAGTCTCATCCATGGGATGAAACACTCCCTAAGAGACATAAATTCCTGCAATCCGTCTAATTTATGGATGTCGGCTACAGCTGCAGTAAAGATTTGAGGACCCATGTTTTTCAGCGGGTAAAATGGCTGTTAATATGTCAGCGCCCAACTACCATTTTTTTAAGAACAAGTATAACACTTCCTTTATGAGGGAAATTTTTTTTATTTCTTCTCGTAAGACAAGGAGGCAAAAAAAGCTAATAATGAATAAAACGAACTAACTGCATATAAAAATCAATCGTAAACGACTTATATCCTTTCAGTCTTAAAACTTTCACTTCAATAAAAAAAAAAATCGTCATTGAAAATTTGTCAAAATTATGACATCGTCTTAACATAAAAGAGATTTATTAAAATTATTTTCTGTAGATTGCTCCCATTATTTGTAGCGCTACATCGAGTAGACTTCAAAGGAAAAAAATTCATCTTTCTAATTGAATTTTTAAACCAGTAGGAATTTTCAATTTCAGAACTGTAACTATATTATGAACATCGTTTCAAATAGACGAGTGGATAAATACCCGCTCTGTTATAAAAGTAGTAAATTTGGGAAAAGTTTAAGGGGAAAATAAATGCGAGAAGTTAGTATATATTTTGAATTTTACTTAAAATAGAAAATTTAATTGATTTATTTTCCTGAAAGAATGTGAAAGTACTAATGTCTAAGAACTTCCACACCAAATGAAGTAATCTCATTCTGGAAGAAGATTGTCATCAGTACTTCCCACAACAAACTTTATACTAGAGACAGACTGTCAAAGACAGGATTTATCCTTTTTTACTTTTCTCCCGCAGCATGCAACAGCTTTCTTCCAAAAGGATACAAATAACCTCCATTTTTTTCGATTTCCTTGTATCTGTGCCGCGGGCGAGAGAATGCCTCCAAAGTCATTTATTTCGTAGAGACGACGCATCATAGCCCATCATATTTTTAGAGGCAATTCATGAAACATAAAATCTCATACGAAACATAAAAGCCAAAGAGCCCGAGCGTTCTCTAAACTTGGGTCAAATCACGTCCGCTGAAAATGGAACTTGAAAATTATCCGCCAAGTCCGCCGTAACAGCATCCTCACGTCCCTGTCGTTCATAACCCGCCTCTGTACCTCAGCAAGTCACAGGAGGCATAATAGAACAGGGAAGCAGGCCATTCGAAACGGCCATTTGCAGCATCAGGACGGGCCTTCAATAGCCTAGCATAAGGCCGTTATGTCGCTGTCGCTGATACGGCCAGGACTGACTCAGAGTTATGCCTAGGCTACGCGAACGGACGTTAACGGTGAAAAATTATGCGGAATAGTCTACGAGATATAGACCTATCCCCTCAAGTGAAATCTCACTCCTCATTTTGGTAACGTTGGCACCTACTAAGAAGCAGGAATAAGGATACAGTATATCAAAAGTTCCTTTAAAATCAGGGACGATATTTATAAGAGATCAGTGTTAACGGGATTATTACGAAATTAACAGACTCCGAAATTAAATATGTATAACAATATTCTTTCGATTTTTTTTGCGACACGCAGAATGAAAATTTGAATAATATTTTTTATGTGAATCAGTATGTGTAAGTTATATTATAGATTAGAAAAGAACTGGAATCTATATATTTAAAATAATATGGTAAAACATTCAGACAGTTCGCCAGCTCAAACCACTCTACGGATTTCGATAATTTTTATTTCATATCAAAGCTTATGACGTCTAGATATGTCATCAACGGTCGCCTCCCCCGACCATTTTCGGACGAAATCGAAAAAACATACAGAAAATTTATGGTAGAGAAATGTTTTTTCGATTTCGTTCGAAAAGGGGGGGTGGGGGCAGACAACTCTTGATGACATATCTAGAGGTCATAAGCTTTCACATGAAATAAAAATTATCGAAATTCGTGGATTGGTTTTGGCTGGCGAACTGTCTGAAGGTTTTACTATATTATTTTAAATATTTAGATCTCAACAGTTCCATCAAAATGGCGTGTCAAAAATATTGTAACATACCCATTGCAGATGATAGAAATTGTTTATCTAGGGCGATATCATTCTGTATTTATGTATCTGAAGACTTTCATGCCGAAATTCGTGAGAAAATTATACAAAACATTACAACTAGATGAGGTTTATTGAAAGATTTTACAATTTTAAAGGAATCCGTTGTCTACAAAGAATATAAAATCTACTATGGTTTTACGGTCTGTTCCACTGATCTTCATGCAGTATTTAAAACTGAAAAAAGTAGTGGCTGAGAGACTCGAAGCAGCGAGGTGGCAGGGGCAGTGCTGAGCAAAGTGGATGCTGGCCGCGAACCCGCCCGGAGAGCGGCTAGTAATTATTTGAATTTAAAATCCAATCAATTACCAAATTTTCTTTTTAAACAAACGCAAAAATGGAATAAAAATATTACTTATATGAACATTTGATTTTATGTGCTCTTCAGTTTACAAGCATAATAATTTTTTCACAAAATAAATGAGATTTCATGGTTGAAAAATATCTAAACCGTTAACATTCTGTTACTGTATAAAAAATTCCAATCCTTAAAATGCCAATAAAACACTTAAGAAAGTACAATTTTTATAAAAATTTATTTAAAGCAGTAATTATTATAAATCGCTTAAAAACAATCGTAACTGTGATCACGAAAATGACAACAGGGCGATAATCATTTCCTCCGGCTTCGTATTCTGTTTCGGTTTTTAGGAAAAAAATTACCGAACGAATATAGTTAATTACATGAAATCTTGTAAACTCAGGGAAACAGCTTATTTTCAGATTGGTGCGGTCTGCAAAAAGTAGTAGGGGAAGGTGGTGTACCTTGGACATAAGTGTACCTTGAACCTATGCCGATTTTAGCGCCATCTGTATAGATGTATAGAAAATGTTATATGTATTTTGTACACTTGCCACCAGAGGTCCCAGTGTACCTGAACTTATTTGTCAAGGTGCTCATTTAAATGAATAAATCCTGAAAAAGAAAATTGACCCATCAAATGTAATTTTTTCCCTGTTGAATTTTGTGTTAATAGTTCCTAAACATACATAAATTACTTTATAGTAAAATGCCTAACTTATAAAGCACAGTTTTAGCTATAATAACATGCGTTAGAAATTATGTTAAGCCTAACCTCAATTTAGTAGTCAGCCATTTTCCATGAAATGGCCAAGTGGTGCACCTCGGACCATGCCCAAGTGGTGTACCTTGGTGCATGACCACTACATGGTCTACCACTTATGTTGTGGAAAAATGTGATGTAATGTGGAAGTTACCTCATCCCGTGTTGACTGGAGGATCTGAAAGGCAGCTTCGGAAATTAATATTTGGAACTGACTTGTCTAATTACAATGTTGGTTAAGCCTACTCATAGGAATGAAACTGTTGCTGTAATAATTTTATATTCGGTCTAATCTAAGACCTCATTAAGTAAAAGTGCTCAGTGATTTTTCTGTAGCTAAAATACCAATAAATGTATATGTTCAAACTATTCGGTTAGATTTTTTAAATCTAGAAATAGCTGGTCCAAGGTACACTACCCATGGTGTACCTTGGTCCTATTTGCACTTTTTTTTAAATTGTAAATAATGCACTGAAATACTTTTTTAAAAAATCTACAAAAAATATATGTTGTGTATAAAGGCCTAAAATATGAAAGAAAAATTGTTTTGTTTCCTTTCTTTTAGTAATTATCCAATTAAAAATTAAAAAGTAAAAATGGGACCTAGGTACACCACCTTCCCCTACTTACGAAAACTTGCGTAAAAATTAGTTCAACTACTAAAATTATTTTACTGTGAAAACGATAAGTGTATTTAGAGCAATAGTACTTGCACAGTATTATAAACCTGTAATTTATATACATGCAAATACTCGACTTTTTTTTTTTATTTTGTTAGATTTTGCTTACATAAAATCTCCGTTTACGTGCTGAATTTATTTTTATCTTTATAGCTTTCTACCTTTTTCCTTTCTTCTGTGTAATCACAATGGACACGAAACATTCTTTTAAGTATTGCATGGAAATTCTATAACGGCACAAGAAAAACAATGCATAATGGAATTAACAGTAAATTAATATCTGTGTTTGTTTTCATTTACAGATTTTTAATCCTGTGACATCATAATAATTTTTTAACGAAGTGACTTAACATTTAATACTCACGGGCACTCACGGAAATATACATTTTGCTAAATGGGGAAATCTCCTAGCTCGAGCAAAAATAATAATAATAATAAAAATCCGAGAAAATAAGAATGTAAAAATACGGATAATCTTACATATAAACATACATACAAAATAATATTTATAAAGAAACATACAATTTACTATTTCGAATGGTCTAAAGGGAACTAATAAATGAAATTTAAATAATCGACTAACCAAATCAGATTGATTCATTAATAGCTATCTGTTTTTAGAACTAGAACATGGGTATCGTTTTTCTCAGAAAATTCATTCCCTGCCGTGAAATTCGCTAAAAAATAACATTTCTTTAATATTATACTTCGGGAGTGTCTTTTTTCCCATGAAAGTCGTTTTTCGTATTTTTTCTAAATATTTTCTTTTTGTTTACACTTTAACTCTTTCAACACTGACGAGACTCATAAGTACAAAATTTTATTGAAACACGAGATCAGCTATACATAAAAATTTAGGCCTTACAGAGTTAAACTTTTCGCATTAATAAAGATAAATTAATAAAGAAAAAAAATTCCCAAATATTAATTAAGAAATAGCAGGATGTCATGACAGTTTTGTGAATTATTTTATAAATTTTCTATATATTATTCGAACAAAATCTGATGTTACAGAAAAAATAATTAAATGAAAATATTCCAGTGTTCGTAAAATGCCGAATCCGAAATAGTTCGGGACATCAACTAACAGTCTCTCCAATCAAAATGCTAAATCTGTCCTCGGAACACTACCCACAGAAACTGTTCTCTTATTCGAAAATGAAAAGATAATCAAAAATTTTTATTTTCAAATTTTCAAAAGCTACTGTACTAGAACATCTTTTGGCCCGGTAAGCATTAAAACGAAAAGAAAAAAAACTATTTCTTGCAGCATATTCAATTCGAACGGTGCTCTAATTAAGAGTAAACACAATTATTTATTTCCCCTTGGAAGCTACGGACAGCTCTCTGCATGCATTGATTAAAGAAGATTTTGTTCGATCTAAATTATAAAATAGTTTTTAGAATTATTTTAACTGCATTATGTCAGAGCTATGAATTAATAAACTAAACAGCTTTCGCGATAAACCTACGTCAATTAAAAAATCTTGTAAATAAGTTAGAAATCTGATGCTACTCATGATAGTTCGATATCAAAATGTATCATAACACCTAAGGAACGTTTAAACAATTATATTTCTTATTGTGGATTAGATTTTTCGAAATGACTGTTTAAAATTAAAACATTTTAAATTTCCAATATTAATAAATCGATTAAATAGCAGCTAGCCGACACAAATAGATTAAAAATATATTATATTTTATAAAAAATAAAACACACAAGAATGATTTTTTTATTACTTGTTATTAAAATCTTGGACATGGCTGTCAAATTAAAATACTGCCCTGTTTCATAACCTGTCAATTTCTTTGTAAAAGCAGAAACACTCGTTGAAAGAAAATGCGTGTAAAAGTTATTTAATCAAGATATGCAAAGTCATCAAAAGCTCTGTTTTGTTGGTTCCACGAGATTCTATATTATACTTCGTCGAATTATAAAATTTAAGACTATTGATTGGCCCAACTAAGTGGACTCCGAATTTCGCAGTTTAAAATCATTATAAATTATTTGATGGATTGCATGTTAGAATTTTTTCAACCACAATTATTTATTCCCTTCTAGCTGGAGATCGTTACGACATTGACTAAAAAAATCTTATTAATTTCAATTCCGAAATTCACTCTTTGTTAAGAAATGCTTCTTTCTTGGTCCTCTTGATTTTTGAAATTTCCTTCTTTTAAAGAGTAGCAAATGTCTTTGAAAAGTAAAATAAGAAGTTAAATACACAAATGCCTGTTCCTAAGACTTTGATTACACAATGTTAATAAAATTAGTAGTGTCTGAAATTATTTTTAAAGAAATCAATCAAGTTTCAGTTGAATGAAATAGCTCATCGGCGATAGTTTTAACAACTTTTAAATAAATTACTAGAAGTAACTCTAAACTGAGACATAACGTCATGAGGCCGCCATAACTAATTTTTACTTTCACCTGGATCCGTATTTAATTCTCGCCGATAATGTTGAAATGCAAGCTGCATTTTCTGTTTTATTCCGCTCATTTCACTAAAAACTTCGAAATTACATTAAACATGTTTCAAGAAATATTGCTTATTTAATGGCATAAATATTTTTTTAATTTTTTTCCTCTATAGCATTCAACTGCCGAAACAGTCTCACTTTTGAAATTTAAATAATTGATCTCAGAGTTTTACTTTCCGTTTGTTCATGTTGTAACACTAAGAAGTCATCACAATTTCTTTATTTTTGAAATTGCGGATTCTAATATTTCTAGTTCTGTTGGAAGGAATTAAAAACACAACAACTTAGATAGTAGATTAGACTAAGTAGCTCAATAATTACCGGACATTCCCCCCCCCTTTGAAAAAAAGTTATAACAACATCTAAAGAAAAGAAGACTATTACGAACTAATAGTGTAAAAGTGAAAATGCCTGTGCTGTAACACAGTGTATATATTTCCTTCTTTTTGTTTATTTTGTTTTTCTTTTTTCTTAAATAAAATTCTCGTGTCTTGCCCATCAAACCGTTCAGTGGCCAGTCTGGTCACGGGTACGGGAGTAAGAGACGGCGTTCTATTCTGTCAACAACTTAGAAAGATTGGTGCTAGAAAATTTCTGAAATAATATTTATATCACTTTTGATTAAAATAAAGTTTTTTTTTCTTAACTGATGGCTTAGAAAACAGTTCCTATCCTTAGTCAAACTAGTTAAAAAGCCATGAATTTATTCATCATCATGCTTCATATTGTTTCGCAGTTGTTTATACTCTATACACATGTATAATACCTGAAATTCTGTAGCTTCATGTGAACGGAATTACTCCTAAAATCTATAATGAAGCAAAATTCATTAATGATCAGAAAAAAGGCGCAATAAAATTTTTCATGGAATAAATGTATTTTCGTAGCAAAATCAAACATATTTACAGGACGATACTTAGTTCCCAGATAAATACATTTTTTTAAAATGCGAAAAAAAAAATGATAATCCTTTCACATGTTTTATTTTATCGCTTCCATTTATATGAAGGTTAATAACCTATAAAAACCTTATCGGGCATAGATAATGAAATCCTGTCACAGATATTCTAATTTTAAATTTAAAAAAAAATGCAATTTTAGGACTACCTTAAATTACTTAATATTATGTATAAAATTAAAGTTCTTTAGGTACTATACCGCATTTGATTTTTTTTAAAAAAAAAGATAATTTGGCCTTTTGTTACGTAAAATTTGCTCACATAAAATACAATACTGAATGAGTTAGAAACGTAATAATATTTGAACAAAGATAATCAGAAGATATGTATCATCCTCAAAAATGAATTGTAATGCTACAGCGAACAATTCACTAATTGTATGTTTTGAAAAATTTATCCGTTCAGTGAGAATAAGTATAGGCAATTAAGTTACAAGAAAGGAACTTTAACACTGCATCCGTGTTTGTAATTTATTAAGGAGAAACTTAATTTTGAAGCGAAAATATTTCTAGAAGATATCATACCAGAATAAAACATAAGAAGAAAATTGCATTTAATTCTTTGGATACATTCAAATGTGAATAAGCGTTAGTTTTATGTCAAGGAATAAAACGGATAAATAAAATCCTAGAAACATTGAATAAGAATTGATTACAAATTCAGAAAAAAAGGCCATTTCTTTAAGTGCTTACATTGACAGTTGAAGTTTCTTAGAGAACAGTTTACTATAGCACATAAATATCTTTAACATAAACAGTATCAAAAGCGACAAGAAAATCGTTTTTCATACTTAAATTGAAAGACTTTCTATATTATTAAATTACATATAGATATTAAAACAAATACATACATGCCATGCATAAGCATATAAACAAAACGATAGATATAAATGCGAGCAAAAACAGGAAGTATAGTAACTTATTGACACTGATGATAGTACTGTTCAGTTTATTTTCAAAAAGCCTTCATTTAATAAAAACATTCATGCATATTCAGAAAAGAAATTCCTAAAAATTGGTTTGTAGCAACAGGCGGATTAATTAAAGAAAGTTTAAACGCTTAAATAAACACTGCAGTTCTAAAAAAAATCAATTTCACGAAGAAAATGACACCCATAGTGAATGAGATTTTTATTTTTATCGAAGCCAAGACCCTTTTGGGTGAAAGCGAATCGATTTTAATTTACGTGATAGTGAATAATTTTTATCACTAAATCAGACGTTAGAAAAAGACGCTATGTACAGAATAAGTCATTTTTCAAATATTTTTTTATGTATTTTTATAACACTGAAACACAACAAAATGAAATAATGTAGGTATAAGGAGTATTGAACTACAGAATAATACGAGGACAGTAAAAATTTAATCGACAAGAGTATTATTATTAAAGTTCTATAGAAAAAAGCATCTTATTATAGGCTTAGAGCTGAAAACTATTGCAACGCTCGCGAATTACCGCTGTCGGTTAAGAAATCCAGTTGTTTTGAGAAAATATGAAAAAAATTGTAAAAGTAGTATTTCCTTAAGGAGCTTTAAAATCATATTGATGGTTGAGACATTTATGTATTTATAATTTCATATCTATATATTTTTATTTTTCTACAGGAAATGTAAAAATAACGTAGGATTTTTACATAAATTTATATTAAGAGGTGAATTCTCTCTATTCGCTCAGATTCAACGGAAAGAGCAGTTTCTTTTTTTCAACTGTCAGCCAACTGCATTAAAGAGCATTTATGCAAATACAATGATTAAAAGATTTTTAAAGTAATAACAGTTTTTAAATATAAAATTTTACACATTCAATAGTATAGGAACTAAATAAGAAATAATAAGAATTATATTTAATAGTGTTTTTTTGTTATTCCGTTTCTTAGTGTTATTTTTTTATAGAACTCAGGAAAAGAAGAGCTGCATTTATATGTATCTTATTATATTGCTGTTCATGGAGAAAGTTGCTTGACGATGTCTCAAGAGGATCAATACGGAACGTCTGGCGGATTTAAATAACTCCATACGTGATTTTAGAAAGGTATAAAAAATAACTAACTGCTTGTAGTAATTAATTTCATTTAGTTTTTATTTTAACCGAAGTTTGTATTTAAACCGAATTGAAAAATTGCTTACTTATGCATATTACATACTCATTTTATTAATAAACATTCTTTTTTGTTTAAAGTAGGTACACATTTTCACTTTACCAGAAATCAAAAATTCTTTAGAAATATTTGAAGGAATTGTTAAGAGTTTAAAAGTTATCTAAACTTATCTAGTTTAATCTAAAAGAACACAAAAGTTACCACAAAAATATCCTAAGATTTCACAAATAATCAATTATCAACATAAAATCATTAGCAGATCCTGAAAATATTTCAACAAAAGTTTATTGCTTCGAAGTAAGTTAGATCTCAGTTTTTAACACACATTTTCTCTCTATCATTTTGAAAAGCTTGACAAACTATAAAACGGAAATTGTAAAAAGAAACAAGAATAATATTCTTGTTACCCATATTTGATGATAATAGCATTTTATTATATTATTATCATTCAAAAAAATTTGGCTTTTTGCGCCGAAAAAATATATGTGGGTTTTCAACTTTTCTACGTGCATTTTAAAAGAGAAAACATTGAAGTGATTTTTAAAACTTATAAGCTAAGATTATAAATTAAAGATGAAATTTCTGCTTTCGCAGTCAATTGCACTGCCGAAGTTGCGGATTCAAAGTCATTAAATAACAATAACAGAAATTAGTCAACTCGTTAAGTATAATTTTTTATTAAGGAAAATCAATCTAGGCGAAATAGCTTGAACTCATTGGGCTTTCATTTCCCTCGAAGTTGTAGAAATATAGCAAAATTAAATTAATCTAAATTTTCAAAAAAAAAAATATGAAATTGGTCTTAAACTGCCAATATGGTATCCTAAATACTTTATTGCAAGCAGTCACAAATAAGGAAGAACAATGAAGAAAAATGCCAGGTTTCTTATCTTTGAACGCAAATGCCTTCCTATCGTTCGCGAGTGCAAGTCTTAATGGGAAAGCAATTTGTGAAATTAAAAGCAGTTGACACAGCTCCATCATTCTCTTTATCGTAAGAGAATTCTTATCAACTTTTAAGCAGTTCGATTAGCAGATCGAAGAGCTATCTCAAAGCAGACTAAAACTCATAAATATGAGGCTTACGCGAAATGACGGGAACCACTTTCAGAAGCCAAAGAGAAATGACATTTCATCCAGATTTAAGGGTCCGAAGCACACATAATGGTTACTAGGTGAGAAATTTCGCATAACCATATTTTATCTTCTAAGTGTCCTCCAGAGGCTGTCCAACACAAAAAAGAAAACAGAAGAAATCTCAGCAAGAGCCCTTCCCTATGTCCGAGAAATATATTAATCCTATAAAAATACTTCATGTTTCCTGAAGTGTTTGCAATCACATAGAAGCATGCAGTGCTTGTCTACCAGCTAGATAAGATATGTGGCCTTTGATGTATGGGCCCTGAAGAAACTATGCCGTGCTTTATACGAATACCTTAAATGAAATCTATTTCACTGACAAGAAGCTGATTGGGACCATGCATTTCCTTTCAAAGAGGGGGGGAACGGATATAAATTTGTCGCAAATCGCTCTGGGAATAACGCCAACTTGCTGGATGAACATTATAACAAATCTTTTCCAAGCCTTACTGTGTTTTTCTGATACGTTCTTGCGATAGCGTATTCTTCGTTGGAAACAGGGGATCATATGATTATGAAAACAGAAACTGTCTTCTATCATCGGCAGTCAACGCGAAAAAATAAACAAAATCCTTCGTGTCTAATTTCATGAGCGATATCACCGCTTAATTACATCAGTAGCGACTAAAAGAAAATTCTAATATTACATAATATCAATACACGCATAATATCTGCAGATTTAAAATTCAATTATATATTTATAAGTATGTGCTTTAGTTATGTTGACTTTTGCATCTTAGATATTAAATAATATCAATCATATACCTGATTCAAGGTAAAAACATTTTTGTGGCAAATTTTATTAGATGTAACAACTTTCTCCTGTTAAAATTAAATATTTTCTAAGATCTTTATCACATCTAAAATCATGTATTTTTTTATCTTTTACACACCTAAATTCACATATTTAAGATTTCCTAATTATTTTCATAAAAAAACCAGCCAAATTCTTACAGTAATTTAATTAGAAATATATTTATTGTCTTAAAAAATAGATAACATGCTTAAACAACTAGCTCGTGCGATGCATTCGCTGCACTGCTAATTACAACTGTTCGCTCAAGGCGCTCAAACACTTTTTCACTAGCAAAAGGCGAAAAACGTCGGGAAAATCTGAAGTAGTAAGTCATACGAAAAAAAAAGAAAGGAAAACTATTAATTAAACTACCTAAACTAATAAAATAATATTTGAAAAAAAAACCCCAGAAAATTCTAAAGATGACTGTGAGGAGACAATTATGATAACAATACCTTTTCCGACTATAATCAAATGTTTTTCATTGGTGCATGTTTATTTAAACTATCTAATCACTCATTAAAATATTTTATAGACACGCATATATATTTCAAACATTTTCATTACGCGTGTTCAAAATGTCCACATGAAAAAATCAGAAATTTTGATTTCTAATTCTCAGTTCTTAGATGAATTTCAATTACAGTTATATCTATAATAAAAGAGTATTTACATAAAACTTCAAGACTCATTTAAAGCAATATGCCAGGGAATGAAGTTTACTATATCATCATCTTGTTAAAATCCTATTTCTGATTATTGACGCAGTAGGATGATGTAATTGAAAGTAGCAAGACAATATTGATACACTTATCGTGAAACAATTCTTACAATAGTAAATGCTTATAACACATTAAAATATTTTGCGGTGATGTATGTACATTTCAGCTACCGTATTTATAAATTAAAAAAAAACTTCTAGCATCTACCTACATACATAAGTTCAATCGAAAATTTGAAAATTGATTATTCAGATGTATTTCAACAATAGTTATGATAAAAAAAATGAGATAACTTTCAATGAATTTTTTGACGCATTAAAATTGTCTACTATAACACAAATAAAGTTACTGAAAATAAAAATAAAAAAAATATTTCAACTCCATTAGTCAAACTATTTTTTTTACAATTGTGTTTAATGTGCCACGTGTAATGGAAAAGTCAGAAAATAACATTGTTGATTTTCGCTTTAAAGACGAATTTCAACAAAAGAAAACATTTTCACCGATTCATTAAAAGAGTCTACCGTAAAACAAATAGTTATTTTCCTCATTCAATTCCTCTCCCAAAATCCTGGCGCAGTTTGATGATATTCCCTCGTGCGACATATCAGGGTGTGTTTTGATCCATGGAGCGAGCTTGTTTTTTTCCTTCATTCCTCTAGTAAAATGCCCAACCTGCACGTTATCATGTCTGGAGCAATGAGCAATGTCTGCTCTCTCCTATCGACCATTATTCCTCGGCTCCACAAGATGAATGCGATTCACGATGGTATACAAATAAATTTTTATGTATTTATTACTTCAATTTCGCCCGCATTATTTTTGCCCCCGGAAGATGAATTGCGGACATTTCTTTTTCTCTGGGCAAATGCCACACTTCTTTAGAAGTAAAAATAATTCGAGATTTATTAATGCGAATGGTTTTCTTAACCCCGGATTCCGCCTCCAAAAATTAGTCATGTTTATTGAAAAACAAAAAATTATAAATTTTCTTTAACTGACACCTACACGATAACCTAGAGAATGACTTAAATGCCTCGAAATCTCACGCCAGGAGAGATTAATTCTGCGCTAAGTTTATGGATTGCTGGCATTACAATGCTGCGACACGTTTTTTTTTTTATTTATTATCATTTTGTATGTGTGTGTAAGCATGAATTACGAAGGGATACTGTAATCTATTTTATGCTTGGTGGCAAGACGATTCATTGTAAATTATGCCTGTGGAATAGATAGATCCTGATTAAACGTTCTGTAAAAGAAATAAATGGTACGGCCTAACCTCTTTTACTGGAATAAGTCATTTGAACAGATTTTTTTTGTGAGTAATTTCAAATTATAACGGTAGAAAAATAAGAAGTAATAATAAGAAGAAAATATTCACTAAAAAAATCAGCATCGTAAAGGTTCACTTAAGTATTTATTTTCTCCCTGGCTTGCAGCAACCCTTACTTATCGGTGGTTTTCAGAACACTCGAAAGATTTATGTTTTCAAAACTTTCGGTTCAAATAATAAAATATTCAAGAGACAATAAAAATATCGATTAGAAATAATGAAAACATAATCACATCTTCGGAAACACCTATACTCGTGGTCAATTGATAGTAATTTTAAACTATAAAAATGCGCATTTTCAAAAAACTTTCCAGTAATATGAGTAGCTTATTTAAAAAGAAACATATTTTGAACCCAGATTTTTAGCATCATAAAAAAATTAAATCAATTCGCATTCAATATGAAATTGTAAGACGAAAACGTATGAAGCAAGCTTGTTAAAAAACGATAGTAAAAGGAAAGACTAACATTTCTCAAAATTCCTAGAATTTCTGAATTGTCTCATGGTATCTTTTCTTAAACTTGAAAACCATCGATTAGTGCAAACATGCAATTAATTTTTGACAGAAAAATCTGGTACAAAAGATTTGTCTTCTAGCAATAAATAAAAATATAAGTGCAATTCATATTTATTAATTATCCTACAGAGTTAATATTATTGTGTCAATTTAACTAGTAATGTCGACAATATATGTGTGTATGTTTTATATAATTTCATTCAGATTTATTTCAGTGATGACATGACAGTAATTTTTGTTTAACTCGTATCCAAAGAAATAACTAATCGATTTTAGGTGTATTAAAGTGAAGATCAACATAAAAATACATAATTCTAACGGACACACAAAGCACAATGGAATTATAGTTAGTAAAGCTTACAAAAAATACGTGTGTGGAAAAAATACAGATTCTATTAAATAACTCTTCTGAGTAACTTTTAAATTTGTATGAAATAATTAGAATCTTTATGAAACAGAACATGTAAATTGTATGTTTCAAAATTCCCAAGTAAGTTTCAGAAAGCCTGCGGTATAACCGATATATTGTATCCTTTATTTTTTTATACATATACGCCAAAGAACATTTTTAAATATTTTATTAATAAATTTAGCCATTTCTAAAAGAGTAATGAAAACTAAAGTTTTATGACAATTACAATATCATCTCTTTATGATATATATTTAAAACACTAATGATTTTATTTCTGTCTTCTCTTTTAGGTTCTTTTACATGTATGGAAAGGAGGGTGAATGCTGGTAAAAAGGAATCAACCAAATCAAAGAATCTGCTTAAATGAGACAAAATCTTTAGTTGTTCGATGAAGATTGACACGAGTTTTATATTGTAATGTATTTTTAAGGATATTTAGAAATAAATAGTTATTACTTAATGTAAGTCATGTTTAAGCAATCATTTGACTTTTTTCTTATGAGATTCTTAAAAAAATATTTTTTTAAGCAACTAAGCATTAATGGAATGGATTAGCAGTAGAGATGAAACATGTATTTAACTTTTTAAAAAATGCTCAGTCCAAAATACAAATTCCTCAATTTCATAAATAGTTAATATTTTTTTACATAAAACGTTATTATAATTAACATTTTTAAAGGGACAAATATTTTCTTGGTGGTCCATTTTAATTAAATACTATATTTATAAATTATTACTATTACAATGATTATTAAAAAGGTGCTGATTTAAAATAATTATTGACCTAACAGTGGATATATTCGTAAAAGATTTGATACTCACATTTGAATATTACAGATGGTTGCGTATCCAAAATATGAGTTACAATGGCGCACATTTAAATCGACAGTCTGTTGAAAACACTTCCATGGCGCAGACATAACACTCATAAAGCGTCAGATTTCTATTGATAACCAGAACTTAAGGCCCTGGAGATACAAGGGC
>BGPR01000311.1:677057-778297 GCA_013235015.1 Araneus ventricosus | reverse complement strand
GTAATTCATTTCGTTTCTTAAGGTTTGAATCTCAAATTTCAATTGATAATCTTTCATTTGTTTTGTGATGTTACTTTATTCCGATTATGTTTGTTTTCTGTTCTGTGGAATTTGTTATCAACAAGATGTGATCTCAATAGTTTTAAATAGTTTTTTAATAGCATATGGATGCTGAATTAAATTGTTATCTCAGTTCGTCATCTTACCCGCACAGTCGGGTAAAATAACGAAAATGACTTTTTTTTCTATAATGAAATTTTGGAACCTCAAATTTGTAAATAAAAATTTCAAAAAAATATCACTTTAAAATGAAGATTTGACGAATAGTTTTCCGAAACAATAATTCTCCTGCAACGAATATTGAGGTCAGGAAAAATCCCCAAAGCTTAAAGTCCCCATATTACCGGACTTTCCCCTACATATTAGTTGATATGGTATCAGTAATTATAGCTGTAAAGTTTTATTAGCACTCTTTCTTTCGTAACAAAATTTAAACTGTTTCAGGTCTTTCAATTTAGTATAATCCAAACGTTATCAAGGAAAAAGCACACAATTTCTTTCTTAAACTATGATTTCTGTTTGAGGCAATTTGCTACATATATATAATACACTGGTGTGCACAAATTAAGGACCATTTCGTAAAATGAGAGAAATTTGCAATTAATACGAAAACTAGGGTTCGAAATCAGTTCCGTAGAATCGTATGGCATACAATCTAGTCTCATACACATTTTACAGTGAAGAGTCGTTCACGAGAGCAATTAGAGTGTCGACCAGAAAGTGATGAAGAGGGAAAGAGAATTCACAGAAAGCTGATTAAGTTATTAAACTTTCATCAATGGTTATATTTAATGTCAATACTATTCACACGCATTTGCGCAAACATAGCAAAAATATTCATGAAGATATAAAGGTTTATTTATGAAATCAGAAATTTTTCCTCATGTTTTCTGCATATAACATGTCGAGTTTTCATTCAAACTAAATTCAACTTGTAAATCACTCCACAATATGTTACAGAAGTATTACATTAAAATTTGAAGTACGTACGTTGAATATTAGAGGAAATATGACTATTTGTACTATATAATTTTTTATTGTGCATGTGAAAGACGTAGCGTAATTTTTATTTTATGACTTCAAAATCAAATATATATAGCAACTTATAAAATAAATCCCGGTAGAACCCCGTTAAATTTAAGAAAGATGTCGTCATTTCAGTGAGATGAATTTAAATTTTTCTTTGAGAGAAGCTAAACCATGAGAGTTTTGAACAAACTGATAGTTTTGAAACTTGAATCGTCGAATGTTATTCGACGAAATACAGTTTAAATAATGCATTTAATTTATAAGCGAACATGGGTTTTCAGGATATTCAACTTTCCAAAAAATTCAAAGTTACTGTTTGAAGATTGAATTTAAAAAAAATATTAGTTTTTTTCAAGAATCCTCATGATTTAGCGTCTCTCAAAGAGAAATATAAATTTATCTCTCTGAAAGGCCCACATCTTTCTGAATTTTAAAGGGATTGAACTGGAATTTTTTTATAAGTTGCTCTAGATATCTGGATTTGAAGTTATAAAAGAAAAAATTACGCTACGTCTTGCACGTGCGCAGTAAAATATTATTTAGTACAAATATTCATATTTCCTCTACGCTGCATTTAGAATAACGAGTGCTATTAGGGTATATTCTAAGTATTTACTTCAAATTTTAATACAATACTTTTCTAACATATTGTTGAGTGTTCTGCAAATTTCGTATAATTTGAAAGAAAATTCTACATGTACTCTTTTTTTAGAGTAAAAAAAGAAAGGAGAAATTTCGAATTTTTTATAGAACCTTTATATATTCCCGAGTAATTGTGCTTTGTTTACGAAAATGCATTTAAATACTATGCACACCAAACATAGCCATTGGTGAAAGTTTCATCACGTTATCAGCTTTCTGTACAAAGGGATGAGTCGAAACCCCTTTCCGTCTTCATCACATTCTGGTTGCCCTCCCCGCAATTACTCTCGTGACCGAATCTTCACTATAAAATATGTATGATACTCTATTGTATGTTACACGATTCTCAGGAACTGATTTCAAACCGCGGTTTTAGAAAAAAATTCAAATTTTTCTTATTTTAAGAAACGGTTCTAAATTTTTGCAGACCAGTGTACGTAAGTCTATATTTAATTCTTGATTTTTTATTTTTAAATTTGCCAATCCAGTTACTTGTAAAATAAACATAAACTTTATTTATTTCCCTATCAAATGCATCCCTTCCCACAAACTGACGATAGGAATAAGAAACGAAAAAAGATTGTATACCTGCAAGTTTCTCCATACTTCCTTCCTAAGAATGCTAGGTTTTCGATTTTTATTGGCTAAGGGCAACTGTCAGTGACCGGACCACACCATGAGCGACGGATGATCACGCCCTTACATGACCGGGACCTGCTCAAGAAAAATATTTCAAGGTATAAAAAGCAGCGAACGATTGATATATGTTGAAGGAAGCTGAAACTTTGTAGCCAAACTTTTTCTTACTATACTTAGAAATTTCCTCTGAAAGAACTTTGAAGACCTAAAATTGTTAAAATTGAAGAAAAAAAATGTTTCGATAGCTGGATTTCATATTGCTGCCATAGAATTAGATTTGCAACTAGAAAGAGGCGAGTTCATTCTTATGCAAAGTCTCTTTCTATAAATCTAATGGAAATGAAAAAAATGTTTTATGCTTTAATCTAAAGGAAATGTAAAATGGTTTTATACTTTGTTTCATACGTACTAATAGAAATGAAAAAAATGTTTTAGACTTTGGTTTAGTTTAGCTATATTAACGTCCCGTTTTGAAGCAACACGAGGGCTATTTTGGGACGGACCTCGTAATTTTGAACCACGGTCAGATGACAAGGACGACATCTGTGCTGGCACTTCCCTCTCCAAACTTCCACGTCATACAAACGGGAGGACGTTTGGCCACTACGTACGATTTTGCGTGCAACATGCTACATACACGACGAATGTTCAGTGGAATCGGGTCTCGAGCCTGGAACCCTCCGGCCCCAAAGCCGAGACTTTACCACTAGGCCACCGCGGCCTCAGGTTTAAATTGGGAAATTTTATAAAATTTGCAATGTAAGTCTATTAATGATATCATTAAGTTGATTAATTACAATAGATCAATTATATTTGTGAGATAATAATGCTTATTTACAGAAATACTGGAGTTTTATGGCGAAAGGTTTCCTATAAAACACCATAGCAAGTTTAAATGTAGAAAAAACATTCCAAATATGGATAAAGACAAAGAAATTCAACCTGAAAAACTGTAGCAAACGAACAAGGAATCCATTCCAGCATACTTTCTCAAGGTTTACATGTTCGGCATGGATTCAAAAAACTTGGGAAATTTTTCTGTAAGAAGTTTGACTTTCGTCAAAGGATGCATATTGTAACCTCAAAGATTCCAAGGGAAGAAGAAACAAGACAGAACAGGAAATAATCACAAAGGCTTAAAAATACGCGAACGCCAATAAGATTTATTTCAAAACAAGTTAAAGAAAATCGCTAGCAATCGTTCACAGAATGCCGTAATAGGAACAAAACATTAATTAATGAAAATGGATTCGACTCACTCTAGGCGAAGAGAGAAAGCAAAATGGTTCTGCAAGCCTAAGCAGAAATCGAATACATTTTCTTTTATTAATGTTTTATTTTTATGACGGCATTCTGTGCCCGATGGCTGGCGACTTTCTTTAAATTGTTTTTAAATAAATCTTATTGGCGTTTCTTTTTTTTCAATTTGTGCAATTATTCATTGCTTTGTCTTTTTTCTTCTTCTCTTGGGATCTTTTCGGTTACAACAAGCTTCCTTTGACGAAAGACAGATTTTCTTATAGAAAAGTTTCCCAAGTTTCTGGAATCCAAGCCGAGCATGTAAACCTTGAGAAAGTATGCTGGAATGTATTCATTGTACGTTTGCTAAAGTTTTTTCAGGTTGAATTTCTTTGTCTTTATGCTTATTTGGAATGTTTTGTTTTGTTTTGTTTTTTGTATGCCGCGACATATTGCGAGTTACAAAAACATTGTAATAATTTTGTAATAATTTTTTAATTTGTCTGAATTGTCAATTGCATCTTATTTTATTTTACTCTTTATATATTTCTACATGTAGAAAAAGCTTTCGGAGACAAATGTATTTTAAAATGCATTTTCTAATGCTATTGAGACTAGTTTCACAGTTAGATTCAACTATTAAGTAACTTTTTGGTTTGCCGGTTAACACCCAAATTAATTTAAGGGATAAGTTTCAACAAATTTCGATTAAATTACGTATAAAACATACAGATTACGATAACTGTAAAGAAGAGTAATTTTTTATTTCTTAGAAAAGTTATCGAAATTTGGTAGTAATTATTTTTTTAAAACATTTTATACGTATAGATTAATATATTTTAAAATAACAAAAATAAAAAAATAACGATTACATACTAAGTACTTGCATTACCTCAAAAATAAATTTTAAAAAAAATCAAAATCAAAATGATGATACTTTTACTTCAAAATCTGGCAAACTAGTGGTATATACAATATAAATTGTATATACCACAAATGCAATATTAATTTCATATACCACAAATATAATATTAATTTCATATACCACAAATACAATATTAATTGTGTATACCACAAATACAATATTAGTTGTATATACCACAAATACACTATTAATTTATCAGAGAATGCAAAATAGAAATAACGGAATGCTTGCGGTCCTATAAATGAGACACTGTTAACAGGTTGGATAAGTGATAGGTATAAAGGCAAATAGTATCGAACAGATGGAGCTGACATTCATTCCGGTTGTCCTTAAGGTGTTTGAAAAGTAACCGACAGGTTTTGCACGAATTTCCTTCGAACCTGCCACTGTTGCTCGTAATTTTTCGAATTAATGATGTGAGAGAGGGCATTCTCCCGGAATTTCCGGTGTATTTACAGGATCCTTATATCCGTCCCAGCCTCATCTGGATGAAGACACACTGGGTTGCCTGGCTAATGTTTTTCGTTGTCCCATCGATAATATTATATCCCACCTCAGACAGTTCTTAAAATGTCTGAAATGGGTGTTGAACAATGTCGCTCCATCTTTAATGATAATTTTCATTTTGTTCCTGAGGTGTTGATTTCGTCATGGAAATTAAAGTTTTTGAGATGGGGGGAGATTAGAAATGCCATATATGCGGAATTGAAGCAAGGGTATTTGAAACTCGTACTCATTTGCTGAAGAATTGTTTTAGTTGGATTATTAAAAAGATTTCTATTTAAATCTGAACTACATTTCCTTTGAAGTATATTTAGCACACAAAATGAACATAGACGTTAATATTAATGATTCTTTTGGCATCCGCGAAGAAATTAATGCGAATTAGACGTTCAATACTTTTGAAAACAGAAGTGATAAACATATAAATTAAAAATGTTTTCCATTTTTTATGGAAAATATTATAACACGTAATGAATATTAACGTTTAATATAACTATCAACGTTTTGATATAGTCTATATTATTCAACAGTTGGATTGTGAGAAAAATAAGCATAGTAATTGTCTGTTAGCATTTGAAAAAATTAAGAATGTGATATTACCCAGTAAGACGAGGGATATTTTCGAAAGCACTTCTGTAATGGAATGAAATGTGGTTCTTCGAAGTTGGTCCGTTAGTTGAAGAAAAATGTAAGATTGTCATCTTACAACTATTTTTACAGTAATAACTTCTGGTTAGTGTGGTGTTTATTATTTTAATTATTATTTTATTTCGGCAAATTATTTCCTTTAATTACGTTGAGACACTTAAATTTTAATTCTTTGTTTTAATTCATTGATTAAATTACACAAAATGTTTTTTTCCCTTTGCTCTTTCTAAATTCTGGACAGCTGGCTTTTTTTTAACTTTAAACACCTCCCTAGCAGAACCTGACCTTTTTCTCTCCACTTTGACTTTTGTATACTTTCCCCTTTCAGGAGAAATGCACGTGCAAGTTTGAATCACCCGTAATTGACTAACTTTTTTTTCTCGAATCCCGCTGAGCTTGAAATTGAAAATAGTTTCTTTAGTCTTCCGCTCTTCTGTAGGAAAGGATTCGAACCCCCCTTTTACTTTGCAGGTCAATTTCAGTATCCGCCGTTTATGGCTTTATGACAATAAGCATGCAACTGACTCTCCAAATTTTATTATCCAGGCGCGACAGACTGTCTGTCTTGCACAAAGACTATCGTTCGAACCCTGTCTAAATTGATAAATTATCCCTTGGAGGAGTTAGGGCAAAACCAACTCTTTCTATTTCTGCGAAAACCTCACTGTCCAGTCAGAAGTGTCAAAGGTTCCCAATTGGCTAACGACAGATCTTTGGGGCGTGCACAGTGGGTTGCTGGATTACTTGGCGAGTGTCTGAACAGTTGCTATTCAGTCTTGGCGCAATAAATTAATTTCAGTCTCTGCCTTGCTCATTGAAAGTGCTTGGTACTTTGGCACAGAAATTAGAGCAATAAAGGAACGGCTTGGGACTGTACTTTTTTTATAAGAAAGCGGGACAATTAAAACGAGGAGACTGGTCAAAACACAGTGATTCGGTGACAGAGAGACCCCGGATAGGGAGATACAGTTCAAGTCAGAATAAGCGAAGAAGATGACATTTTGATTTTTTTTTGATCGGGCGCAGAGATCTGGCAATCAGACTTTTCGAGAAGAGGGATCTCTGAGCGTCAGCGTCGATGAGCAGCCATTAGCGGACTTGTAAAAAGAGGGTGATTGAAAGGCCCTGAGAACAATCTTTTGTAAATATCATGAGAGATGTCTGCAGCGTAAGCTGTTTGTTCACAACAATGCAAACAATTGCCTAGCAAAGTTTATTTTAAGAGCGGCCAAGGCATAGGCCCTTTACCTGGGAGCGGTGCGAATATGTCTAGGACTGTCCATCTCGTCAAACGGTGCATGCGGCGCACTGTATAGTCCAGCAAGATCCAGGCTGCAGTTTATCCGATCATCCGTCCGTGCCAGAAGGTTTGCGTCGCTGTGTGGTTGACCTGGAGCCTAGCAACTGAAGAGCCAGAAGATGTCACCGGGCATGTCCTGTTGAACCGCTAGCCGAAGGGTGCTGTCAGCAACAAGTTCTAGTATCACGAATATGTGCGGAGTGGATACCAGCTGAATAGTGTGGACATTTCCATAGCAAGGACCCATGAAAAAGCTCTAAAATGGTGAATGAGACTCGCCTCGCCTGCCAGCTCTTGTGTGCGCCGCTAGTCCAGACCCCCAGCCCAGATGCCCTCATCAATGTTGTCAGATAAGTTTTTTTTTAATTGGATATTTTTGAATTGTAATTTTTAAATTTGAAAAAACACATAGCAGGAAAAATATAACATTCAGTTTTGGTCATTTCTTATATGAGGTGCAAATAGATCATTTAAGAAAGTTTTGATAGAAGTAGGGATTAAGTTGTGGATTCGTGAAAATCATATTGCATTAACAATATTACTATGCTTTGGAAGTTTTATTTATTTATTTTTTGAGTAAAAACAAATTTAAGAAATGCTGGAATGTATTTTGTATGCAGGGTAAATTTTATTAATTATGTGTTTAACTTTAATAGATATCATCTCTTAATATCTGCATACTGGTTACTTGATTGTAGCAACTTTGAAAGATACAATTTTTAGTCCACCAGCACAATCTCTAACTAGGGACATTAAGTTTTTTTTATTTAGTTTAATAGAAGTGTTAGCATTGGTATCACTACATCAAATTGTTAAATTTGTGATGATAGTAAAAATTACTAAAGGAATAATTTTGTGACATAGCATAAGCAATGTCAGCCTGTGAACTTCATGATACTTTTTTATATTTCTGTTTATACTCGAGTGACAAAATTATTGGTTGTATTCTTACAATACTCTACTTGTGTCAATGAGTTTCACTTGTTAGGACCCCAAACTTAGCTTAATCTGGATTATGTGTTAAGTGTTCATGGTCCTGAAAATGTGTTTATTTTATTCAAGAGCGTCAGCAAATTGTGTTTTCATGTGAACATGTTTATCGCCACAAGTATTTTTTTATTTTTTTTCAATTCATAAATAAACTGCATTTAGTTCAACATTACAGTTTCTGTCCTTTATTCATGGATATGTTTTCTCTCACATTGTGTCCTAACAGGTTTTCTAGGTTTGGTGCTACTTATTAATTTATGTCAGTGTAATGTTTACCTGGGGTTATTAGTTAGCTTTTTTTGAACACAACGTAGTTTACAATATTTTCTTGGCTATACTATATATACGATCAAAATTGACTAGATCCTAGTTGCAAGATCCTTGTCAGAAATCTGTAATCAAATGTATAAGGATTGATGCACTTACTACTAAGCTAGACAAATTAATATATCTTGATTTGAAGTTATTTACTTTTGGCATCTTCTGACTTGTCAGATTATGTCTTGATTTATGTTTTATATAGTAGAAACTGATAATGAACTTGCAGCTGATCTGTGCTTAATCGAATTTAAATTAATCAAAGATAATTACACGACATTAGCTTCGAACCGATTTATTGAAAATTTCATTTTGTCTTGTCTTGGCTTTATATTTTCCATTAAAGTGTTAACAAAAGCTTCTAATTTCTGTTCAGGAACACTATAAATTTTTTTGATAACTGTAGATTCTACAAAACCTACTCACTTAGAGTTAAGTATAAATATATTATAATGCATTTATGACATTGTTTTATATTCAAAATAATTTGAAATATCGAAAAATTCACGATTATAGCATGCCTTTTACCATTTGTGTCTTTGAAGAATAATCATATATGTCTCAAAACTTCAGGAATTCTTATACTTTAAGTGAAATGATATTTTATTCCACATTGTCTCAAAGATAAAGCATAAAATACAACATGGTTTAAAATAAACATTTTTTTAAGATAGAACGTCTAAGAATGATGAGCATTATCATTCTATTTATCCCTGAAATTTAGGAAATTTATTATACTACCTAAAGAACAACATTTTTATGTAAAAAAACATAGTAAGATAAAAAGCATAGTTCAAAAGTTTAAATAATCTTGTGATTTTAAAAAATATTGAAGTCCATCACGAAGACTAAGAAATAAAATAAATAGAGTAACTAAAATATAATTTGTCATTTGAGTCAATAGCGATATCGAGATCTTTAATGTCTAACTATGCCCACTGGAAAAACCTTCACCCTTTATTAAAAAATAATTTAAGTCTTTTTTCCAAAATACTATATCAGGAGAAACCATTTCCCATTTTCAAAAGAACGTCAATATGAAAACGCATACTGAAAGAATACTGTTTTTCGAACACCGAGACAAACAAAAAATGTTAGAAATTTATGTACATGGATGCACCTAGAAGATAGCCTTGGGATACACAAATACACATTCGTCCACTGCTAATGGATGTTCTAGAATCCAGACATGTCTGGAAACCTCCATATAAATAGATATAAAGAGATTTTTTTAAATAACTTTCTCCATTAAGAGTTAACCATATTTTATTCTCACTAAACATAAACACTTTTCAAACAGTTTTTATTTACGTTTAGATTTTGCTTTTGCTTTTGTTCTGAAGTTAAGTAATAAAATAAAATCAATTTCATTCCAGTAAAATAATTTATTGAAGAGTCACTTCACCAATCATGAGTATAATTTGAATTTTATTCACTAGTTTATAGAGTGTGTATGTTTAAGTACAATGGAAGACCGTTTCTGACAGAAGGTTTTCATCAATATAATTTTAGAATAAATTAAAAATCCTATATCGAAACATGTACTGTGTAGATTTTAATGTATTCAAATGGACCAATTTTTTAAACCGATTCCTGCTTCGCTCTTTAATATTCGAGAAGTTAAAGAGGATCCATAACACTTTAATGGCCTTAAAGTTAAAGTTTCCCAAGACTACAAACCGATCTCACAGTTGTGATTAGATGATGGTTATGCAACTTCTCTTTCTAGGTACATTCATGCTTCACTCTGTGTTAGTCTTGAAGGTCACGCGGACACATAACACCTTGATGGCCTTACAGTTAAAGTTGCTCGAGACTCCAAACCTATCGCACAAATCAATTGGATTATGTTTATGCAACTTCTCTTTTCATCGTGAAAAACAGTACTTCATGAAAGATAAACTTACCTTGTACTTTGTACTTATACAAACATACTTGGAGTGTCGAAATGTGCACATCGAAGCCCTTGTTTGAAATTTTAATTAGAATTTTAATTAATTAAAAATGAAGCGAAATGTTGCCGTTTTTCCTTCATAACTTTCGAAAACATTACGCCACAAAAATACTTTTTACACCAACTGAAAGTGCAAAGAATTATCTTCTCAATGATATCAATTAAGTTGCCTTGCAATGTCTTCTTGAATTTTAATAAATCTTTAAAAATATTTTTGGTATAATTTCCAATAATACTTTTAATTGCTCCAACGGAACTCAAACCTTTTTCACAATTTAAACAAATATTTAATTCTGTATTTCTCTTTTAATGTTGTAATCTGAGATAATATCCTAATATATTTTCCTTTCATATTTTATTTCATCAAAACTTTTTTTAAATATGTAAACAAAACTCTCCGACATATTATTTTACTTATATTAAGAAACATAAACTGAAGCGTTATGGTTGCTATGTTTTAGTTTTTCTTTCAACATGTTTTAATCCAGGTAACATTTTTTTTAAATTGAAAATCCACACCAGTCCAGCCTACCTGAAAGGGTGTAAGGTCTTTAGCGGACCGGTGGGGAAATACATAAGAATTATAAAATTCAATATGACTCGAGACACAAAAATCATCGCAAACACAGGGGAAATACATAAGAAATACAAAAACTGAAAATGACATGATGCATAAACATGCCGCTGGGCATAAAATGTGTTGTCTAATTTTAATATTGAAATCAAATGAATATTTTACAAGAGGAATAAAAAAGAGAAGATAGTGCCGACAACGTGGAATTAGAGGTTACAGTTATTTGAATCCACTAGGGACATTTCTATAGTCAATGAAGAAAACAGGTACCAGGTTACTAATAGAACATGGGTTAAATATCTACCACAATCTAAAGTTTAAAATTACGTTGTTAAGAGAACCATGAATATAAAATGATGCAATTAAAAGTAAAAATGAATTTTACAGAAAATTAAAAGTGAAGGCAAAGAATGTGATTAGTTTAAAAGAGCAGTTCAAACCATAACATTCATTTCTATTTGAAATATTTTTAGTTTACATGTATCAATGAAAATTAACCCTTTTTTCATAATTTCCCAATTCACGAAATTTCACTTGAAAATATAAAATTATTCACAAACATTAAAATAAAAATGCTTATATCTTTAGACTCAGTTTCATATGTATAAGGCATCTAAATGTATGGAAACAACCATGGAAAATAAACAAAAATAAAAATTCTTTTATCTCTAAGAAACGCAAAAATTCTTTTCAGACAAGAATTCAGAAAAGATTTCCTGTTGTGTTATTTTTCATTATACCAGACTACAGTATTTTGAAACTTCTCACCTTTCATCTATCTAACTTTTCATGTCGAAATGGAAAAGTCAGAAAGAACTGAAAATGACACCTTCCGATGAATCGATTTGAATAGTTTGTCCCTCTGGAGGGAACCTCTCTTCACAAGACCCCTCTCACACAATTTAAGGCCGAAGTTATACACCATTCGGTTTTGCATATAATAATATCGATGGTACAAATGCGTTTGTCAGGCACAAACCGGAATCTGCTTTCATCTGGCAGGGGCAGAAGGGTTATCATGATCCCGTAAATGACCACAAGAGGAAAATTCTTGGGATAACCTTGTATGGAAGACTGTATTCTGTCCCCTGATTAAACCGAACAATTTTGAGCAACAGCGGTGGGTCAGAAGGTAATTTCGGCAAAACTCTGTCTTATTCTTTCCCTGCATCTAAAAGGCTAACATAAAGGGAATCAGCACCATCTGTTTCATACTCATCTCGGCAACCGAAAAATTGTTTAATTCGAGAATGGAGCTGTTATAAAAGCTGTAGTAGTATCAATGAGTTAAAATATATTTGTGCAAGCAAACATTTTTTGTCATATCTTTAGATGACATTTAGAATACCATTAAATATGACAGCCATTGAGAAGATACGAATTGAAGAAAATATGTGTTATTATTTTGCAGTTAGTTCATATAGCAATCAATTTTGGCAATATGCATCAATCTGTAAAAAAATGATTGATGAATAATTCTTGAATTGTTTTTTATTATTAATTATTTCTGTTAATTTGTTCTTCGTGCTTTCTATTAATTTTAATAGAGTAATGGATTATTAATAAAAAGTGTTTAATTCAATAAACATAGACCAAATAAATGCTTTTAACAATAGAGATTTATGTGTTGACAAATATAATTTATTAACATTAAACGATTTATTATGTGTTCTACTTTTAAAAATGAGTTAACGAAAAAAGATGTTAATGTATAAATTTTAGCAGTCTTGATTTAGTGCTTTTTCTTTATATGTAATATTCTTTATTGTTAAATTTCTACAATGTAAACAATATTTAGAACGATCTCGAATGCTATCCTTTATATTCAGAATGAAAGTTTGCCATATATTTATCGTTACGATCATTCTTTAACTGTTTAAAGGAAATCCGATTTTGTTTGAAAGCAGGTTTCTGAAGCATAATAATTATTTTTAGCAGTCGTTTTACCAAATTGTGCCGTTCTACACTTTATTTTCTCTTAGAACCATATTTGTAAAAATTGCATCTGTTGCTTTAATCATTTGAAAAAAGTAATCACCCAATTCGAAAAGATTGAAAACACCATCCTTCTTCAGAAAGTAAATTCATCTCACAAGTTTTGTTCTGATTAATTCCTATGAGATAATTAAAAGCCATGCAGCTTGTAAAATTGGTTGAAAGTTCTTTTCATCTACAAGTGGAAATGTTAAATCGATTTAACCCTTTCGCGTTCATTGGTTTCGAAGTGAAACCACACATTGAGCATTTCTTTACTGCGAATGGGAGAAACCTCGTGTAATCTTTCGTTCACAACTTAAAAGTCAGATATATAGAGCAACTTATATAAAAATTCCAGTTTAATATGGTTAGTATTCACCAAGATATCGGCATTGCAATAGCTAAATTTCTTCTGAACTCTAAGACACACAAAATGATGAGGGTTCTTGCACAAATTGATATTTTTAAAATCGAATCTTGGAAAGTAATATTCAATTTTATGAAGGTTGAATATCCTGAATACTGACGTAAATTTATAAATTAAAAAAACTTGTTGATGAACATAAAAAAATGCTGATTTTTCCCCTTACATATTTATGATCATTTCATTAATAATATTTATTTATGATCATTTCATTAATAATCATTTTTGAAATAAATTTAGTAACTTTTAAAACGAAAAATGTGGTGAAAGGATGCATAAACATGTGTTCAATGCACCTAACAATGAAAGATGCATAAACATGTGTTATAAAGGAAAAATTATTACCCTTAATAATTAATTATATGTAATTGACGAAAAGTAAAAAGATGTCGATGAGCATTAAGCCAAATCTCTTTTATAAGCAGCAATTATATTTTGTATTTTTGATAGAAGCCATGATTATTCCGATGTCTGTTTCAAAAGATCTTTCAAAAATAAACCAAAATGAATACACCATTATAAAATGAGTACAAAGTGTGTTACATAATTAGTTATTTACAATATCTTCACATCTTCCTACGCCATTGCCCAATTTAGTTAAATGGGAGACATACTGCTGATAAGATTTAAGCATTGTTCCTTGCTTGGTTAAAAGGCTAAAATTAATATTATATCGTCTGCTAAACAGCCCAGCTAACCGAAAGCAAATAATTTTAATTCTTCTACTTCAATACTTCTATATTTTTAATCTTATTTAATAATTAGTCCACCAATACGAAAATGATAAATCATTCATTCTTTATGAAAAAATGCACAATAATTAAAGTTTCCCTAAACAAATTCTTATACAATTTTAGATTATTTAAAACTAAAATTAAAACAGAAGCAAAATCTTCAATTACATAATAGCTATGAAAACAACTGAATAAAGGAATAAAGAAAAGAAATTATCATTTCTGTAGTGCACCAATAAAATTCGGCGTCGATAATACTTCCATTTGAAATCCAGACATCGGGAAATTTTAGTTTTTAGATCTTGAAGATCACTTTAATTCAGAATCGATTGACAGGTGAAGGAAAAAAATTTGGATATAGGAATCAAGTTTCGTTTCAACAGATATAAATCAACTCGCTTCGTTTTATACTTTGAGATCTTTTTTCTGCCGCCTTGTGAGGGCGTACTATTCCGTCACCCATGGTATTACCAAAAGATCAAAGAACTCCCAATGAAGAAGAAAATTCTAAGAAAAACTTATCAATTTAGAAAATTTTAAGTTTCTTAAAATGATTTTATATTTCAATGATTTTTTATCCGTTTTTAGGAAGGATGAATATATTTGTATGAGAATTAAAGAAAGTTTATGTCAGAAATTGTTTTTATTTGGCATATTTTCTGAAATAAATTTGAGACGAATCAATGGATTGTATATTATTATTGCACATCAAATTTGTTTGAGGTTGGAACTACAATTTGATGAAATACTCTCCCTTTTGGCATGAGAATGTTAGTGTTCTGAAATATTGAATGATCTGATATAGCTCAGGTGGATTTCTTATATTTTATGAAAATCATATCTGAGTTAAAGAAAAGAAGTAATCATTTCTGTAGTGCACCAATAAAATTCGGCGCCGATAATACTTCCATTTGAAATCCAGACATCTGGAAATTTTAGTTTTCAGGTCTTGAAGACCACTTTATTTCAGAATCGATTGACACGTGAAGGAAAAAAGTTTGGATCTAGGAATCAAGTTTCGTTTCAACAAATATAAATCAACTCGCGCGTTTTATCCTTTGAGATCTTCTTTCTGCCGCCGTGTGAGGGCGTACTATTCCATCACTCATGGTATTACCAAAAGATCAAAGAACTCCCAATGAAGAAGAAAATTCTAAGAAAAACTTATCAATTTAGAAAATGTTAAGTTTCTTATAATGATTTTTTTATCCCTTTATTAAGGATGAAAATGTTTGTATGAGAATTAAAGGAAGTTTATGTCAGAAATTGTTTTTATTTGGCATATTTGCTGAAATAAATTTGAAAGGAATGAATGGATTGTGTATTATTATTGCACATTAAATTTGTTTGAGGTTGGAACTACAATTTGATGAAATACTCTCCCTTTTGGCATGGGAATGTTAGTTTTCTGAAATATTGAATGATCTGATATAGCTCAGGTGGATTTCTTATATTTTATGAAAATCATATCTAAGTTAAAATTTCAATTAATATTAAATTAATTAAAACCCTTATTAGAAGTTCGAAAACACAATCGTGAGCGCATACTCCCTAAGAATTTGGTTGCTCTAGGCCCAAATGTTTGACCTGTAAAGCGTTACATTCCGTGCGGAACGAATGTTAAATCTCAGAATTACAGAATTCATGCCACATTAAAAAAGATTTTTATGCTAATATCAACTAAAGAGATAAAATGAATGAATTTCAGCCACTACATATTTAAAGTATTAAGTGTTTTAGTTTTTAAATAGCTATCTGAACCGATCCAAATGCTTTAATGATTGTTGCAACACTCAAATTATAGAAAAAAAACAGCTTTAAAACATTTCTCATGCGAAAATATAATTTAATGGTAAATTGTTTAACTTCAAGTACAATCAGTTTCCTTTAGAACTACCTGCAAATATTATCCTTTTTGTTATTATAAACTTAAAATTGTAGTTTTCCTTGATTGTCACTTCGGCTTTAGTATATGATGATATCGTATTCTAGACCCAATCTCATCGTAATCCCGATGTGTATATTAATGTATTGAAATAATTTTTTTCAAAGTTGAAATACACTTAAGTTGTTGTGTTGTGGAAAATTAACCACTACAATTGATTTACATTCCTCGTCATTGTACACATTTAAAAGCTTCGAGGTTCGTTTGAAAAATCAACCAGGTAAATTTGTCTCTTAAAAAAACTACATTTATTTAGCAATGGAAACAAATGATTCAAAATATATCTAACATTAATTTAAAACGATAATTTTGTATGAAATTTTTTTTCGAAATTGAAACGGAACATTCTCTAAAGATTTGCAAATACATTTCAAAGACTGAACTCGTTATAAATTAAATTTTGGTCTAATTTTTGATAAAGGATTTCTGCATTTTCTTTAGATTTACAACTAAGTCACAAATTCAAATAAATATTTCTTGAAAACCGTATACTTTTAGCCTATTGTAAGTCAAAACATGATGTTTTATTTATAAATTATACACATTTCAATGTAAAATACAATGCTGAAATCTAACGTTAAACATGCACTTTAAATAATAGCAGAAACTAAAAATATAAAATCCATTATTCATACAAATCTAAACAAGCATTTGTTATCGAAACCAGAATCTAAGTTTGTAAATTGATGGATATGCCTTCATTTACTAGTTTAGTAAATAATAGCTGCTACCAGCACCATATTTCAAAACTTAGCGAAATATATTTTCCGCGATGAAATGAAAACGACGGCACCATATTTAAAATATCACCTGTCGGCAAATCGACTAGAATCAAGTATTCTCTTAGGTGGGGTAACATTGTTCAGTATTCTTCTCACACATTTTAAGTCCACGGTTACCAACTAATCGAGTCAAAGCATAATATATCGAAGGGATAAAGAAAAACCATTTGTCAGAAAAGAGGGAAGCCTTTATCTGTGCAGGCAGAAAGTATATCAGGATGCTGTAAAATAACACGCTAGGGGAATTCTGTAGATATTACGAGAAAACATAGTCTGTCTCTTCATTAGTTCGAGCAATTCCGAGCAACAGCGGTGAGTCAACAGGTAATTTTGGCAAACCCCTGTCGCATTGTTTTCCAACAACTTAGGTGATGTCAACACCACCTGCGCGATGCTCCTTTTAGTGATCGAAAAACTGCTTAATATTTGAGTAGATCTGTCAGAATTGTCTCAGCTTTGTCAATAAAGAAGAAATTGATTTTTATTGGAGAGCACTTTTTGTAAGATTTGTTCGATTGCGTTTTTGAGGGAAAATTTTATATTAACTGTCATAATCCAAGTAATTATTAATATAAAATATGTATCTTTCTAATAAATCCTAACTTATAATAGTAATAAATAACAAAAACTTTGCTCAGTTAAATCATCATATGAATGTTGAATTGATATTATTAATGTATAAATATTAAATATTTTGAAACAGGAAAGATTATCCCATCTATTTCATATCATTATTATCCTAAAATTGCATTAACGTATGAAGTCGCATTTTTTCAACAAAACGATAATTAACTTTTACAAAGGGTATTGAGAAATTATGCTTCTGAATATATATAGTCTTTTGATGGATCTTTATTTCTAATCCGTATTTAAATACGATGCATACACAGATTCGCAAAAAAAAATTAATCCTAAAATTGATGCCAATTATTAATTTTTCGCACTATCTGTAGCAATTAATCATTTAAACTCCAGCAATATTTATAAATTTTCAAAAATCTGGTAACATATACCAATTTTCAATTAATATTTTAAATACATATCGGCATGAACATTCTGACAAATTTTTAGCAGTCATTTTATCAAAATTTGCTTTTATGGAATTCAGTTACTATGAAGTATTTGTCAAAATATCTTCTATTCTTCTAATTATGAAACAATATATTGCATAAAATTCCCCAGATAGAGATATGCAGACTGTTGTCTTTTGGTATAAAAAAGTTGATCTCAAACGTTAGTAATTCTGATATATTTATGGCTAATATCATAAGACTTCCTCTAAATTTGTCAATTCATTCTTTGTAATATTAAAAATAAATTTTTGAATCTCAAACATTAAAAGTGTAAGAGTAAAGAAAACGTGTTGTCTACTTTTACTATAAACATCATGGGGTTTAAAAACAGATTTGTAACAGCTCACAGCTCTATAACACATCAATACCACTCTTCACCCTTGCGACTGGAATCATTAAGACCCCAATCAGACTTGAAAATGAAGAAGCAAACAAAGGGGTTGACGTGAAATACAAATTCACATGGGACTAAAAGATAAGCGTACAAGGAATACTAATAAATGCAAAAAATGCCATTGCTAAGCAGAAGAAAAATAATTATACCTGATAAGAAAGCATACGTAAAAAAAATGAACGACAGCACAAAAGACATGCCATACTAAAATGCAAAAATATCTATATAATGAAAAACAATATGCAGATAGAATATAAATGGCTTTGATGCCAGCTTTATTCATTAGTAGGGACTGCGGGGCTTGAGAAACAATAACATCATTTTATAGTTCTGGGCATAAATAATGATTTATTTGCTATCTCCATCTAAGATCATGGTGGAAAAAAACTGGGATGAAAGCATAATGAAAAGGATTTTAACAAACAATACCTTATAATACATCATTAATCTTCCCCCAAATTATGAAAGTGAAGAGACATTTCCAAATTCTAAAACAACCATATTTATCAGAATTGTTTATTGGTACGCATGTCGGCAATTATGCCTAGACGACTTAGTTATTTTCTTGGGAATATCAAATACCTACTTCCTACCCTCGTATAGCAGTTCTTTTAAATTATGCGGTGTGGTTAAAAAGAACGTGGCCAAACTTTAACGGTAGGCCAGGCATACGATAAGCATCCAGAGTCGCATAGGAACGTGGTATTTCAAGCGCCATTTGGAGGAAGCAGATGGTATTTAAAATACAATAGTGCTGCCTATCTTTAGTATTTAACGTATTTGCAGCAGATTTTGAAACAATGCTTCTCTACTATATTGTCAAGTTATCTGTAAGTTTCATACACTTCCACGTAAAATTCTGCAAGTTATAAGTTAAAAACATGCGGAAAAATTTAAGATTCTTTAAATAAACCATTATACTTTTCTGAATTAACGTGCTATTTTTGCGAAAATACATGGAAATATTGTGCACACAACACAAAAGAATTGATAAAATTTGCAAACCAATATCAGCATTCTGTGAAGCGTGTGAGACAAAATACCTCTTCAAATTCATCAATTTCTGGTCGGTCTCCTGAATTCCCTCTTGACCGAATCTTTGATGTAAATTGTGAGTTAAAACCTATTCTTTATATGGTAGAAGTTCCAGGACCGTTCATCCAGACTTCAGAGTGATATTCGAAAAAATACACAATTTTCTTCTGTATGACTCACCTAATCTTAATAATAGAAATTTGAATTAAAAGGAAAATATATTAAAAGAAACAAAAAGTAAACAATAATAATAATGAAAAAAAATAATAATAATAATTAAATAATAATATTTTTCATTATTATTAATGTTTACTTTTTGTTTCTTTTAATATATTTTCCTTTTAATTCAAATTTCTATTATTTGTTTTTGTATTTTATTAGATTCGGCTGCATATGCGCCTTTCTATTTAATGCAAAATATGTTTCTATTTTTATTTTCATTTATTTAAATTTAATTAATTACTTTTGCTAAATTTTATGAATTGTAACTATCACCTAATCTTAAGCCAATCTGATTGTTAAGGTACAAGCGACTGCATCCAGCAGCTTCACAGAAAGCTTATAATGCATATTTTTTTCGAATATGTCCCGAAACGCTGGATGAATTTCCTTCGAACTTCAAACATATAAAGAATATGTTTTAACTCACAATTTATTTCAAGGATTCGGTCACGAAGGTATTCAGGGACCGACCAGAAATTGATGAACTCGAAGAGGAATTTTGGCTCACTCCGCCTCAAAAGGAGCTGATAATGGTTTTGAACTTTCATGAATTCTTTTGTGTGATGTGCTCATTATTCATTTGGAATTCAATTCCCAATTCATAGCACGAATTGGGAAGATATAAAGACTTCTATAAAAAAAATCCATGTTCTTTGCTTATAACTTGCAGAATTTTCCTTGGAACTTTATGACACTTGCAGAGTATGTGGAAATATATTGGAGAAATATCCTATCAAAATTTCATGTAAATACGTTGAATAACAAAGGAAATATTAGTATTTGTAGTAAATACTATTTTACTGTGCATGAGCGTAATTTTTCTTGCACAACTTCAGAGCCATATATATATAGCGCATATTATATAAAAATTCCAGTTCAATATCATAAATATTCAGAAAGAAATCGGCATTTTGTCCAGCGCTGTTTTATTTTAAATATAATCCGTATTTTTAACTGCATTTTTGTAAATATAGCAGGAATATTTCTGAATATATAAAGGTTTCTTTAGAAAGTTTTTCCGCAGGTTTATTGCTTATAACTTGAAGAGGTTTCCTTGGAATTTTACGAAATTTACAGATTAAGTAACAATATATTCGAGAAGCATTGTTGCAAAGTGTCATGTAAATACGTTTAAAAGTAAAGGAGATATTACCATTGTAATAAATACTTTTTTACTGAGCATTCATCAAAGGTAGCATAATGTTACAATCAAAACTTCAGAGCCATATATATAGCGCAACTTATAATAAAAATTCCAATTCAATATCGTTAAGATTCAGAAGTATATCTGCATTTTGTCCAGGTCTGTTTTATTTTAAATGCTATCTGCTGCCTCTAGATGGAGTTTGCGCACCCTTGTTCCTATGCGATTCTGTATTCTTATCCTATAACTGATCTACCCTTAATGTTAGGACAAAGTTTTTTGAATCCCCCTGTACATTTTTATACTTGTGAAATCTTTTTAACGAACTTGATTAATTAAATTATTTAAAACATGGTTTTAAATTCAAAATGATATTCCATACGTTTGATTTCTGTTGTTGTTATTCGCTGCGGCAGAAGATGCATAATTGGATATAAAATTAGATTCATTTCTTGAAATTTTGTCCTACACGAAATCTCAAAAATATTATTAATTATTATTTGAAAGAAAAGATAACTGCATAAAAAGTGTTTCATGAAATACACAGTGTAATTACAAAATAATCATCGGATTTTGAAACTATAACTTTAAAAATAAAAATCACATTCGCCAATGCTAATCGAAGACTGAAGAAGCAGATATCTACTAACTTTTCCATTTGCCAACTTTTACTTTCCCACCATATCTCAATTCCAGCAAGTTTCCAGATGGAGTGCAATATCATTTCGCTTTCAGCAGTAGATGGGAAAGAGAGGTATAATATGTTCTACGTCGTTTTTCTCAAAATGTAGAGTAAAGAATAAGCAGTTTCTGTTTCAGAAAATGTGAAATATTCAGTTTTTCTTACATTTCAATAAACATTCCTAAAAAGGATGGAACGATCAAGCGGGGCAATCTGAACATATCCAATTTGTTTCGCAAATTTAAAGACACTGATTTTTTGAGAAAAGTAAAAAAGTATGGAGACCAACAGTTTTACAGAATGTAATGGATAAAGATTGTTTACTCGTGAAGTCAACTAAAATAACATATGCGTTGGTTATGAAATGAATTTTTCACTACATGGCCGCTTTTCATGTCGTATCGGCCATGTTTGGGTGCTTTTACGTGGCTGCTTTAGTTTGAAACCGAATACAGTCATCACGCCAAATGAAGCAACGTATAAATGACATGCTCCATTGCCTCTTGATATTTCACTATTACATAGAAATATGTTGCATAATCGAAGAAGGACTTATAGATCGTTTGTAACCATTCGAAAAGAATTGAATTGTTTCCCTTTTTATGAGATTTTGTTTAATTTATAGCTGTAATACTATTTGAAATACACAGAATTTAACCCCTTCTTGTTCGATTTTTTTTCGAGCTTTCTACCAAAAAAGAGCATTTGTTATTGCTTCAAATTAATGTATGTTCTATCCTGAATTCGAAAATCAAAAATATTTCTGTCGGTAAGTAGATTTTACTTGATCTACTGGTAGTCTTACATGTGATATGCTCATTGATCCCCAAATTTCCCTGTAATGCACCCAAGTTTTGAATTTTAATTAATTAATTAAATTTAAAATAACATGTGTAAGCACTTTTATTTTGAATGTAGACATGAAACTTTTTACTCCTAATCATTTCAAATCTATTTTTATTCAGAATATATTTCTAAGTAAATAAGTATAACTAGTAGAATAACTAGTAGAAAACAACCTGATATTAGGTTGTAGCGTCTTCTCAGCATACTCTTATCTTTTCCATCATTACATCCGTTGAGATCTTATATTTTAAACAGGTCTTGGCCATGTAAGGGTTGAGCGGTCGTTCATGATATGAAATAATCCCAGTAGTTTTCACAGCATGAAAAGAACTCAAGAATAATAGAGATCTCTTTCCGCCTTAATTTTATAAGATATAAAGAAGTTTTTTTTATTTAAACGGAAAGTCTCTCCAAATATCTGACAAAAGAAGATAGAGATAAGAAAGCAGAATACACCTGGTAATTAGTTTTATTTGGAAACCTTTAAGGACATAAATGCTTTACTTTCTCTTCAAGTTTTTCAATGTCTGCAAAATGAGAATACTGAGTAATATTTTCGTCTAGCAATTTGTCTCATGTGGAAACCATAATATTGAAGAAAGTATTTTTTTTTTCAATTTTGGTTTTGGAACGACTGAATTATAAGGAATTTAAGGATCTCATGTAAATTTCATGGAGTGTTTTTTTAAATTTTTATTTATTATTTTGAAAGAGAATCTGAAGAAATTTCTAATAAGAGCTACAAAAGTACTGACTATAGAATAATACTTTACGTAACATTTTCGTCTGGCAATTTGTCTTATGTTGAAGCTATAATATTGAATGTCCTGCTTCTACAGAAAACTCCTTAAATATTCTTTTGAATCCATTTCGAATAGTTTCTAGCCCTTGAAAATGTGAACTAGAATGGATTCCTTGTTTTTGCTGTATGAATTTCGTTTACTTCAAATACTATAGGATTGCTTGTATTACTTTTTTTAATTTAGGCTTTAGTGGTATATCTATATTGAATGTAAAAATGTTCTCAGTTTTGGTTTTAGTATGACTGAGTTATAAGTAATTAAAGTGTTCTCATGTAGTTTTGAGGAAGTTTTTTGAATTTTTATTTTTTTTTTATTATTTTGAAAGACAATTTGAGGATATTTCAAACAAGAGTTACAAATGTAATGTACTAGGATGTATATTTTTCTGCTTGGGTATTTTTCTCTTCAGAAGTCCCGCGAGACGACAAAAGGCGGTTAAATTGCGGTCTAATGATACATAAGAGGATAATCGGCGCTTTGGCTTATATAACATAGCTTTTCTATCTAAAATAATGTTTCGTTATGATTTATTTTGAATCTAAAGGTTAAACTGTAGATAACTACCTAAATTTGAAGTCTAATTCAAAGTCTTCTTCTAAAACGAATTTTTAAAAGAAATTCTGTTATATTTTTACCAATTCGGGGTTGTATATTCCCATGAAACGCCATTCGTGTCGTGTGTCGTTAACTTGTCTTGATTTAAAATTGTTGTTTCTTATATTTTTTTTATCTAGGGATAAATTTGTAAGTCAATTTTTCTAGGAAAATATGTGAAATTTAAAAAAAAATATTTTCGTTTGGGAAATCTTAATTAGTTTTTCCTCTTGTGAATCGAATGTTTCAGGCCTTTTGAAAAATAAAATGAAATCTTTGTTTGGGTGTACAGAGCAAAATTCCTACTCAAATGAACCAATGATTTCAAAGTCTTTTGATGGATGGTAAACACTTTATTTTTCTCTGAAAGAACAAACCATATAAAAACCTAACTGAGCACTCAATGGCTACTTCTTTGGCATCCGTTTTAATCAGCGGCACTAGAAAAAGTGTTTACTAAGAACGAAATATGAAAAATATTGCATTGTTTCTTTGGAACTTATACCATTTAAAAGTTTCAGAGACCTAACAAGGAAGAACAATAATCCATTATGTTTGTTTTTATTGTTAAATGTTTGTTCAATTATTTATTTAATTGATTGATTGATTTGACAGTTTGATTTGGCTTATAATTAATTGCAATTCTTATTTTATTTTCCTAATATTATTTGAAGCGGTCAACTTATTTCTTGCATTTTGAATATTAAGCATGATATAGTAAAACTAATTTGTTAAAATGAAAAAATAATAATAACGCGCTTCTATTAGTATACCACAAAGTAGGAAGCTGGTGAAAATTTAATTAAATCAATCGATTAACTTAAGTTTTAAATATCTTAAATAATATTATAAACACACAGGTGTACAAATTTTCAAACCTCTTGCAGCTAGGAAGTGAGTGAAAAATCAATTATATTATTCCATCTTTATAAACATGAAATAAGTCAAGCTAAATAAAAGTTGTTAATAAAAACAATACATTGCCATCGATTTTGGAAATTCTATTCTGTCATACTTCAAAAAGAAACAATGTTCGAAATATACATAGTTGAAGGAAATTATTGTCTCAGATGGTTTTGTTCTTTCAAACAAACGCCAAAAATTCTCCAAAATTATTTAATTTCTACGCATTGTTTTATTTATATATATAATAGTGCTGTTCAAATTATCACATCGCATAAATTTAATGGTTATTTTGTTTTCTACGAAATTATATTCTAGGAAATAAGTATAGTTAAGATTGTCTGAAAACCTGTGTTAAATTTGACTATCTGGACTAAGAATTCTCTCAGTAGAGCAAAAGAAATATTCTGACGTTAATAATGAAATCCGTAATTAAAATAATAAATTATTTGAATGACAAAATTCTTTTGGCCTAAAGGTGTCCTTTACATCGTTTTAGATAATGAAATAATAATAGATCTTCCAAATATAATGTGCAATGTAATTAAGATATTAAACAAATTCTCAGAACAAGGAATAAATTAATTTTAGAAATTTTCTTAAAAATTTGTCTGAAGAAAATATTAAATATTTATGTGACATCAAGTAAATTCTATTTGATGCAGATGATGTCATTTCAGACATATTTTGTTTTCAATCAGCAATATCGATCAATTTTATTGACAAATAGAGTTAAAATAGTAATGTCATTTTCAAAATATTCGCCACCCTTAATTAACGAAACAGGGCATTTAAAAATTCATTGAACCAATTTAAGAGACTCTAAAAAGTTAAAGGAATTTACAATGCAACATTAAATAACAATTAGCATTCAGAAAATTATATTTCATATATAAACTATATTACAAATAATGATAAATTACAAGCCTCTATGCGATATTTGTAATGTTAAAATCTCAATTTTTAAATCAGCATTCTTTCATTAGATAATTATGATTTTATTTTAAAAATTATACTTCAAGAATTAAGTCCAATTTAAGACTATATATCTCCAAACATGGGCGATTTTTGTTATTTATTTGCTGTAAAGCGGGAGGGTTTATTTTAATTGGTTTATATGTTTATTGAAAATTCCGGAGAAATGAATTTATATGAATTGCTATAAATGCATAGCCCAGCAAATTGTATGGCATATTTACGGCACTATTCCTGAATTCCTTGAAGCAATAAGGTTAAGGAAATAAAGGATTGTTCATTCAAATTTCATTCAAGTCCATTGTAAAGGTATTTAAATTGTCAGATTATTTGCTTCATGCCCGTAAGGACGAGAAATTTAATTTAGCATTTAATTGCTTTCAATTTAACTTGGAAATTTCATTGTTGCTGCGAAGATTTAATACCCCATTACGATAAAAAGCAAGTTCAGTAAATAATAGATTTTCCGAAATGTTCTTGTCTTTTGAGGAAACAATTTTCTTTTGTTCTTCTGAAATATTTCAATCCAGCTGTGAAAGCACAGGAAAGAACCTTATTAGCTCAAAGACATTTTGCATTTCAATAAAAAAAGTAGTGGATTCTAATTACAGATGCAATGAACTTTGGGAATGTGTTAGATTGCTTAAGTGATATAATAGAAGTTGGAAAGTAATTGCATTTTCTTTATTCTTAAATAATTTCATAGGATAAATGATCTGGCATATTATTCGGCGGAAAGAGATCAGTAAATTCCGGGAAAAAATAATAAATCACTGAGAAAGAAGATTTGAAATTGAATTCAAAACATTATTTTACTTAGTGTAACACATTTTTTCTGTACTTTTGTTGAAATACTACCTTAAATTAGTCTGAGCTGCCTTTGAATGTTACATGATGAAGCTATATAAAAAATATTTATCGAAACATGTTTCTTTTTTCAAATGATAAAGAAGCTAATGTTATAAGAATTTAGACATTTTAGCATTTGAACTTCTTTATAGATATCTGTAAGTGCTCTATAAATCATCAGTCACGGTTGAAATCAAAGTTACGGTTGGACTAAATCTGAAATATTTGTTTCAAGCCCCTATTTCCAAGTGATTATAAGTTCTGCCGTCCTTTCCAACTGTTTTTGTTGTTAGATATTCTTGCTTTTTTAAATTTCCAATTATGTAATATAGCTAAAATCAAAGCCATTATATAATAAAATAAAGAAGTTAAATTATCGACTGGATGATTGTAGTTTTCCATAAACTATTTCCGTGGGATAGTGAAATTCTAATGTGTTTCAGTAGCCAATCCTTCGTACTAACCGTAGGCGGGAAACAACTTCTGCAGCATCTGTATTGATAATAATAAGAAAAGGAAGGGTACAGACTTTCTGAGAGTCATATTCATGTTTTTCTTTTAAGAATTCTTATATTACCTAAACGCCATGAAAGCTGCATAATTTTTGACTGTCACAGAAAGGGGTGCTTCTTTCTTTAAAACTTATAGTAATGCAGCTTGCTAAAAATTGATATTCGACATTCGTCTGAACGGATTTATAATGTTACAAAGCTGTAAAACTATTGCCTTGACATGCTAATCTTGGTTAAGAATTTGTCGACCTTCACGTCAAAGTTGGCGACGATTTTGGCTACTTTGCGAAACTTTGGCAGCCATTTTAGCTACAAAGTGGGCGACAAAAGGAATCGTGTAGAAAAATTCTGAACTGTGGACTTATCTCTACTGGGAGCCAGTAGCTTCATGAACCTTCTAGAGATTATGTCAATCCCCACGTAATGACGTCACTTCCTGTTGAGAAGGTATAAAAGCAAGTTCTCTGAACAAGCTGGTGAACTGAGAGACATTTGAGTGCTATTGAAAGTGCTGTAACTGAGGTTTATTGGTAATCTCTGATTTAAATTTGTACAAGTGCTAATTTGTTATCTGTGCTACGTTTGTTTTCCTAGAATATTCGCGAAATAAATTTTTTTATTTTTTTATCCTGCTTATTGAACTGCATTCGTGTACACCCACAAGTCAATTTTTGTAACAATAATTTATTACTGTTCGAATAACATCAATGTGAACATTACACACAACCGAATTTAAAAAAATAGTATCTACCATTCAATTATTATCATGTAGACATCTTTTTTATTAGTGTTTGTCCGCTATAATTATGCTATTTGCAGAATAAAAATATATTAATTCATATTTAACAGTAATGTATAGCCGCAGTATTTACTTATTCGAATATTTAATCGAAAAATACACGAAAAATGTCCTTCCGCAAAATGAGTTTCTATATTTCCGTCCTAACTTTACAGGGATTGCATACTCTTCAGTATACTCTGGATGAAACGGTGGTTGAAGATATATTTTACTTGAAATAATTTTAAAAGAGAATTCAAAAAGCATCATATTAAATAGCCTGTATGTGAATCCTTGACTGTCTGATTCTAGAAGATGCCTATTACATAACATATTTTTCATAACATGGTGTTATTTTGAAAATCTCTCTGTTATTAAAATTTAAACTGATGTCAGAACTTTTTTGTGATACACTTCATAGTTTAGTTGGTTATGAGTTTTGCCATGCAAAGAATACCTTTAATATTCACAGTTCTAAAGACATATTTTTCTGAATTCTTCTTGGGCTTACCAAATTGTGTATAAAGTGAATAATAAATATACAGCTCATTTTTTTTGCTCAGCATAAAAATAAATTTAAATTACACATTTATAGGAATCTTTTCTGCATAATTTCCACGACACTTATGCTGACTTTATAGAGAACAGTTCACAAACAACTCAAAAATCATCAAGATAAAAACTTTTAAGATCATGCAAGAAAGTTTTTCATAACACTTCTAATATTTCAAATAATGCTACTTCCTGCTGATATTTCGTTCATCCAGGAAGTAAGTTTCCTGAAGGCCGTAAAAAGCCTCAAAACATAATTACCTAGAAACATTTGTTTAAACAGATACTGTACTCTTTTAGCTACCTCTCAACAGAAGAACCATCGGAACTGAAGCACGTGTGATACCCTGAGATGAATTTCTGTGTACCGGTGTCGAAAAAATCCGCCGTCAGAGAGTGGAACGTCGTGACTGGGGGATTGGTGCCCGCCAGGAACCTTTTCAAGTGCTGGAACAGATTGTAATTGATGGGACCAAGATCGGAACTATAGGTGGGACGAAAAAACAACTCCCAGCGCAACTTTTGCAGCAGTGGTGTGCCCAGCGATTCATGATGTTGAGCGTTGTAGTGGAGCAACACAATGCCATCACGAAACACCCCACTCCTCCTCCTCTGAATGGCCCGTCGCAAATTCTCTTGTGTGGTACAGTAACAGTCAGCGTTTACTGCTGCGCTCATGGGTAGGTAGTCGATGCTCACACGTAGCACCGCTCTCCGGCCGTGCATCTTCTCGACACCGGTGTGCAGGAATAGATCTCACGGCATGAAACGTGCTTCAGTTCTTGTGGTTCTCATGCTGAGAGTTAGCTGACAGAGTCCTGTATTCTTTCCATGTTTTTATGTTTTGTGCCTCTTTACGGCCTCCTAGAAACTTACTTTCTGGAAGAACCAAATATTAAAAACAGCATAACCGTAAAGTGTCATATATGTTCGATGTAAATGAAAAATAAATATTTCAAGCAGCACAAAACCGCCTTTAATACTGTCGCTATGTTCTGTAATATTAGGTATGTTGAGCAGCATCACAAAAAAGGTTTTACGAAATCATTATGCTACCAGGGATATGAACAGCAAATGTACGACAACTACGAATAGGAAAAAAAATCACCAGTGTTTCTAGAACGATTTACAGAAATAATTAAATATCCCTCACCCTTTTTTATAGTTAAACTAAACTCAGGTCCGTCTTACATGGAAATTTGTGCTTTATATCGCTGGAACCAAAATTAAGTGTTATATAAGAATTTCGTTTAAAACCACAGAAAGATAAATTTTCTGCATAAGAGAAACATATTCAGTAGTCTGCATTAAATTCTTGAGTTCTATAACTTTATAAATATTTTTCTGTAGGCTTAAAAGAATAAAACAAAACTCCCATAGCACTTTTCTCTGATGAAGCAGTCATTTATAACACGCGAAGTGTTTATTATCAAAAGTATTTCAGTCATTCTGTTTCCAGATTTCTTCTGATTGGGTTAACAAGGTAATAAATGCTATGTCTTCGATTAGGGATTTTTGCACCTGTTTCCCAGGCTCTTTTCAATGTATGAAGCACATTCTGTGTTAAAAAAATTGTCAGTTTTTCACAAGAGTAGTTATATAAAATCTATTGTTTTTTTTTCATTTTTATTAAAGATTTTTGAAATACAGTAAAATATCAAAAAATTAAAATCAATCTCTAATTCCTTGTATTACTTCAAAAATAAATCAAAGGAAAATTTTTTTAAAGTTAAAACTGACGAAACTTTGACTATTAAATTTGGCTAACTGATGGTATATACCTGCTAAAAAATGTGTAACCTGAGTGAGCGCGAGCCTTCTTAACGAACGCTAAGACCCACGTGGTCATAGAATGACCCCGAACTGAAATTCAACCCTGGTATGTTAATTCATTATATTTTTAATCTGAAATATCTCTTCTGAAACATCCTCAGGTCCATTGTTTTCATTGTCAAAGTCTAAATATTCATCAATTTCGACTCCAGAAGGAGGTTTACGTAAACGCTCCATTTCTTTTCCGTATGGAGCCAGCATTGTGAGAAACATGTAAATACTTCAATTCGGCAAGAAAAGCAACGAGCTCACCTTATCAATTACGTGAAATAGCTGGTCTGTGGAACAAACGGGAAAACGCGCGGGGTCATTCAATAACACCAGTAACTGACCAAACGTGTATAAGGGAATTCTGGAAATACTTTCTAATTAATCAGAAAATGCATTGATGGTGATTAACTCAGCTACAGATAAGAAAAGAATGAACAGGTGGTTAGTTTTCTAGGAATCTGAGTTTTCCCAGGGCCTGTATCATAAAATGACGCCCGCGCGTCCTCTTGAGTTAAGAATTTGGTTATACCTATTAAATTCATAAAAATTGCAAACTAGAAACTATGGAAAGTATTCGGTTCAGCCGAAGAAAAGAAATGTATTTGTCCTATAAATAGGACGCTGCGTTAACGGCTTAACTAATTGCCAAATTTTTATACAGAGAAAAACTGCCGAACATCTAAACTCCTAATGTCCTCTAACCATTAAAAAGACCGTAACTATTATTTGATTTTTGTTTTTGGATGTATATAGGAAAGGATAGAAAAACTTCGAAAATGAGGCGCCTCTATCGAATTTCTCACAAATGCTTAATTCAATATCGATGCAGAAAAAGTGACAAAGCTATTCTCCATCCTATCTACAATTTAATCAAGTTCCTTTCCATTAGCCTCTGATGCAGACAAAGGTTATCATCTAATAGGATTAAGGTTTCACTTCATTCTTTACTGCTGTGTAAGGATAAACTAATGCTCAAGTATATTTTTAGCCCTGTTGTTTGCCTAGAAAGTTTCTTTGTTAGTCTATGTTTGTTGCCACATCAAGTTCACTCATTAGTTCTTCCTTTTACTTTCATTAGAAGCATAAAATTTGTTTTGGGGTTTCTCACAGACTTTTAATTATATCGAATTATATTTGAAATTAAATAAGAAAAATTTATAAAAAATAAATAAAATTCACGTCTCCTTTAGAAAAACATGTTCCATGAAAGATACATACATAGCCCTTGTGAATGAAAAATTCGTTTAACAAAGTATTGCTAAATATCTTTCTTCATAATCTTCGGAGCTTGAAAGATTATAAAATTTTTAAAATTAATTTTTAATGTTATTTCCAAGTTCATAACCTGAAATTTAAAAACTTTAATTTGCATGCATAGAGAGTAAGTTGAAACACAGTTAAGATAATGGTTTAATTACATTATATTCTTGCATCAGGGCTCTTAGTAATTTTGAACCATGATCGAAATGATTCAAAAATGTGTAAATAACTCAGAAGCATATTTGAAGAAACATTTCTACCGAGTAGGGTGCTTAGAAAATGGTTAGATTATGACCTGATGCTTAACCTTAAAATTTATGAACGCCCATTTAACACCCTGTGGACTTTAATGTATTAATGCTATACAATAAATCAAATAAAAGAAAGACTATTGGAAACACAGACTGTTTGAACTTATTTTAAAAAGCGGGGAATTTCTTTTTGTCACTTTAATTCATTGGGGATAAAGACATATAATATATGGCATCATAACCAAACCTCAACCTAGATATAACCAAGAGGATGGCATAAATATTAAAATGGAAAAAATTCCCTTAACCGTATAATTGAAAAATAAATAAACGGCATCTATATAATTATTCATAGGAAAAATTTCAAAATATTTTTTCAAATTTTAAAATTTTTGCTGGAACGTAAAGGTATTTTTAATTCTAAATCATATTCAAAAAATTGTAAATGCTCAAAATGTTTGTCACTGCAATTTTAATATTCCTCGTTCTGAGAAAATTATGTATCTCAATACAGAGAGAGAGTTACGGTTTTCTAATGAAGTTTTGAAAAATACTGCTTAAAATTTCCGTATAAGGTGGAACGAACACAACATGCCAGCATTTCATTTGTTTCGCATCATTCATTTGGACTTAATGCCTGGAGTAATTATTCACAATTACCGATTTCTTCGAAATAGTCTTTATTTATTTTCTAAAATATTATTTGATACTTAGGTTAACAATTATACGAGTCTTATTAGCGCTAACATTCGCCTTTGTCACGCAATGCAAGAATAAATTTCTGTCTTTCCATAAAAATTATAGCCGTTCTTTCTCGATTACAAAAAGATTTGCTATTTTTGTACTTCTCCTGCAAAGTCTCCTTGCTGCATTTGACATAAAGAAGTTTAACACGTCACGAACATTCACACATCTATTACAATTGTCTGTGAAGTATAAAAACCATAAACAGCTGCTTTAGGCGTGACTTAAAAGGGGTAATTGCAGTAGCTCGGGTGAGAGGGAAAGACAGAAAGTGGAAAAAATTTAATGCTATTAGTAACAACTTTTTGGAGGGTAGATGTTTTCCTTCGATATTCCGTTTCTTTTTATCGATGTTAGAACATGTCGTTACCGAAGAGTCTGTAACTTTTTAACAACCGCTATGGTATTTCAGAAAGTAGAGAACTGTAGCAAGCAAGTGAATTAGAACAATCCAAATAATGAATAATATTTAGATACAGAGTCTTGCAGTACTTCAGTTTTTATCACCAGTAATATTCTTCAGCTATATTCTTTTGTTCTGAAACTAAAAAAAAAGTATTTTGTTTCTTATTATTATTAGTTCGATTAAAATATGTTACGTGAAAATAATTGAACTTAAAGGAAATTATTTTCAAATATGCTGACAACAGCTCGTTTGTATAGAATTAAAATGGAAAAAAATATCTGACAAAATTATCCTCAGCACTCTAAATAGTGTCACTCCCCAGTGTTTAAAATAAAAGGTATTAAATGTTTTCGATAAAATGTATATTTATATAGTTTTTATACAATATCACTGAATCACTGGAGGGCATTTAGATAAAACCAGCGGGAGTGGTCTCCCCTAAACTTTCTCGTATACTTTCTAAGTGGAGATTCGTCAAAATCTCGAGTTCGAATTTTTTGACAATTGCAATACTTTCTCTTTGTATACTTCATATACGAGAAAGTAAAAATATTTAATTTAAAATTTTATAATATAGGAATCGATCCAATTCTCCATAGATTTATAGGAGACTGCTTTCTCTCAAACTTGCTTCAACGATTGCATTCTCTGATTTAGACATTTGTCATATTTATAATAATTGTTTTACTTAGACTCCTTATAGAAAGGCTACCTATTTCAATGATTCTTCTCAATTTATCAAGTTCGTAAATGGGCCATGTAGCTCAAAAAGCATGGAATTTTTCATTCCTCCATACCTCTCATATATTATTGAATAAAGAATTATTGCCTTTCCATAACGGACAACTTTTGAACAAAAAGTTTTTCTGTGATTATCCTGTTTATCGATTGTTGTTCAACATAGGCACCTGGCATCTCGATGGAGAGCACACAGTATTTATAGTTTTCATTACGTTCTCTCCTTCCAGTATCTTCAACCTGATTGAAGTTAATGGTTGCGTCTGATATTTACTTTTCTCTGTACCTTTCTTGTTATTGAAAGTCGAAAAATGAATCAAATTAGGCGAGTTAATGCCTAGTGACATAGAATAAATTTTGTGCTTAAAGTTTTTTTTTGACATCTGTAATCCTTTAGGAAATGGAGGATAGTACCCCTCCCAATAATAATAGCATATCATACATTTAAGTTTTGTTGTTGTTATCTCTCGCACATGACGATGCAATACTTAAATGCCTTTGTATAAGGATTGGAGATATTTTAGAAACTTTAATTTAGATAGAAAAGAAAATAACCTCACCTATAGGCTGGTTTAGGGGAAATTATTAAACATCTCAATTATCTTCTACGATTATTAATTTACTTCTTCTAACAGAAGTGGTACCTTTATGGTTCATCTCCTGTGTTTGGGCTCATTCTTAGGTTGAATAATGACTTTCCTTATAATGTAAAACACTATTGCACTCTTTCAGTCTTACTATTATTAAGACATTGACAATCTCTTGCACTATTTTAAAAAAATGGAAATTTAATATACTCATATTGATCCCAAGCCAAAGTATAGGGAAATAAGAAACATAATGCAATTAAAACCTTGCCTTTGGCGATCAGCTTGTTCGCCGGGAATATAATTTCAATTAAATCTTGCATCATTTTATATTCATGGCTCCCTTAACAAAGTCAACAGATCGTAGTAGATATTTAACCCATGTTCTTTTAATAGACTTGCATCTGTTCTATTCATTGTCAGCATAAATGTCTCTAATGGAGTAAAATAACTGACCATGTCATGTAACATCTAATTGCAAGATGTCAGTGCCATCTTCACTTTCTTAATCCTCTTGCCAAATATGCATTTGATTTCAAGAGTTAAGTTATTAGAATAAAGATGGTTGAATTAAAAAATCCTGAAAAAAGAATGAAAACTTAGCAGCCATAAACAATCAGCTTACTGAATATATTTCTCCATATACCGAATATCTCAATGATCTTCATTTTCAGATTCCACAAAAAAATTGATTAAATGGAATATGAAAGAAAATGTATTTGGATATTAACTCAGCTTTAAACAATGAAAAAGAAATACGCAAATAATTATTTGTTTAAACAATGAAAGCGGTTTGAATTGCGTTGCAACAATGAAAAGTATTCTTGTAAATTATGCCAAAAAATATATTTAAAATGCTATAAAAATTAGAGAAAATTTTGTACGGCAACTTAATTGATATCATTGAAAAGATAATTGTTTGCAATTTCGGATGGCGTAAAAATGATTTTTATGCTGCAATATTTTCAGAAGTTATTAAGGAAAACGCCAAAATTTTGCTTAATTTTTAATTAACTAAAATATCAATTAAAATTTCAAAAAAAGGGCTCCGAGATGCACATTCTCCTTCTTCAAATTATATTTGTAACAAACTCGTAGCTCTAGGTGCAGAGAGGTCTTCCCTGTAGGGTACCAACACACAGAAACACACACATTCTCCTTTATTATTAGTAGAGACTAGAGAAGATTATACATGTTTGCGATCAATTCCCAAATCATTCAACGCATCCTATACAAAGACAACTGTTTGAACATGCTTTTTGACAATAATTTTAATATTTTTGGAACGATAACTCAATTATATTATATGCAGTGGAATGCAGACATCGCAAACTTGAAACTTCATTGTATCATGTAAAAAAAACATTTTCCTGTAAAAAATGAAAACCTGTTTCACCACTAATAATGTAACTAAATGAATAGAAGAAATTTATTGGAAATTGATGCAAGATATCATCGTATTAAAGAAAATATGATGTGCAATATGATGTGATCATGTTAGCAAATGCTAGCATTGACAAGTATTTATTCTCTATTATTTCCCCTGCAGCGTTCAGGTGAAGTAAATCTCGCGATTTGTTCTGCATGAATAAAATATTTTCCATAAATAATATATTGGTTTCGCTTTGAATTGAAGAAACACGAATATCGGACTTTGAAAAAAATCCGAATAATTTGAGTTTCATGATAATTCGGCAAAAAGTTCAGTATAAATGAAACAAAACGGTTAATTTTGAGAATGGCCATACGCTTTATATTAAAGCGGCATTTTCACTTTCAGTCATGCACGGCTAAAGATATGCCAAACAAAGACTCACATAAATGAGTTGACAGAACACTTCGCAGTATCCATTAAGGTATTTGCCTAGGTTTCAAACGCGATTTTTGGCTAAAATTCGGAAATTTTAATTAAAAAATAAGCGAAATTTTATCGTTTTTAATTAATAACTTTTGAACATATTACAGCACAAAATTCATTTTTACACCATCTGAAAGTGCAGCAAATTATCATTTCAATGATATCAATAAAGTTGTCGTAAATGTTTTTCTATAATTTTAATAATCTTTTAAAAATATTTTTGGTAAAATTTACAACAATACTTTTCATTGTTGCAAAGAATTACAAACCGTTTTCATTGTTTAAACAAATATTTAATTCCGTGTTTCTCTTCCATTATTTAAAGCTTAGAAAATATCCTTTGGATTTTACTTTCTTTTTTAATTTGATCAATTTTTCAGTGAAATCTGTAAATGAAGTCCTCAAGATGGTAAGTATATAATGAAATAATCCAGTAAACTGAAAGATTTTCTTTGCTATGTCTTAATTCTTTTCATTAGCGTGTTTTAATCCAATTAGCATGATACTGGACGTAAAATGTACAACGCCAATTTAATGTTGAAATCAAATGAGTAGTTTATGTTAATGTAGACAATGAACAGAACAAGAGCAATGCTACGAAAAGGACAAGGGTTAAATTTCTATAGCAATTTAAATTTTAAATCTACTTTGTTAAGTTGCCATTGAAATATCTACGGAAATAGCTTTTATTTAATCAATTACATTAGTTTATTTTGAATTTATGAATTTATTTAAAATCATCAAATTGGACAATATTATCACAAATTTGACAGAATCGTAGTATTTTGATTATTGAATAATCACCTTCTTTACTTATTGAATATTAAATTTTTAAAAATGTTACTTTGTTATAGGATAAAAAAAGTTGTAAATTAACAAAACCTAAAAAACCTCAGTTAAAAATTTTAGACAGTTCAACTACGTCTAACCGTTCAACATATGAAAGATTTCAAATTTGTATGTGGATAAAAACTCTTTAAGATTTGTTATATGTTACTTGTAAATTAGAAATCCAGTCGCTTAAAATAATTTGAAATAATAAAAAAGGAGATATTTTCTTATCATCTTGTGAAGGCTGATAAATGAAAATGAAAAAGTATTATTGTTGCTGAATTAACAATTCAATTAGTTTGCATTTTAAAATATTTAATGCGCTGGGTATAAAAAAGACGGTTCATATCTTTTCTTACCATCTCGTGATATCTGAAAAATGCAAATGGAAAATAATTATTGTTGTTTATATAACCATTCATGTGGTCTTCCTCCTAAAATATTACTAGATTTAATGTTCTAACATAACAAGGATATAAAGCTAAAGTTTTGCGTAAAATGATTGTCCATTGCAGTTAAATTTTTTGAAGAGAAAAATCAAAATTCCGTTGATAAGAATGCAATCTCACAATAACCCCAGTAGCACAAAGATATTGTACAATATTGAATGATATTGAACTATATTCTCAATATTGTATAATATTGTACAATATCATATAATATTATATAATTTCGAACAATATTGTGTAACATTTTGCCCTAAAGGTTAAGAGTAATGTGATCTCCCTGGGAAATATTGAATCTTAAGAGAAATTTAGATAAACGTCTTTTAAATAAATGCCTTTCCCAAAAAAGCAGGTTCTAAATAACACACACCCGAAACTAATTTCGGTTCAGACCAAACTTTTCTTATACTTTTTTCATCCAAGGGACGAATACCAAGTTTCCTGAGTGGGGAAAATTTGGTGGGAGAAGAGATAAAACTCTCTTCTCAACCGAACTTTTCCGTCTTGGAATCCGAGTAATTTCGTCCGTCTGAAAGAGGAGAGAGAGGAGGTTCGTCAAATGTGCATTATTGATGAGTGATTTGCATAACACTTTTAAGGCTTCTTCAAGATCTTTTTTCTTGTGAAGAAGGCGAACAGCCCACTAAATGCTACTCCCATCTTTTTCATTTAGAGATACTCGATTTTCAGATTCTTTTTTTTCTATTCAGTTAGCTTATTGACTGGAATTTTTTACGGATTATTCTACTTTATCTCTGAACTCAATTTCCGGTGCATGGAGAGTTAAGCGATTCTGAAAGACTTTAATTTTATGATATTTTTATTTCTTCTTCTTAACGATGCAGTGACTGTATATTAATAATGAGAGAATATTGAATTATTTAAAAAAATACTTTTTCTTTTCTTCTGAGAGAAAAGATCTGATACTGAAATCGTTCTTTTAAAAGTTTTTTAGACGTTTTGAATGATTAATGGCATTTGAAGCTTTTCTTCTGGGAAAAAATGTAGAAAAATAGTTTTTGTCAGAATACAACTACCAAATATATATTTTTTGTTGGACATCATTTTTTATGAAAGAATTAATATTTTCAATATATAATGTAGCACTGTTATTCCGCTTCCTTCTGAAAAAATATTAAGTTAATATTAGTTAAATTAATTAATATATTATTTAATAATTATTTAACCATCTTTTTTAATCTTGAAAATAAATTTGAAGATTTCAATAATGTAAAATCTACTTCTTCGGCTTCCTCGAATGCATTTAAGATAAAATAAACTGTAATAGCTTTTGCTTTATATAACATTGTTTTTTGATTTACACAAAATGGAAATTATGCAAGAGGAGTTAAAATACAGTGTCTCGAGCAGAAAAAGCTTCACATATTTGACTCAGGAAAAAATATATCAAACACGGAATAACTTCAACACAAACATTAAATTTTTTTTAATTGCATTTTTTTACAGCTGTGACACAACTGTCTTCATATTGCATTGCAACTCACGATAGCGATTAAATATATCATGTCAAATATTCAGTGAAATAATTACTTCGTATAAGACGTATAAGAGAGGCAGTTCGAATGAGGTAAGCAGACACAATAAGGAAATGGGTGACAATGGAAGGCGAAATAAATAAAAAGTATGGCACTGCAGTATACTTGATACTAAACTAGTTTTTCCTTATTTTTCTCAGTTTCATTTTAAAACAATATCTCTAAGGGGAAAAATAAGCTGAAAATAACATTGGCGTTTCAAAACCCTAAAGCAACAATAAGCATAAATCATCAATTCTAACACTCAATTATTAAAACAAATTTTTGTAATATTTAGCTCATTCGAATATAAATGCTTTATCTTTTAAATTTTGAAATAACGAACATTTTTTTAAAAGCACAGAAATATATAAAACATGGTTTCATTTTTTATGAAAGCTGCACAAAACATTCAAACAACTACAGGGTAATAAGATGAACATTTTATAAAAATAAAAAGTCCACCTGAAGTTTGTATAAAATTGTGTTTAAATTAATCAGAATGTTTTATATATAGAGCACACGTGGTTAGTGGATTGTTTCTTAATTATACATCACGAAAGGTTGAATTGAGCTTTAAATTTAGTTAAATATTTGAAAAATATTTTATCTGATTAAACTGCAGCTTTCACAGTAACTTATAATTGTTAGTGAAGAAATGATAAATCTTTAGAAATTATTTAAGACGATGATTATAAAAAAATGTAATCTCTAGGTGAGAGGCAATATATTTTTATTTGTTTCAACACGCAATGGTATTGAACTAAGTGAGGGAAATTATTGATAAATATTTCAGACTAAAAGCACGAGAGAATATGAAGCGAGAAGAACATGCCTTGTGGGCTTAAGATTGGAAGTACAAAATAAATTTTTGTTCTGGATATATTCTTTGTCACACGTAGGATATAAAATCAGTATAAGAACCTATATTCTGAAGCATCTATGAGAAATACAAACTAAGTAGCACTATTATTAAAACAATCGTTGCTGTTCTTCCACCTCATAGGGATTGTAAAGTTGCCTTGTCTGCTACAGTGGAATAATATGACACTGAGATGCGATTTTGAATCTCGGAAGTATTTCTGCAAAATTTTCATGTATTTCTTGTTTTCTGGAGTGCTTCTTGAATTTGTGATTTTAATACTTTATTCTGATTCGAAGTCAGAATGTGTCAGTGCCATCTTTTTCATTCTAGAAACGGCTATTCACCTGTGCTTATTTCAAACACCGAAACAGTGAACAATAAGTAAAAAGAAATTACTACATAACCTTTTCTTTTAAATAAAGACATCGTAAGTATAAAAGAAAGCGTAAAAGCCATTTTGCATTTCCATGCTTTATATTTTCTATTTTAATTAAAATATGAAGAGGAATAATTATCTTTGTCTTAAAATCAGACTCCCCTGAATTAGGAAAAACCTGTTGTAGAATTATATGTGTCTGTTAGTGTGTTTATTGACACGATAACTGAAAATGAAATGAAGAAAATATTTGAAGTTTTGTATGATATCAATACCAGAATTCAGTAGATCTCTATCAAAATTTGGATAAAATACTTGAACGGAAAGACTATTTGTGTATATGTGAACGCAGTGATTTCAAAACGTTGCGAACTTTCTAAATATAAGTAAAATATGCCATCTAGTCTTAGGTCCAAAATGGTAGATATATTTGAAATTATAGAGAAACCTTGTTGTCGAGAAAAAGTGATACTTCAAAATGCTTACTCGCACACAAACATTTCTATTTTTGTGCCAAAATAAAAGGTTTATTTCAGTCTCTTCTTATCTATACACAAAAGCGATCCTTTTAAACACTGACTCCCACTCTGAACCATTTATAGTTAGAAAGAACCGGAATAAGGGGAGAAAAATTGAATTTTGATAAGTTCTTAACAGCACAAAAGTAAATTTCCATTTTTCAAAGAAAGCACTTTTACTGATGCCAGTTGCTTCTGCCTGAAATTACAGACTGTGAAAGATTTTTTTTCATTAAAATGGGACATTTTCTAAGTAAACGTGGACATTCTTCTTTAAGGGTCTATATTTTTACTTTTTATTTTTTTAAGTGGATATTATAGTATCTGAATCATCAAATCAACCTGCTATCTTCTCCTTTACAACTTCAAAAAGTTTACTTCATCCAATTTCAGTTATGAATTAACTTATAGAAGATGCTTCGTTCTTTTGTTTTTCCGACATTTATTTTGAAAATATTTGGTGCTCATCTGTATTCATTTATTCTCAGGCAGAAAATATATCTTCTTTACTTTCTATACAGATGTAATATGCATTTACTTTACAACAGCTTCCTCCATAGGGAACAATGGAAAGGAATAAATAAAATTAATACAATTTAGAAACTTCCAATTGATTGCTATAATATTTTATGGCATATAATTAAAGTCCCATTTCTTTTAAACTGTGCCAATTTCATGGTTTTACTGTTTTCAGTTTCGACGGAAGGATTTTTGTCTTACTAGAAACCAAAATTAGACTACTGTGCGATATTCAATATTTTTTGGCCCAACCATAAATTGTCCTCACGTTACTTCAAAACTAGATTAAATGCGACAATTGAGAGAAGTTATCTTAAGTTTCACCAAGTTTGTATGTGTTGTTTGTATACAGATCTATATATATATATATATATATATATATTTGTAATAACAGAAGTTTTTAAAATAACAACGGTTTTCAGAAAATAAAAGATTTAGAAAGGAAGGCTGCTCGTTTCCAGTTTTATCAGTAAACATTTTTCGGGTAAAGACACATTTCCAAAGGGAAAAAAAATATTCCCGAATACATCTTCAAAAGCATTTTTGATAACAATCGTTGCTTCACCATTTTAAAAAGTGTTCTGTAGGACAAACTTCATGAAAATTGAATGAAATTTTCCCATTTACCCATACGACATCATCAGACTAGAGCCGAATTGGCTTGTCATATATGCATTTTGATTCTCCTATGTTTACACGAGATGCCCATGGAAATTTCAAAAGTTGTGCTCGAAGAAATACGGCGCAATGTGTTAGAGAGCACAACTAAAATTTATCTTAATTAATGAATTATTTATTTGCACTCGCAGACTCAGCTTACCCATTGGGTGTAAGGCGCAGCGGTATTGTTAGTTAATACAATACAAAAACAAACAAAAATTACTTATCAATATTGAAACACAGAGTACGAAAAAAACCTTCATAATAAAATACAAATTTCTACAGACACTCAAAAGGCAAAGCAAGAACAAATTATCAACTCTTGTAACAACAGCAAGTCAAAATACAGATTTGTCAAAAGTCTAATAAGCAATAAAAACATAAGATATAAAGCACATAACAGCACGGACGATTATTCAAAATTATTTAACATTTAAAATTTTAAAGTCTTAGAAAGAAATAAAAATTCCCAAAATCATTAAAAGAAGAAAAACTATATTTTTTCAACAAAGCTCTATTCAACTTGTCGAGTGAAGTCGGTGTGGGATAATGCTCCGGGAAGTTATGTTTCTAATTTTTCTCTAGAAATCAATGCAAATAATATGGTTCCTACAGTTTTGCATATAATGTAAATAATTGCACAACGTATGAAACAGATGTCAAGAAAAAAATTCAACGATTCATTCATTTGTGTTTCAATCATTTTCGCGCTAAAATTTCCAAATTTTCATGTTTTCTTCAGAAATTGCAATATCACATTTGAAGTGCAAGTACTAAAATTAAGATTTACTAGCAGTTAGATAACCCCTTTGACTCTTTTAAATTAAATTTATTTATTGCTTAACTTGCATTCTTTATTCTTATTATATGAATATGCTACTTCTTCTATGTATTTGATTATAGGATTATATCTTGGCTATCTTCCAGTGCTTGTTCATTTCACTTAGTTTTTGCCTGTGCAATCTATATACATAAAACTCAATATATTTATGTATGTTCCAGCATCACATCCGAACGGCTAAAGGGGTTTCAATGAAATTTGGTACACATGTTCCTCATTTACCCACTTATAGGAGATAAATAAGCCCTAACACAGTTTCTCAGGTTAGAGAGGGGCAAAGTCTATAAAATGCATGTGGCAAATAGGCCGATTGACTCGCTTCGCGATTTCAGCGGCTTGGGCGATTTTGGTGACATTTAGCACCAGATTTGGCGCTAAAAAATATCGCTAAAGGAAATTTGTCGTTACAAATAGTAATGTCATACACAGGTTTCACTATATTATTTTTGATTATTTGAAATTTACTTTGCGCAGAATGGCAACAAAATAATACTTTTTAAAATATTATTGAACGAATTGAATCTTTTTTATAAATAAAAATTTTATGACGATGAATATTTGGTCGACTGTCCTACTAATCTATAATTTGAATTGGTAAAATTTAAATGCTATTGCTACAGAGACTGACAAGAGGAAGATATGAATTTTCTGATTTACTATGCGTCCTAAAGTGAAATTAATTTTTATTTTAAGGAAATTGAAATCTTTCGTACTATCAAAATGCTTCAATTATATGCTCATAGAATAGGGTACAATTCACCGATACCGGAAATGAATAATATCATAGATTCGAAAAATTTCGAAAGCTCATAACTTAAGATTTATAAATGTAATAGAAAGGATAGAATATAATAAAATATCTATTATTTTGCAATTAAATATACAGTTTTTGCATTATTTTCGAAAGATTTTTTTTTAATTAGGAGGGCCTGTATGAAATTGTTTTCAATGTTTAGATATTGAATTTTATATTAAAATATATCTGCAAGCATTATGCGTTTGTAAATTTTTTTTTACTTATTTCTGTTCTTACGCTTCTGTTTGACATTTACTATGTAATTAGATGACCCTTTCTTTACTATATTTAACCCATTAACAGCGGGTGTGGTTTATAAACTACATAAACTACAAAGTACTCGCAGTTTTTTAAAATTTTCCTTTTCCTCTCCATCACAAGGTTTTGATAAGAAAATGACCGGGCAACGCCGGGTAATCTGCTAGTATTTGAATAAACAGAAAGTTCACAGCTGAACCCATAAACATTAATTCCTTATAAAAAATGTTAAAAGAGATTGTTCATAGCAGATTGTCAAAGTTATTCCCATTATCATTCATTATTATGAAACGAAAATGAAGTAGTATACTTTATGATAATGGAATTGAAACAATTTTTTGATTTAAAATGTAATGGAATTTATTTGATAATACATAGAAAAGTATTTTTTATGCCATTTCGAAACTGCATAAGAAATGAATATCGAAAATATTCAGAAGATTTAAAATAATAAGAAATGGCGGATAATTGTCAATGCCTTGTTAAAACAAAAACTACCTAACAGATTCCCAAAACTAATTTCAATTCACCCTCTAAACTTTTCGATTACTTTTTTCCTTCGGAATCACTTCATCGGAATGTGAAGAAACTTACTTGGAAAAACGCTTGGCAGCAGAGAGTTTAAATCCTCTTTTCCGACGAACTTTTTCATCTGGGAATTCCAGTAATTTTGCTCGTCCTGCTTTAGTCCGAAAGTGGACGATAGGAGGAGAATGATTCTTCTTAGGTTTATTATTGAAGAGTGATCTGCATATTTAAAGGAAATTTCAAGACACACGAATTGTGAGGAAGAAGTGAAAAAAAAAACACCTTCTAAAATCTGAGCTGCGTCTGATTTAATTTTTATTTCAAGATATTAGATTGTTCGAATTCAATTGTTTTCTTTTGTGTAATTTTTTATTTTATTTTTTTATTTCTTTTATGTACAGTTATTTTTAAAACTGAATATAATTTTTTATCCATCTGAAATAAGTAAATTGGAATAATGTTAATTTTATGTAATTTGTCCTTCTTTCTCAATGCATTTTTTTTCTTGATTTTTTTAATCTAAAATGTAACAAAAAGATGTAGCAAAACCAATGTTTATGTCAATATGTTTATATTAAGTTGTATTCATTTTATATTATTATTCAGTTGAAATAATTAGATGTTCCAAGTTAATAAATTCTTCAAAAAATATGAAAGATTAATAGAATTTCTTCTGAAACATATTTTCTTTCTTCAAAAAATATATACATAAATTATTTGAATAAGACTTCTGTTCTTTAATGAATGTTATTTTTTGTTATCTTAATACAAGTGTCATGCATCAATTAGAAGAAAACACTTCGATTTTGTCTGAAAAAATTTAATGAAAACAAAATTTTACAAAATTATACTGTTATTAGTGTATTACTTTGCTGAACGAGCAGCGCCACCATTTTTGAAAGCTTCAAAGAAGGGAAAAAAAGTGAATTTTTCGCAACCAATAGCGAATATTTCTTAATATATTTATTCGCATCTAGTATGAACAGGAGGCCACATGTTCCTTTCAAATATGAAAAACAGTTAAAATTGCTCGTTATTAGTTGCGAAAAAGTTTCTGTGCGAGTTTTTCCTCCTCTTTGAAACTTTGAAAATTTAGGATAGGTATTATTGCTTGTTAAACGGCGACTAAAAAAAGTGGTTTTCTTTTTACTTTAGTTCTTTTCAATTTTTTTTTGCCTTTAATTTATAATGCCCTCTAAAAATATGATAGAAACATAAAATTATTCTTTTTCAAATTGATTAGAAGTTGGCTCTACCGCTTTGAGTACAAAATTTAACGAAATTAATCCATTAACTATGAATTTAGTTCTGAAGAGTCGAAATAAAATATTGCCATCTAAACCACACGTGTCCAAAATTTTAAAATTCAAGCAAATAAGGAAGTGAGTCAAAAATCGATTACAAAATTCTATCTTTACAAACAGGAAAGAAGTCAAGTTCAATAAAAAGCGAGTAATAAAAATAAAACCTATTCCTTTTCTTTTTATTTTAAAACAAATTAATATATTTTTTTTCAATTTTAAATAAAAAAACACACACATTTAACTCTGTCGGACGCAACCGGCCTGACAGATCGAACGTTTTCGCTCCCCCCCTCCACTTCCTGGAAGGGTAAAAGTCTTTCGATTCAAGTAGTTTTTCTTTATTTATCTGATGTTTGGAGCTCCCTATTCAATTGACTTTCCCACAGCATGGAGTGCATATATCGCCATATTGGCCTCACATGCACATTGCGCCGGAATTCGACACACATGGTTATTCGTAATATCCGATTTTATGACTTTTGTTGATTTTAGAATGCAAAATTTATAGTTTTAAAAATGGTTGCCCTAAAATTTGTTTGTGTGAAAGGAAAGAAACATCGCGATAGCTTCTACACTACTACTTTCTAGCTATTACTTAAAATCCGTAGTGTGTATGAATGTCAGGCCATCTTCTCACGAACCACTGAATTCAGAAACGAGCTGCAAGTACGAAAAGATTGGAAATAATCCAAGGTATCCCTTCCGACCATTTAAATTCCGAAATTGCAATTAGTTACAAAGATATTAATTAAAAACTGTCATAAAGAATGAAATATTGTGCCGCCATCTATTGGTAGCTCTTGTAACTATGTGACAATGTGTAAATGAATGAAATATTGTGCTGCTATTTATCGGCAGCTCTATAACTATCTGTCACATCGATTTTTCTTGCATCTGGTTTGTATAAAAAGTTTTATTTTTTTTCTTTTTAGGGAGCTTCCGCATTTTCAAGTTTTTATTTATAAACATCGAAAAAAATCGTTTCCCTGCATTTTTTTCTTTTTTTGTCGTACGGTGTTTCATTTGGCAACATTTACGTTCGTTGAGGAACATATTTATTCAATTTATCCGTTATTTTTCATTATTATCGAAATACGGGCAAGACGAAAATGTATGTTTCTAGTGTTTAATTTATCAGTTTGGAGTAAGTACTATTAAATGGTTTATCATTTCTGTTTTTTATTTTGTTTTACTTTTCTTTTGCAAAACAAATATTATAATAATCTGCTTTAATTTATAAACATACGAATTCTCGCGTTTTTATTCAAACCACACTGTTTTAAGGAAGTGAAAAGGAAAGTATGGAAAGTTTTAATCTAAATAGAAAGGATTCAAAACAGGTTTACGTTTGTTGGGGAAGCTTAGTGACAATATTTGTAGGGGGAAAAACATAGGCGGACATATGAAAAAATGTGGATCCCGAGAAGTGCTGGGTTATTAACTATAAGGTAATTAAAAAGCTGCATTTAAAAAATTAATTAAGCAATATAGGATTCAAAGGAGATTTACGTTTTGGGGGAAAAGTTAGTGACAATATTTGTATAAAAAATAAACCGGCGGTGGGCATATGAAAATAAAGTAATAAAAAGTCTACATTTGAAAGAATATTTACGTTTGTTGGTGAATTAAATGTGAATATTTGTTGAAGAAAAGAAGGCGGGCATACGAAAAAATATGGAACTCGAAGCCTCACGTGACCACACTTGTTCTCTCCACCGGGGAATGACGCATTATTCGAGATAGCCCGTGCAATGCCGGACAACACAGCTAGTGTTTTGTTAAAATGCTGGGACGACTTCGGTATCCTACCATCTGAAAGAGAAAGAATTGCGTGGTTCTCGTGTTTTCGCTTTATTATGGCTATTTTTGCAACGATAAGTTGTTATATTTGAAGAATGCTTTTGCATATACTTTTTCATCTCTTTAAACTAGCATTAAAATTCTAAATGCTTATAGTTTTCAAGGACATAACACAATCCATTTTATTCAGTTAAAAGTAAAATAGATTTTTTTTTTACAGAAAGAAATAGATGAAATCCCTAAAATGTAATTATTAATTATTAATATATGAGAAATATATCTTTTAGAACCTAATTTATTCATACGCTAGTTCTAACAAGAATTTGGTTTAAAAAGCAAAATGAATCACTAATGCAAAAAACGCTAGCATTTGAATTAACATTGAGATCAAGATCTCTCAGGATCAACTATATGCAGAATGTTTATAAAAAAAAACCTTAAAGTCGATATGTGACGAACAGATTCCATCTTTGGAAACAATTCTCCAAATCAAAAGAAATTATGTCAAATTATGTGGTTTATGTGGTATATATCGAACAGCAAAGAATTACACAATAAATGATAATATTTGTGTAGGTTTATCTACACAAAATATTCATTAGTTACGCTTTAATTTAATCTAAATGAGAATATATTAAATATACATTACCAGCGTTGCTTTTCACAATATTATTTTTGTTCAATAGAAAATTTCCTCACTTAAAATTCAGAAATCATAAATTATTATGTCAGAATTATGCCCCTAGTCATAAGGAACATAGTTATTTAAATAAAATGCTTCCAAAATTATGGCAACATTTGAACTAATGGTTAATGAAAACGTCTGTCTCCTGTAAGTAAAAGAACAACACCTAAAAGAAAGAGTAAATTCTGTATGTGGAGAAAATCCTTCCATTTTCTGAAATGAAATTCACCCAAAGGAATGATTGCTTTTTAAAATAGATTTTTGAACTGTAATTGAAGCCATACTAAATGGCAACATTTTATGACGGATTATTTTCCTGATAGATTTTGTAGGCAACATAAATATTAATTCAAGCGCAGAAAATGGATATTCTGGTAAGCATACATGTCTGTTAAAATGAATGTCCATGTCTGCTAACTTGGCTGTCTGTCTTCCTCTTGCTTGAAATATATATAAAGAACTGATTACAAAATTTATATATTTCAATAAGAATAGACATAATTCCTTATGTGCTATTTCAAATGCATGTTTACGATTATTGTTTGTATATGGAATCTAGAATTTGTTATTTTCATTTCCAGAACTAAAATTAATTAAATCTCGCCTATTAACAATTATTATTTTTTGTTGATTTTGCTTTCGGTCATAATGAATTTGAATACAGTTTCATCACTGTGAAATTAACATGCATATTAACCCTGCCGTTCTCTTCGGGTCTATGTGACCCAAAGCGATTTTCAACTTCTTATGAAAACGACAGTATAGAGATATTTCGTTACTTTGTTAGTGAGAGTGATATGTTATTTCTCTGAAAAGGTATTTATATATTTTCTGTTTATTTTTGAAAATTCTATTAATGTGTCGTTCGGGTCTACATGACCCGATTCTTTTTTTCCCTTAATTATTAGAAAAAACTTGAGCAATATATTTTTAATTCATTATGAAATGACGTAAATAAATTCCTGAAAAGTCATCTAATGTGTTTTGCACTAGAAGACAAGTTAGACAAGGTCAGAGAGAGCGCTATAGGTCACGTGATACGACATCTTTATAGGGTGCAGTATCCAAACATTTCGCCTGTTGTGAAATGTATGAGAATACAGCATACAAACATAAATATCAATAACTCTTGCAACTACAATGTCGTAATAAAATAAATAATAGCTATTCGCAGGTATTTGAATAACACTGAAATAGCTTCGCATGTGGAAGCACCTGATTTCGAAGCGGAGGACTTTTTTGAACATGAAAATCACACAAGTGAGGAATGGAATGAAAAAAAAAATATAGAAAAAGTTATTTTCATGAGAATTAAACAAATTATTAGTTGTTTCATATATTCAAGCAAAACAACATCTCTAAACAATTTAGAGTCACGCAACATAGTCAAAAGAATACAGGATAAATGTTAAAATGATTTATCATTCATATCCAGTGTTAATTTACAGTTGTATAATAAATATTCCTGATGCATGTTCTGTCAATCAATCCATGATATAAAAACAGATATATTGTGTAAGAATTGTAGGAAACATATCTGCAAGGAACATGTATCATATATTTGTCTGAATTGTGAAAAAAAGGAAGTAAAATTTAAAAATATATATATCCTAATTCATCTTGTTATTTTACTTAAATTTATTTTAATTAAATGAATAACAATTTTACAAATTCATTGAATAAATTTTCAAATATATCAAGTTTATTCTGTTAAAACATATTTATCTCTAAATATAAAATTGTTCTAAAAGCATGGAGAATGTATGCCCCTGTACTTACTATTAAGTTTTCGGGTCATATTGACCCGCGCGTTACGTATGCATAGGAAATGCGAACAGAGAGCAGCAAGGTTAAATATTGTCAAATACAGAATTTGAACTCATAAAATGAATAGTTTCTTATAGTAAGTATGAAGTGACTTCAAATTATTTTACAATGTTTTTGTCCCTTTCCTGCGTAAAAATAAGCAAACTTTCCTATTGGTGACAGTATTTCTTTTAGTGCATATGTGATGTTTCCTTTCATCCAATCAAACAATATTTCGAACCGAAAGGCTTAAAAGCTCATAAATTCAAGGTAACAGCATGAATTATAAACGGGACATTTTTTAGATTCCAATCGTTATGGACAATTCTTTTAAAACTTAATGTTTAATCCAGAAGAATAATATTTGAAAGAGTATAAATATTAGAAACAAGATTTTACAGAAAAACATGCTTAATCGCATATTATTTTTACAATAATTTTAAGATAATAATTCTGAACTTTCTTTCCAATAAAATATGAACCTAATATCAGATGCAATAGATCATTAAATTTTGCACAATACAAATATTTTTAAGCCGTTTGGGAGATCTTTCTCACATTTTTAAATTGTTGTTTTCAACTGAGAAAAATTTACAGCCAATGAATGCTACACATTCATCGATATATTTTTTATCTAACATCCTTGGTGATGTCACATTTATTAGAAATTGTTTTTATTTCATACGAAAGCATACCTTCTTCGAAAGTTAGTTGAAAAAAATCATCAAAATATAGTCAGAATTAGAAGTAATACAAAAGAACACATATCGGGAGATTTCTGCAGATTCTCTTCAATGAATGGGAGTTATTTGATCTTTTAAGCCATGGTAAACTTTCGTTGAATGGGTCAAGCCGTGAGCGACAGGTGAGCACGCCTTTACAAGACCAGTACTTGAAGAATAAAAAGATCTGAAAGGATAAAAAGAGGGATTGATTTATGTCTGTTGAAGTGAAACCTTATTCATATAATCAAACATTTTTGCTTCACCTGTCAATCGATTCTGAATTAAAGTGATCTTCATGATCTAAAAAATAAAAATTTCCAAAAGGTAGATTTCAAATAGATGTCATTTTCAACACTGAATTTTCACGGTGTTTTAGGGAAAATATCAGTTCTATTCACCGATCTTTTTCCTCATTTATTCTTGGCATTTCTTAGATATTTTATGGAATTAAAATTTCATGTTTATCTTAGTTTCAACCAGAAGTTATCTAATATTTGATAGAATTAGTTTCAGGGAAGCTACTGAAGTTTTTATTTTGATTATAATGTAGTAACACTTAAAATATTTATTTCCTGATGCTTTGCAGTAAAAGAAGCAAAAATATTTGACTTAATTGCATATAAAGCTAGGATTATTGTAACAGTTCATGAAATGTTGAACAGAATAATCCTTGCTTTGCATACAAAGTACAAAAATTGCTTCGCATAGATACAGAAAAAAAACTTAAAACTGGAATTTTTGATGATCTCGAAGTGAAACAGTTTATAAGTGATCCTCGGTTTGTGGATTGAACAAAACAGCGAAAAGCGTGAATCTTATTTGTCCTTGAAGTCAAGACATTTTCAGATAACCGTAAGGTTGAAAACTATGTTGATTTACTTAACTGCATGCGTAACAGCTTCAATGACCTTGATTGTATGGGCATGACGGTTCAAGACTTGCAATGCCATTATAACAGTTTTCCTGAAAATGTTGGCGATACTAGTGAAGAAAGAAGTGAGCGATTTCAGCACGATATAAAGTCAGTATCACGGCAGATAGAATATTCGTATGACGGCAAAATACTATAGAAGTCTGCAAAGAGATTGTGTAATCAGAGGTCACTCTAGAATGTCAAACGAAAGAAGCTTTCTGAATGGGATAAATAGGTTATCCTTTTTTTAATTTGATTCTCTACATCTGTAATTTTTAATAAGCTATTGTAGATTTACAGACAAGTCTCTGAGATTTCTTTCAATGAATTAAAATGTTTTATGAAATTTATTAAGGAAAAGTCATTTTTAAATTAACGCCTATCCAGAAAGCCTAATTAGAAACTTTACAAACAAGAGATGAAACTAACGTAATGCTTATTTACACATAAATTCAGATAGAAAATACCCACCACCAAAATATGTGTTGGTATTTGTGATAATCTAATTTAGTTGAGCTTATATAAGGTGTGCTCAAATGAAAAGGAGACTACAGATATATGTACAGAAATTTTAATAACAATATTCTAATTACAGTATATGTGGAGCAATACAACTATAAATAATCGCCATTGACATTCATGCACTGATCCCAGCGCGTAGTAAGGGAGTGGATGCCTTCAGTGTAGAAACTGCTGGGTCAGGCAAACACCCATTTTTGCCGTATTTTGATTCTCTGACAGATGCTTGGGCACCACTGTGCACAAACCTTTCCATAACAAGCTTTTTTTTAAATTATGCGATGCACAGTTCATTTGCGTATCGACAGTTCAACAGCAATCTCTCGTGTGGTGATCCAACAATTCTGCCGCATGAGCTCATTGACAGACGAAATCGTGGCACTGTTGGTCACAACGTGATCCTGCCTAGGACATGGTAAGTCCTTAATGTTTACGCGTCCCGCCTCATAACACTGACACCATCGGAATATGGCGCACCGTGCGAAACACTGCTCTCCGTACAACTCTTTCATGATGAGATAAAATTGTGAAGCATGCTTCCCTTCTGCACTAAGAAATTGGATAACTGCTCTTTGTACTGATCTGGAGGAATCCATCATGCAACGAACTGTGGAAAGAACTCTCCAGAAATTAGGATATTGAAGCGAAGCCGTTAACTACGCAGGCGCAATTGGGAATACCACCACTCCATCTATCGGCTAGCACATTAATCACTAGGATTTGATACGACGCCGATGCAGCTAATGTCTCCTTTTCATTTGGGCACACTTTATACGTAGGCAAAATAGATTTTCGAAATATGTTGCTGTACGTTATTCATACTGAACAGTTTTTGATTACGAATTAAACAGATCATTATTTTAAATGCGAAATCATTTAATCCTATTAATGGAATACTTTTTTTTCCATTCAGTGTTCATTATTTTGAGAAATATTTCTGACTGAGTTTTAGTTCTGCCTATAATATAATAATATTAAGTTAGTACACGTGACCCAATTAATTCTACAGTAGCATCAGACGCAAGAACATAGCCTTCCAAATTATAAAAATAATGTAATTGGGGCATTGCATTTACACAAAACATCGTTGTGTCAGACAAAAAAATATTTAGACCCCTCTATACAAGCAAAAAATATTAATGACGTCTTCAACTCATTTTCACCACCTGCGAGATCATATGCGTCTCGAACGAAAACAAGTTCTTGAAATAATTGGTAAAACCATCTTGAGCTGTAGTATATCCAAATCATCGTTCATTTAATACAGTATCAATTTAGGTACACTATCATTTTTTTAAATATTTCAAGACGAAATGTAATTGTAATTTCAAAGACATAGATATACTAATTTTATATTCCTTCAGAAAAGGTAAACCAAAATTAATCTTACCAGCGTTTAACATAGAAAATAAAACTGAATTTATTCTAAAGAGAACAGCTACTGTTTTCATATCGCCTTGCGACACTTTCTAACAACTTCTTCCGAAATAAATTAATATTGCTTTTTTTATTTTACTGAGATCAGCGCAATTCTTCGAAATGTTTTGGCAGTTTGTGACGAATGGACTCCAAATATGAAAAGAGATTTCTATCAATTTTACACCTTCTCATTTATTCTTTTCAGTCTTCTAGATTGAATTTCTAAAGGTAATTTGAATTTCTGGCTCAGAATAAAGACAATCTGATCAAGGTTAGTCTGAGAATTCGATAAAACGCTCCTATGAATTGCTCCTTATTTTAACTCCTAGTAAATTTCTCTTTACCAACACCAGTGAAGTTTAAAAGAACTGCGATCAAGTTTCTTGATAGATGTTATGTCGAAATTTTACATAGCTTCGTTTTTCTCCTATTGAAAGAAAACTTTTTTTAAAGATTTAGAATGAAACGAAAATCTTTTTGACGTTTACCGCGATACATTTCAAGAAAGTATTGAAATCAGAAGGTCTCCAGGCGAAATGTCTCCGTCTATTTCTAAAACATTACACAAAGGATCAAAATATTTCACGTTTGTCGCAAGACTGCATAACGTGATGTATTTGCTGTCTTAAATTGTAGACTGACCTCTCTATTTTGGTCTATTTGAAAGATTTTCTCTTTAACACTCATGCAATAAATTTTCAATTGCTGTTAGAGAGATATTTAGCATTTTTCGTTTGTTTTATTTCTGTTGGATTCCAGTTTGGAAACCAGACGAGATATTTCCGAACGGTTATCTTGATTTTAAAACTCATTTAGATGATGTCGACGACACTTTTATCAGAATTTTTTTAAAAATCTTCCAGAATTAAAACAACGCACAAAGGATTTTGTATTCAATTTTTGCTACCATCATACCCAAAGTCTAGACTTCAACACCAGGCCATCAGAGTTTTATTTAAACGGGTATCAGAGAAAAATAGATTTGTATACGTTAATAATCAATTCATTTCGAAAACGATCTCCAAAAAAATTGTGAACTTTTAACTTAAAAGTGCCGCTCAGGCGTCGTGGCAGTCTTTGTTTCCATACCTGAGGGTCTTGGGTTTGACTCTCCTCTCTAGGGAGAATTCGTAATTTTGAAAGAGCAGGCGGGTAAAATCCACCAAGATCAAATGTCCTCGCCTTCATGAGACAGGAAAGTTTGGAAAATAAGTACCGGCTCAAAAGTTGCCTGAAAACTATTCAAAAATCGATGCCATCCTTCAGTAACATTCTCGTTGCTTTAAAACCGGACATCATTCTAAATAAATGAGACAAAAATATAAATATGCATATAAAGGTAGACGTTCACCATAAGGATATTCTACTCGATTGTGATCAACAACCGGTTTGTTTACAAGTCCTTCAAGCCGATCCATATAGGTGGGCCATTCACGAAGGCTCCAAAACACACTAACTGCTGCTTCGATCCATCCTTCTCCAACAACTTTTCCCCCCATCATACGGAGGATTTTCGCTTTTTCGAAAGGGCACCCTCCCCTCCATGATTTATCCATTCTGAGTCCCAAGCACGTTCCAGCTCCCCCCACAGACGCGTGATTTATCGCCCTCGTCGAAGAATCGTTTTTCAATCTTATGGCCGAAAGGGATGAATTCCACCCTATCCCTCTGTCTACGCCAATTTTCATCGGGATTTCAAATTGACGAATGGGTTTGGCGTAATGTGTTCCAAAAAAAATGGAATGGGACGCTGGTGAATGTCCTGCTTAATAGAAAAAAGCCTTATTACGTGACTATATCGTATGTTATTCATTCCTTTCAGTTATTTCATTTTGTATAATAACTGAAATGAAAAAAAGTGAAAGTACTTTTTGGTTTGTCCGGCGCCAGTCGTAGCCAAGCTGGTGGCGCTAAAATACTGGTTCAAGTTGTTTCCGAGCACTACATAGGCATCTGTAATAGCGTTGGCTTGTTAGCGCTGGTGCCGCCATCGCGGAAAATAACCTAAACTATTTATGACAATAAATGCAAGTCATCAAAGATTTTACGGTTTGAATAAATTGTATTTTTTATTTATAACCCACACCGGTCGAACCTACCGAAAGAGTGTAAGGCCTTTAGCAGACCGGTGAAAATTTTGTTATAAATAATAACAGAAAACCAGCTTATCATAAGAAATATGAGGGTATGATATTCTTCGTTCGACTTGCTGATGTATTTATAAAGAATGACACGTTTTGAGTTTCAAAGTGTAGTGAAGAAAAGAGTATGTATTTTATTTGTCTCTCTTTGACCAAATGTGCCCACAATTTGATAGAGATCGACAATTTAGTGAAAAGAATACATATCAATTTTTTTTATCTATATGGTTGAGTCTTAGAGTTATTGGGTTCGCATGCTGATGAATAGCCACATCGACATGCGATCAACCTTTTGGAAGATTTACCTCAATTTCTGATGCATATCTACAATTCAGGTGATAAAAATACATTCTATATTTCATTTATGAATTTACCGAAATTTAAATTATCGTATTCCCATGCAAAGGGACGGACAGATAAATAGACTTCCATAAGACGTGTTTCCTCCAACATTTCATAATATTCTACAGTTTTAATGTTTAGAAAGCATATGAAATTTCATTTTTCTAGCTTTCTGCGTTTATGAGTTATTGCCTTCACAGACATACGAGCAGAATTACAAAATTAGAATTTTCGGATTCAGGAAGTCTGAAACGTGGAGATTCATTAAGATCTTGAGATCTATGATTTTGATAAATACAGTACTTTCTTGTGCTCTAGGAAGTAAATAAGCTCGTGAAAATCTTATTCTGAATAGGTATTAGGAGAAAGGAGGTAAAGTGTACGCACCTAGTGGTTTTTAGTTTATAAAATCTCAATTATATAGATATATATAAGAAAATTGCAGACTTCAAAATTTCATACAAAGTTCTTTATTTAACTATGAATTAATAAATATAGGCTACATGATTTTGTCTCTAATCATTTAGGTAAGAAAAATGAATCTAAAAAATGCAAATTGCGTACTCTTAGCCTACCTGGAGGGTAAAAGTACGCAAGTAGGGTGACTAAGAGTACGCACCAGTACTAACCAGTACTACATCAGTATGGCTAAGAGTACTAACCACAGTTGTAAATAATCATATAAAAGGCACTCCAATCCTCCTTCCACCATTCTTTACACAATCCACATTTAATCCATCTTTCATGACAGTTATTCCCATATTCTTAGGAAATAATTAAGGTAGCATCATCATCAAAAACCATAGGCTGAGCTAGTTGATGGTTGTTGTCGTCATAACAAAGAGTTAATACTTTCTTCACGTTTTGTTTCTCTTTTTTCTTGTTCGAAAATGACTCTCTCACTGCCCTTTGTTCATTTTTAAGGAAATTCTGTGTTTTCTTTTCATAGTTTTCATTTTCTTTCAAAAAAAAGCTTTAAAATACGATGGTGTCGTGATTTCTGACTTAAGAGCAAGTCTCCTTTCCTTCTGGTTCATATAATCGTTTGCCTCTTGCTTTGGAAAATGTAAAATTGAACTAATTCTAACATTAATTTTATTGCAGTTACCTTTACTGTAGATATAGCCATCGCTTAAAAGGAGACAAAGTGTAGAAAAGATAAAAGAAAGTCGATCTATTAGGCTTCAGCTTTTAATTTTTTGCAGAGTGCAGTCGTTGATCCCGAATTCTCTAGCCACTTCCCTTTCACTCCTGCCAACCTCCAACAGAAGGGCTAATCTCTTCAGTTATTTCGACATCAGAGTTTTCTATCAGTTTTTGTAAGGCGATATTTACTAATACAACTAAAAGTTAAAAAACAGCATCATGTCAAGATGGAACTATTTCGAAGTAAAATATTACGTTTGTATTCCAATAAAATATTATGGCAGAGCTATTCATTTATTTACAGTTGTTTATTACCTTTACAAAAAAAATTAAGTAAAAGTTAAAAGTCAACGCTAAAGCTTAGGAAGTCGAGAAGTGCACAATGAAAAAATGCTGCAAACTCTTGGCCTCCTCGTTAGCCCTTGCGAAATCGTCGCTAGGTGCAAATACGCCGTAGATAGGTAAACTCAATATATCAACTTATGGTGTGTGCTTTAATTTAATAAACCTTTAAACATTTGGTTCAATTTAAATAATGGGAAACACTTGTGTCCTATGAGTGAAAATTTATGTAGAAAAGTAAGAAAAGTTATTTTTTCTTGTAAATGGAAAACAAAGCGCAGCAAAACAATGATAATACTTCGTATTTTAAAAGAGTATTAACACCACTAAAAAGTCATAGTGACGATTTTCTGCAGTGTTTCCAACAAGTTAAAATTATCCTCAGTAGTTTTAGCCGCCTGCATGCTTTTACCCACCTTTCCCCTAAGAACTCAAACACTACTGGGCTTGCTCTTCTCAATCTTCATGTATAAAATATGTCTGGTCAGGCGTCTGCGCCACGAACATGGAGTCACTGTTTAAGTTGGGAAGGGATTAGAACAAACATTTGATATTCCATCATTGCATTGAGCGGAGTTTTTTATTTTTGCTTAAGCTTGGGTAAGACGGGGGTTTTTTTGTCAGGTAATTTTTTTGTCAAGTAAGGCCGCAGAAAGTTCCTTAGCCGCACTTTATGAATATGAGAAATTATCAACATCTGCAGTGTGGAAGGTGATTCCGAAGATTTAGAAACTGGATATTTGTATCATGTCGTACTCAAAAAAAAAAATGCTGTCAAAGCATATGTATTGCCAGTTGCGAATGATTGTACTGTTTCAAGGTTTAATAATTTGCATCTTCCTTTTTCATGCTTATTACATAAGGTTAAAACAAATTCGTGAACCAAAAATTTGCATTTATTTTTGTATTTATTTCTCTGAACTAAAATACAAAAATATACCCCTTTAGATAAAAGTTAATTCCATCTGCGATTGCATGACCATCAGCGACCTTAACTTTTTATCCACCATTTTCTCCTTAAATATCATTGCTTAATGCCTACTCTAATCCACCAGCATCAAATTTCTTAAAGAGTGATCAGACATTAAGGAAAATGAGAAATACTGACCTAATTTTCTTTTTAGGCTGTGAAGGGTAATTCTTCTGCGGTTATTGGAAATTTCTCCTTCTGAAATCCGATGCGTGGAAAAGAAGATGAAATACTGCCGATCTTTTGAAGCGTAATGTGAAGTCCTACAGTTGAGAAATCTGGCTACTGTATTAATAATCCTCATTTTGACAGGCAAAATGAAGTTTAGCCTAATTAGTTTCTATAGATAGATCCGTAATTTATTATACGGTGATTTATTTAGAGCAGGATTCATGGCCGCTTTTCATTTTGAAGGGTTTCTTACTCAAAGGCATTAAGAATAAAAAAGAAGTTTTTGTGTTAAATTGCGCAAGTCGAAGGTGGAAGTTTTCTTACTGTATTTTCTTTCTAAGTTATTTTGACTGGTTTCAGTTTCATGTCTGAGCATTTTAGCAAAACGCTCACATCATTGGTTTTGTTAAAATTGCATGAAGGAGCGTACCATTTGTGAATCTAGTGCCTATGAAACTAAAATTTGAGAGAATTAATTATAAAACTCTTGGTTTCGGTTTTCGCATTTTCTCATTATAGCAAAGTTTTGCCCCTTGCTCATATCTAAATTTTTTATAAGAAAATAAAATTTTATATTCGAATAAAATTAGTACCGCTTAGAATATATTTTTTAAAAAACATATTATGAAAACGAAACACATATTTCAGAAATAATGATTTTTTTATAATTCTTTCAATGCAAAATCTTTAACAGTCAGATAAATCCACGAGCATGGAACCCATTCGATTTTCTAAATTGATCAAGTGAGATTGTTCCTTTTATGTTTGGGTTTATTGATAGGCTGCAAATGGTTGATATTTTGAGCTAATGATGGGAAATAAGCTTTTTTTCATAATTGAATTTCCAAACAGAAAATAAGTTTCTTTTTAATGAAAAGTTGTTCGTACGAAAAAATAAAATATTGTTTTCTTTAAAATATATATTTTCAATTTCTGATTAGTTAAAAAATACGAGAACTATTTCGTCATTTATTTCTTTATAGTTTCTACATCTTTCTCTGAAATTTACCTGCGGTTAAATCAGAGAAAATTCACAAGAAAAACATGATGACATATAATGTATTATATTTAAATCAACTTCATTAAATTAGCTAGTTGATCTAAATATATCGATTGTAACTTGAAGGAATCAGAGATAATGAATATTTCTGCTGTTGCTAAAATTGTTATAAATTGTTAAATACATATGTGCTGCATTTGCAAATGTGCTGCAGAATATCACTGGCAAGGAAGGCATTGTTTAAAAATATACGCAAGGATTCTTAAAATTCTTAAAAGTTTTACACCCCATTCTGCTTATAAAAAAGTTTGTTCTCGAAAGAAAGTCATTTTTATTTTAAAATTCATGCATCATAAGATGCCAAATAATATTGAGTTTTAAAATTATAAAATGAAATTTACATATTATAAATAATGTGCGTAAATAATTCAATGTTTCTCTGATCTATTCTCTAAATATTGCCTAATTTTTCCTATTATCTTTTCGTTCTCAGACTGATTTATTGATGTATTTGAACTTCGAAGTGAGATAATTTTTGTTAAATAATAAGCTCAAAAGTTTATTTCGGGGGCCTCTATGAATACCACAGAAGCCCTAGTTAATAATTTCTTTTTTATATTCATTAATCCTTTGGTGTAACAGTCACCCTTTGGATCCTTCTGGAGTCAGTCGTAGATTGACTGGGAAATGGAGTCTCTCTATTTATATTGTCTGTATATGGTCCTATTTTTATACGATTCCCCTGCAAATATATGAATTTGAATAATTTTTATGAAAAAATTGAATTGATAAGCTCCAATGAAAAAGAGCAAAGCATGCTTGAGAGCGTATCCTTTCTTACAAAGTCTTTCTGATCTAATTGAAAAATCACTTCTATTATCCACAGTTTCAACTTAAACTCAAGATTGGCTCTTTTATTTGATAAACAATAATAAAATCGTAATTTTTATATGGTTTTGTGTTCTATAGACTTCCAGAAATTTGTCAAACATTTGCCAACAGAATAATTAAATCCTAAAATTTTATAAATTTAAGTACTTAAACTGCTTTTACTTTTCTTGACAATGTCCAAATACTCTTACAAAATGCATTCTATATTAAGCAGAATAGCGGTAGTAGAACTAAATTTGCCTTCTTCTTTTATCTCAGTTTCTGTCTGAATACGCCATGTATTTTCTGCATAATGTTACTAAACAAGTTTAATATAATAATTATTTAAACAGCAGGTATCGTTCCCTTCACACAGAAAAATGTATAAGATCCATTCTTTAACGCAATCTTTAAACAATATTGTACCAAGCGTTGAAAAAATTTATATTTTTAATAAAAGTCTTAAATATGGGTTGCTCTCAGCCTATGTATACACATAAAATGGAGAAAAAAAACTTACCAAACTTTTATTAGTTTAATCGGTAGCGGCTGTCCTAAAAATAGGACAATGATGCAGGTGGAAGGGGAGAAAGAAACCTAAGTATAGTCCAATGTAACATTTTTGAACATAGTTATTAATTTGCTGCAGAGAGTTTTAGCTGGCATCTAATTTGGCGGTTTTCTGGGTATTTTACAATAACATGTTCATTTTTAAGCTTTAGAAAATCTTCATTATATTGTTATTGAAAACCTAGTTTTCTGAAAGATGGATTCCTTGGAATAGAAAATCCCAAATAGGCAAATCGTATGTGCCTTTGAAAATCACGGGAGCTGAGACAGTCATCTCTAAATACCTGATTGAGCTTCCAAGCAAGCAACAAAGGCTGTTTCAAAAGAATTAATAAAGGCCAGTACCATTCTTTTCCCTGAATTGATGCAAAATAAGCTGCCAAATGATTATCAAACAGGTCAACTCCGTTTCTATATTTACCACAGAATTTATTGCGCGTTGGTAATGCATTGGTAATTACACATAGTTTATTCTATTTCCCTGGTAGACGAATCATCAATATCACCAGTGCATTACGATATGGAGGTAAAATCACTAATTCATTATCTATGTCGTCTAAATCACTGTTATCTAAAGTGCACAAAAAATCCAGGGTAAAAATTTACGTCGTATTTTAAAATTGTAGCTTCAAAATAATTTTCAAAAGAAAATAAGATTCAAGATTGCAAAATCAGAAAAAACAAGGTTTGCATAGATGAATTTAAAAATACAACTGACTGCACGAGCATCATGTCTCAATTCTTTGAGAACAATTGACTCCAACCGTCATGTCTGGCCATGATTTGCATCCAAGTGCCTGTCATACAGACTGCTAGCACCTGTATTACTTGTAGAGTTGCAGTCTTTGGAATGTAACAGAGAAAGGAAGGACTTTCTCCATTACTAACTGATGGGGAATAGGTAGTAATACAGTGTACCATCGTCCTATTTATAGCACAGTCGAAAATGCAGAGAAAATTCATCTTCTAGACGATTTTTCTGCGGTGATTTTTGACTAATTTAAAAGTATGTAATATTACCTCAATAAATGTATATGTATGTTTTCCGGAATGTCAAAACTTTGAAAAACTTGTGTATTGAATATGTAAGAAAACCTGCGAAAATCGCCATATTAAAAATTTTATAAAACAATATCTAGCATTAATTTAAACGTGCGAAAAGGGTATATATATATTTAAATTACTCTTGAATAACAAATCGTTTTTAATTAAAATTAAAATATTCAATAGAATTTTTATAAATCCCACTTAAGTGTGAAGTTCTATTTTTAGGACGATGAAGAAATATGGGTGAAAGGTTTAACCAATGCTGTTATTCATTTTGAATACAATGTTACCACGGTCGACCTGACTACACGGTAGCAGATTGATTAGATCGTTGTTCTTTCACACAAAGGAGCCAATGTTCGAATAGTTAGAATTTATTACATTCTTTCCATTATTATTTAGAATTCTCAATTTATATGTAAATTTCATTTATGTAAATTCTCCTCCTCCTAGTGGAGTATTCTAGATCGTTACAGAGGAGTTCTGTCTAAATAAGCCGTGCATTTTCCGTATAACTTTTAAAACTAGTTTAAAAACACCACACAAAAAATTTCGTATTAATGTTAAAGTTGAATTAATTTTTAATTTGAATTGTTTTTACTCTTTTAAACTAATATTGTTTCTAGGAAAACCATGCATCATAATTTGTCTCTCAGGGGGGGTAGTGTCTTCGCCCCCGTATGCGAACTATCTAACAAAGATGTATTTGTATTCTGAAACCGATCAGTGTTATCAATAAATTTTACTCCTGTGTTTTCAGAAGAAATATATTAAAATTATTAATAAAGTTGCATCAGAAATGTAGAATTCGACGACGAAGTTATACTGTACAACAACATTTTCATTGCCGAAAATTTTATTTTTGAAATCGGATGTAAATGGTAATATTAATAATAACTTCATAATTTAATTGCGCATTACTGAAAAAGCAGTGTATAGTTTAATTCTATAATTAATTAAAAACCAAAATATATAAATTGTGGAAGTTAAAAAAATTCCATATTAAAACATCATAAAAATTATAAAAGTTTAATGAATATTATATGAATACTCTTACAATTTTACAAAAACATGAAATACATTTCTTTCCATTACCATTTTTCTCTGAATAAATAATATAATTTCTCCGCAATTATGTTGAGTTTATAAATGCAAAAACCAAAAAAGAGTTATTTATTTAATTTCAGTTTTCAGTTTTGATGATTTCTCACAATAAAATGCATTAAGCGTTGGATGTAAGCACCAAAGTATTTCGAAAAGTTTCATTAGTCCTTTTTTCTCTCCGTGTCAAAATTATGAATTCCAAAGACTGCATGATGCATTTAAAATTTCCATAATTTAAATTCGATTATGATTGGAAAGTTCCCTTTTCCTTCTTTTCTTCCAACTGAAAATGACGAAATAACTACTTCGGGTGAGGAGAAAATGAAGATGCGATAATGGCAAAATAGCATGCCAATCAATGGCTGTAAGGATTCTCTTTCTACGAAAAAGAAGCGTCATGAACTTGAAAGAAACTGAAATATTATCAGATGTTTATGTTCATTTGGCATACTTCTTCGGCTCAAACTATGTTTTAAAGACGAACATTGAATAGAATTGTGAATTTCAGTTATTTTTCTCTTTTAAAACCATGAATTAAACGGTAAATATACAGGATAATTCAGATCAAGTGCACTAATGAGTATAACTTCGTTGTAAACAACTATAGGAAGGAACAAGATGAATACAATATAAAAGAGAGAGGAAAATTTTGTTGGCATACATATTAATTGCCCATGGGTTTTCCCTTGTAAACAACGCTAACAACCATGCGGTAGTCTAGTTTCTAAATTCGATCCATCCTTCTAATTTCTTTAAGTTAGAATATACGTCAATACAATATAAACAATTAACGTCTGATGTGTTTTCATCGTATTCATCGGAAAATGAGGTTAGACGTTTCAATTCCAATTTATGAGGACTACTAGCTGTAATAAACTGCTTTCCGTTCTCTTCCAGTAGTTTAATACAATAGTCCCATTAATGTCAATGTTCCAATTTAGGCAGCCGTTAGTGTTCCAATCTAGGTAAAATTTGGGCAATAAGAAATAAATTCCCCATCCTTAATTTTAAACAATTTTTATGAAATGATTATAGGAAATCGTTGCTAAAATTTCCTATCTGAGGATGTAACGGGGTTACTTTCCTCCGATTTTCATGACTTCAGATGGAATTTTGAGATTAGTTTCGCCTATTTCTCTAAGAAATGCTTTTCGGACATTTTCCTTTTAGCGTGATTACTAGAGAAATGTTTTGCAGCAAAATATTGATCATACAATATTTTAATACTTAATTATGATTTTTCGAAATTTTGACGCAAAGTTACCTCATAGGTGGTGATTCTACGCACTGTTTTTTTTTTCAGAATAGTTCAAAGGCGAATTCACTGGATGCAATTTTATATATATTTATTGAAAGTCCGGGTGGAAATAAACAAAACAATTATAAATGCATAATTATAATTAACAATTTTAGGCTATTGTAACCTGTCAAATCGGGATAGCGTTTTAGAAATCATTTTATGCATGTATTGCCGGATGTGTTATTAATATGTCTATTTATTACCACACCTTCTTAATAAGATAAACGCTTATTATCATTTCACGATCGATAGTATTGATAAGAGGACCGAAGTCACTGCAGCAGACAGTTCTTTTAGAATGAAATGCACATTTCCACAATACTATAGAAGATAAATAATTTCTACTTATTTAAAAAATTAAAACTTTTATACCTTTTAATGACAAAGAATGATCTCCGCATATTTGTTTCAAAATGTTGTTGTTTGGAAATTTTGGGGAAAATAAATAAAGTAAAAAATATTGGAAGTGAAAGGAAACTTGAATAAAATAATTTATAATTTCTAATAAAAAATGAAATCAAAAGCAAAAAAATGAAAGCTAAGTTTATTATCTTTCATATTTAAATGAATTTCGCTTAAGAAATGCCATACTTGTTTCTCCAGATACAGATTTTTCAGCACTAAAATTTCACTGAAAAACTGGCTCATTGTCTCTTCCTTCTGTAACCTCTTGAATGATAGTTATAACGTTTAAGGAAAGAAATACACTAGCCGGTGTTTCGAAGAAACTAGAAAAAAGTTTAATCCTTACCCCTAATTAGTTTATCTTTATTTCAATTTTCAAACAAATGTTACACTTGTGAAAAGTTATCTCCACAAGTTTTACTGTAATAAAATATTTTCATACTTAGTATAAAACAGTATAAGATCTTTTTGTCTTTTTCTACAATAATTAATTCTTGATACCTAAATCTTGCACTTGTTGTCTAACTTAACCATCTAGCATTTTCCCTTAAAAAAGGATTTAATACATCCCAATTACATCGTTATAACATAATTTGACTTTTTTATGGCCCAAATATTCAATAGAACTGAAGTTATGATGCCTGTCCAATTTCGTGTCTCAACGTACATGCGACGAGGAAACAATCAAACATATCAGATGCTGCGGTGAAAAATTTTAACATATATTGAAATATAAAAAATTCGACTGAAGTTCTATTTGCAAATATTATCTGGATCTGATTACTACAGAAGAGGTTACGAAAGAGCAAACGATTTAGAGACTCTTTGTCATACAATTTAAAGTTTATGACACATTAAGTTTATGGCAAATTATTCCTTTACTTTTGAGTGAAAAGCAAAAAACTTTGAGTAAACTAAAAATTAAATTCAGATCGAAGTTAATCATAAAGATATTAATTAAAATGTTTACATACAGACAATAATTAACTAAAACTCCAATTGAGTTCTCGAATAAGGATAAATAATGTAGCCGCAGAATTTTACTTTGTAATGTTTTACGTTACCGTGAACTATTCGGCAATATTTCATCGGGTAGACTTCGGATTCCTCCTGTTTATCGCAATTCAGTAGGAGAAGGTAGCAACAAATAAAAGAACCATCATCTAGGAGAGGTAGAAACAAAATAAGTTCTCCCTGCACAGCTTAATCCGAAGATTAGGTCAATATTTCTCTTAGGCCTGATCTCGTTTAGTTCATTAATTAGCGGAATTCTGTCGGATCAGCGCACAATTACGTAATTATTTACGAAGAAACTGATGGATTTAGACAACGATAGCTTTCGGTATTTTTATAATGGGAGGTAGAAATTATTCATAATACGTATGAATCTCGTTACCTGCTTGTCTTTTATACAAATTTACTGTTTTTGTACGATACTGCTGAAATTTTGCATATGTGCTTTTCAATGAAAAAGGTAAAAATACTATAAGTTTTTATAAGTGGGAAAAGTTAAGTAAATTTTCAGTTAATTAGAAACCTAGCAGAGGTTTGATGATTTCGCACAATTTTTTTGCGTAAAGTGAATAAAATGTCTAATTTAATTAAATTTACGGAAGCGATCATTGTTCATAGTCAAGCAAAATGACACAAAGTACCAATTACCTATGTGCACTTACACTAAAAATCGGCAAATGAAAATAGAAAATATCGAATATGTTCTCAAGGAGTTATACATGGAAATGAAAAGTAAATTAGATTCTCTGAGAAAATGTTAATCAGAATATAATCAATTACATGAATTTGAAAAATCTTTTTTTTTTATCCTTCGAAGAAGTAATGCACAATAGAGTCAAAATTTGATTCAGTAACTTGATGTTCATGGCATAGGCTTAAATAGACCTTATTGACACATTTACAATTAGAGATTACACTTTATTGTAATTAGAGGTTTACACTTTACAAATTGCAAAACACAGAATGATATCTGTTTGGATGTTGTCATTTTTACTACCATTGATTTCACGCGGATTGCATAGCACTCTATGAGCATGAGCAAAACCGAAACTGGTATCTTTGATCTCTCTGTCTAGAGTTGAATAATTATTGGATATTTCATATATGAGGTATAGTAAAAATACTGATATTCATCTTGAAACACTCAGTATTATATGCTCAATCATTATAGACAGGTTTAGTTATAAATATATTATACGTTTCATTATTTTTGGTTTAACATGAAAATTATACTCTTAACATCAATGGATCGTTATAGAAATTAGAGTTATATGGGCAAATTGACTGCATATGAACTATCTATTTAAACAGACTTAGGCGACAAAGTATGTAACAATTATTTAATTAAAAACAAAATTTACAAATGCGGTGGGCATGCGACTTATAATTAGTTTCAAACCTTAAATACTAACCTTTATAACAATATTATAATTAGAATAAAACTGAATATAATATATATTTTTATATTATACTTCTCGATTTGCGTCAACAAGATATGACGTAACTGTTAACGATTTAAGTAACTTTCACCTCAAGACGTCAAGGAAGGTTTTTTTTTCTTTTTCTGTTGCTGGGCCTTCTTGAAACAGAGTTGCCACAGAACCAAAAACACTTTAAAGTTTCATCTCAAATATATCATCCATATATTAATTAGCATGCTGTCTACAAGTACTAATTAACTACAACTCCTGTTGGGCATTCGAGTGAGAATTATTAATATGGATGCCAAATTGCTTTTCTGTCTCGCTTTTCATAACGCGTGAACGGATCGGCAATATTTCACCCATTAGTCTCTAACCTCTCTTTTCCATGCATCGAAATACACCAGGAGTAGAATCCAGAAAAGAACTTGTACCCTACAGAGCAAGAGATAAAAAGTTTTTACTCTAACAACTTAATCCAAAGATTAGCTCAATATTTCTCTTTCCCGTGTTCCTTGGTAACCTATTAATTAACAAGATGTTGACGGATTGTTGCACGCATTAACGAGAGCCATTTAAGAAGAAAATGTTGGACTCAGAGAATGATGGTGATAGCCGAGCACAGACAAATTAATTCTTAATGAGTTACATCTATCTTCCTGTATTTATGTCTGAAGGAATTTTCGCGGATGGAAAATTATATTTCAATTAGTTTCTGGTTTATAGCTACACCGAGAGCATTTGCGCAATGTATTCAGATAATGAGGATGCTACCTGAAACAAAATATCCCATTTCCGCACCACACCAAACTGGAGGACGATTGACTGTGATAGATTTTACTCCAGTGGAATATTTCCTGCGACTGATGCTTTGTTTAATCTGGTTCATAACCCATGAAATTGCCAGTATTTCTTCTGGAATATTTACATTTGTAGTATAAAACTGTAAAGAAAATATGGAAGTGAAAGAAAACATTGATATTTAGATAGAAAATCAACAAATCAGTATTATAACCATTTTCTTGCAACGGTCGAGTGTATCTCTGAAATAAAAATAGGAAATTCGCAGAGTCATATTAACGCCTCGAATTCCAAACGATGACTAACAGTTCGTCCAAAGGTGCGAAAAGATTAAGGTCATGCTTTATCAGCACCCTCAAGCAAAAATGTATAAAATTAAATTTTTCTCTAGTGTTCTTTCACATACGCGCGCCCGCTGGAAGGTTAAGTGTTCTTCTATTCGACTAAATAATTTTTATTTAATTCAACGTCTGAGCTGTTAGTCTGAAAATACAGAACTGAAATGTGGTTCTCGTAGAACATTATCTGCATCCATTTGAACAATGTATCATAATATTTCAGAAGCATGAAGTCTTCTTGGTCCTTGGAAATTTTTATGTGCGGGTGGTTTCAGTGTACCCTTAAATATATGCCATTATTTTGTGTTACTTACATACCCATTATTCCGGCAAATTAGACCCTAACATTTACTGGAGTTTTCATGGTAAATGCGTTTGAGACAGAATGTAAATGTTCTAAGACATTTCTCCATATGTATTTTTTTTTCTTTTCTACTTCTCTATATTATTTTTCATTCTATGCTGAAAGACTAATTAAATGCTTGCGTCAATTTATTATTTTTGTTACCTTCTGAGTTATAACTAAAAGCATCATTCAAATTGATAGCAATCGTATAACACAATGATAAACTCCGCCCGTTTAACTCTAGCATAAAAAAATCTACAGCAGAAACAAGGTAGGAATGACATGCCTTTCTAAATACTCATGCTAATTTGTCACTTTAAGAAGAATAAAGGAGTCGCAGTGGCCTAATGGTCAGCCTCAGAGCTGGAGGTTTTCCAGGCTCGAAATCCAACTACAGTAAAGATTCGTCATGCATTGGGCTTGTCACACGTTAAATCATACGTAGGGAGACAAACTTCCTTCGTTGTTGTGAGGAGAAATTTTGAAGAGGGAGATTCCAGCTCAGATGTCATCCTCCTCATCAGACAGCGGAACAAAATTACGAGTTCCCTCACAAAATAGCACTCTTTTTGCTTCGAAATGGGGCTATTTCAAAGCATTTAAAGCAATTTTTGCTTTACTATTCTTGTTATTTAATTATAAATTTTTCAACATTTAAGAAAACTATGTTACATTACATTTTCTAAAACTTGTCTTTCCATTTAGCAATCTTTTTACAATATCACGTGAAAAACCAGTAGCATATAGAGCCATCAAACATCAAAAGTGCTCTGCTACCAAAATGTTTCATGAGTTTTAGATACTAGCGTTCACTTAATTATAAGATAAGTAGTAATCGCCCTTTCCTCTTTGTGACTCCTGTAATGCCATTGACAAATCCAAGATTTTTCTGGCAAAGGAAAATGTCCGAGTCTTCTTAATTGAATAAATGACTTAAAGTTGAGTAACAGAAGCTGAAAACTTTTTCTTCTTTCGTATTCCAAGAACAACAGAAGAGATAAAAAATATCCACCAGTATAAGTCCGCATTACTGTCGGAAGTCGAAGTCATTATACAAAAGAATAAAGCCGAAAAAGTATAATTCCCTATCTGTTTTAAAATTATTTCGAGCAGAACAGAAATTGAAGAACACTTTCTGCTTCAAAAAACCTTCCATATTATCTAAAATTTGTAACCAGAAATAGTTTAAATAACATTTACTCTTTATATATATTTGGAATGTAGAAACAGATATTTTGATTTAATTCTTCCTTTCTTTTAGTGCATTTATTATTAGTGACTGTGGCAGAGACATACTTTGTGTTCTGTATATATATAAACTCATAACTAAAGATTATGTATTCAGATTAATTAACTAAATTGATTTCTTGCAAGTCTATTTTATACTTTCACATGGATATCTTATTATTTTCATTGAATAAGGAAGGTGTATAAAGAGAGGAGACAGTAATATGGTTTCTGAGTGTGATCAATACGAAATGATTTCAATCGTTTTTTTCTTATACTGCCACAAGCAATACTATTAAAGGAAATGGAAACAGTTCGATGGAGGCATCATAATAGCGCCCACGACACTGACGAGCAATAAATATAAAATTATAGTTTTCGATGTCTCATAATACTAATTTTCATTTAATTGACGTTAGCGTATTTTATTACTCTTTTATCATAATTTCTTAGATTATCATTCTATGTTCCTGAGAAGGATATTTTTCTCATGCTCTCTAATTTCTGCTGCAAAATGCATATTAAGAAGTTGAAAAAAATCTGCCTTCTGGATGGACTTTTATGCATCTTTTCAGGGAAAATTGACAAAAGGAATGTTGAAGAAATAATTAAAAATAGGGTATTTTTCCTGAGCACAGAGGAATTTCATTAATTCGTGAAAAATTGTAGCGAATGCAAATTAGAAACTATGGTATTTACAAATAATTTAATATTAGTGGTTCCTCCCATCGCATTTCAATTACACAACAAAACTATATAACACAGATATTAATACAGTTAAGATGTCTAAAAAAATCTATGTGTTCTGAATGTAGTCAATATTATTTCAAATGTAACAAATTCTCTTCAGCGCTTAAATAAGATAAATGCTATTATGCTAAATCCAGATAGTTATTTATTGTATAAGTGAGCTCATAAATTGTGAGCCGTATCCGTGCCACTTAAAAATTAGTTTATTATAAGAAACTTAATAATCAAACTATAACTACCACAATCATCTGATCAATCTATTAAAAAAATTATTTATTACAAAGTTTTTTAAAAATTCCAAACCTATCTTCTTTGACAAACCTTTTAAACCACGTCATATTATTTTCAACTCTGATAAAGAAACTAAATACTGACATCAATCCCGCTGCAAAATGGAAAATGTTTTTATTAGGATATATATGTTTTCAGATTTTTTTTCACATCCTTAACATTGATAGCTTTATGCAAATAGCGATTTCAATATTCAATGTAAAAATAGTATTTTTCTATATTTCGTTTAAAGCACCAGGAAAATAATTGTATGCCAATAGGTTATTCATTTTTTCTATGTTTTAACAATCTTTTTTGTAAATACTCGTGCCTGTTTACTAGCCGCAACTGTGTTGTTTGTTTATTTTGATTTGTTGTTTGTTACCATTATAATTTGTGGCTTCCTACATTCTTCTCATTTTTTATCTGCTTATTTTCTTTATTATTATTATTTTCATTTTAATGTTATTTGGTTATCATTATAGAAATTGTGTATTGGACAGTTTTAAATTATGTATAGGAAAATTTGAAAATGTGATAGGAAATTGTGTAAAGATTGATTTAGCCTTTTTCTTGTGATTCAGAGTGTTGCAAGTTTAGGTTTTAATTTGTGGTTTCCTGTATATATATATGTATATAGTTTAGGAATTTCAAATTGTGAGAAATTTTGTTAATTATTTTAACCTTTTTCCCTATGAAGTAGTGTACTTTGTGAAGGAATTTTGTGGTCGAATTTGCTGGCGTTCTTCGGAACTGTTAGTGGTTCGATATTTATATGTCCTTTAGGATAGGACAAATTACTAGTTATTTATATACTAATAGGTTACACTGTCTGTGTGTTTCCTTCATACACCGATTCAGTCTTACATATAGGACTCGATCATAAAGAATAGAATATATTTTCATCTTTTAAAAATTTATTACAGATAATTTCAGCTATCAACTCACGGGGATTGGGCAACCATTTCTGGAAAAGAAAGCCAGGCACTCCTAATATCTTAACAACTAAAAGCGTAGCTTTGATGAATAAATAAATGTGGTTTTAAAAATATTTGAAATATGGTTCCTACATATAATAAGATTGGCTATGAAAGTTATATTTTGCATACAAACAGAAAGCAATAAATTGATAGATATAATTTGAGACAAAAAATGTTGAGAAATTATGGAAATGTTTTCTAGCATACGAATTAGATTTTTTCTCTTGTACTTTAAGGGAAACAAATATAAAAATAAAGTTTATCGAATACTATTGTGCAGTATTATCTATATGAAATATTTCTTTTAAGAGTTAATGTCGCTTATCAGGACTATTTTTTATATATTAGAGATGGGATTTTAACAAAGCATAATTTGAATCAAAAACATTTGCGTTTCTTCTTTTAGAATGCTGAGCGGAGTGCAAATGGGATAATTTTGAGCCCAAAACGTAACACCCCTAGTAGAACAGACTCACAGCAGTATTCATACGATATCTTAATGATGTTGTGCGGCATTAAGAAAATAGCTTTTGCTTAGCTTATTTAATTTTAAATAGCTTTTGCTAATAGGGGTAATTCCAAAATTTGTTTTCCAAGACGGAGGATTCATTTCTTTAAGGGATACTGAAGAGAATGGAAGTATGAAGAATTGAATTTTATGCATCAGGATCGTAAACAGGTGCATCGGAATATTTTCACGTTTGTATAATTACACTGAACAGCCAAAAAAATTGGTACGCCTGCCTAATATCGTGCAGTCATCAAGGGTACAAGAGTGGCCTTGGGCTCCGAAAGCCCATATCGATGATGTTTCGTTGAATAGTTCGCACGCTGACACTTGTAGATGGCCCTGCATTAAAATCTGCAGCAATTTGCGGAAGGGTGCCACGCTTAATGATTCTCGTCAGTCGTCGTTGGTCTCATCCTTGCATGATCTTTTTCCGGCGTGGATTTGATGTTTTACCGGATTCCCGATATTCACTGTACACTCGTGAAATGGCCGTAGGTGAAAATCCAAATTTCATCGCTACCCCGGGGATGCTATGTCCTATCTCTCGTGCGCCGACTATAACACCACGTTCAAACTCACTTAAATCTTGATAACCTGCCATTGTAGCAGCAGTAACCAATCTAACAACTGTGCCAGACACTTGTTGTCTCATATAGGCGTTACTCTGATTGGTTCCATATCTCTTTATTTGCATACCCATGCCTGTACCAGTTGTTTTGGCTCTTCAGTGTATATGACTATTTTTAGAAATTTCTTTATCCTTCAAACTTCCAACATTTTCTTCTCAGTGTATTTTAACCCGTTAACACCCGAATTGATTCTGCCGAATGTATTTTGATGAATATCTCAAATCTAAGTTATTATTGACTACTTAGTGTAAAAAGTGTGAAATTCAAACAATTGATTTATTAGTTTTTAATTACAGCCCATCCTCATTTGAAGATGCTCTGCGTTCCAGTTTTGAAAAGCTAGTCTTGTTAGTGAAGTTAACAAACTTTGTTATATCATATAAAAATTATAATAAAGGCCTAATCAAAGTATTTCATTGAATTTTAGATAAATTTGATTTTAATTATTCATTTTCATGCTATTTATAAAAAATATAGACTAAATGTTGCATTTTTAGCGTTAAAATTTTAATTTTTTTGATAATAATAACAATATATAAACTCGACATTTTTTTTAAAAAAATTATTGAATATAAGTATACGATACATACATAAAGTACTTAAAATTACATAACATTCATGAAATACGTTCAAATACACAAATATCATTATAATTCATTGATAAAGAGTAATCTGGAGTATCTTTTACCAAAGCAGCATATCTAAACTTTTCATATAGAATAAGATCATACACTTCAAGAGTGAAAAACTTTTCACACATTTATTTTTTACTCTTAACTGCCAGATTTCATTATAAGACTTTCCAAACTTTTATATATCCTTATTTCTTCATTCAGTTTTGAATACTCAGGATCAACTTTTAACCGTTTTACTCCTGTCTTTTTTCGTTTACACTTCATTTCTGATGAAAGTGGTCCCGCATAATCTTTCCCAAAATCGATAATATTCGTTATCGATTCGAATCTTCCTCGATTGACACCAGGGGTGACTTCAGTGGGGTGTATAGGGGGTAGCCAAGACCCCTGTAGGATGCTGTGCCCCCGTAGGGGGCAAATTTTTGCACCCCGTTCAAGGAACGGTCTATTCAATTCAGTAAATATGTCGCTTACTTCCTACACATCAATGGTTCAAAATGTAAAATTACGTAAGAAGTATACATGCTGATGTCTTTTCAGATATATTTCAATATCATTGCGTGTAGTTTTTACGAATATTGTATTAGGAAATTAAATTTTGTTACGGATTTTGTTGTTTTTGTGTGAATATTTTATTGAAAAAATGCAATTTTTTCGTTATAGATTCATTAAAAAAGAATTACTATGGAAACTGAAGATGAAACAGGTCATAACTATTTTAGTTTCGAATTTTACTTGAAAACCTAATGTTGAATTTGTAGGCTGAATTTCAGTCAATTATCTTTTGTAGAAATATCTGCCGTCATTCTTTCTGATAATTATGATCACATTGAAACTTTCGTGCAAGTGGATTCGTAGATTTTTTTAAAAATACTTTTTATATGAATTAATGGTTTCAGAAATGAGCCAGATTTTTGAGGAAAAAATCTATTCAAATTCCCAGCTACAGAAGAAGGCATTACTTATAGTATAGTAATTTATATATCCATATTCCATTTTGAATTTTTCAGAACGCTATTATAAGGATAGGTACTTTATTTTGCTAAATGTTCCTCTATATGCTTTTTACAGTACCGTAAATCTGTGGTTAATACAAAAAAATTCGGAAAGACAATTTTTGCTGTCTCGTATACGCAGTATACAAACTAGGTTGCGGTTTAAAGTTAGCATTTTAAAGTTGTTTTTATTAAATAAAAATTACCATAATAATTTTAAAAAATGATAGATACAAACATCAACTGGAAATATTTTAAAGCATTTAAAATGGAGATAAATTGAAAAATCTACAATCTTTGAAGAGGAAAAAAAGGAACAGGGAATTTAGAGGGCGTTTATTATTTACTTCTTCTTGAGATACCAGAGCTCTCGGAAGAGATTTAGAATTGTTATGCAAATCGCACATCAATAATGTACCTTAGAGGAATCTCTCTCTCTTCCTATCCCCATCTTCTGAACGGAAGATAGGACGACCAAAATTACTTCGATCCGAGATGAAAAACTTCGTTGAAGAAGCGAGTTTAATCTTAGTTCCGCGAGAGTTCTCCCGCAAAAGAAACTTCACATTCCGTCAACCCGTGAGTGGAAATCTGATAGAAAAGTCTAGTCTGCTGCTAAAATTACTTCTGGGAATCTGCTTTTTAATTTATTTGATTCCAAAGATTCGCAAAGATTTATTTGTAGTTTCAGTTAAACTTCTGATTGTTTAAACAGTGTGCTTACTCTAAAAGTGACCTATTACCTAATTTCAACAGCAAGAGATGAGTATTCACATCCAATTAGAAAAATGGTTTAAATGATGTAAAACAATTTATTTTATGTTGTTATGTACTTCTGAAAAAATTACGAATTCTAATTTTTTATACAGTCCACCTGCCCTATTAGTCATATTTAGAGAAACATTTTTGTCAAACTAATACTTTAAACAAAAATGTTCCTCTCTTCTACGATTAAAATGGACCGAGTTATGGAGCTTTGAATATATTTTCTTTATATCATTTCAATGGCTGTCTAAAAGAAGATCCTTTAACTCGCAGAGCTTGCACACGTTGTCGCTAATTGGTTTAAAATTATGAAATTCAATTCTCCATAATTGGCGCAGAAAAGCCATATCTGGTTCTTGCGTCATTAAATTCCGAATTTACCTAAACCTATTAATTAAACCTATAAGCAAAACTCCATAACTCGCTCAGTTTTAGTCGCAGAAGAGTGGAACCTTTTTCATTTTGAAATGTTGATGTCAAGAATTTTTTACTAAATATGACTAATGGAACCAGGATAAATTTAGAATTCGTAATTTTTTCAGCAGTACATTTCTTGATTGAAACAGCATCAAATATAATTATTTACTTCTTTAAAGCTTTCTTTTCTTATTGGTAGTATATGCCTATCTCTAACAGTTTAGAAATGAGCTATTAGACAACATTTAGTGTGGGCACCTTGCATATTTTCTAATGATATTTTCTGAGATTTTTTAAATAATATAATTTCTTATTATTTAAAAAATCACCAGTAAATTACCAGCAGATTTACATTTTTTCAGTCAATAATTGTAAATATTCCTTATTAAATAATAAGTCCATTTCTTCTTTTTTAAAAACGGCTTATATTTTTATTTTTTATAGTTAATGGTATACTTTTTAGTTCTTTCTTCATAATAACTAAGAGTGAAGTAATATTTCGTGAAACAAACATTAAATTATATTGCTTTGTGTAAGAGTGCAATACATCTCTGGTGCCCCTTTTGCCATGGCGCCTCTTTACAGTGACAAAGACATTGCACTTCTCTCTTTTAAGATAAGAAAAAATTGAATATTCTGAATTATTTCCTTGAATTGAATAAATATCAAGGAAATAAAAGGCACTATATTAATATCCTTTGAAGCTTCAAACAATCGAAAAGAACCATCATATCCATTGAATTTCGGCGATGACCTATTATTTCTCTTTATTTTTGTAAGGTTTCTTTTATATTATTGGGACATAATGTTTCTCTTTCGTAAATTAACGCAATATTTCCTGGAAATTAGTTTTATAGCTTGTATTGTGCTGCAGACTATAGGGTATTTGAACTCTTACCTAACATCTATAGGAATACGAACTCAAACAAATGTATGTTACTGAAATACGAACATCAATATATAAAGTTATATTCAATTATTTACTTTACTATAAAAGAAGTCAATGCATATTTTGAAAGAATGTTCCATTCATCTTCTTTAGTTTGAATTAGGTAAAGAATTAGAAACCCAAATAATCGTTTTCTTGCAGGATAAAAAAAATATCCTACAAGCTCTTATATTAAGGATACTCAGAAGTTTGGACATTTTCGTACACTACTTTCCATTTTATTAGGATTTGAAAGTTAAAATTTAATTATGAACACTGTTTATATTCTTATATTTTTCTTTTTATTAATTAGCTTCGATTAAGGACTATAATTAATTTTAACTATGGTTTTCTGTTTAAGTGGAATATTTATATATGCTTCACTGTTTTTTTATTAGTTATCAACAAGAGACACTTCAGGAATTTATAATATGAAAACACGGTGCATTTAGATAAATATAGTTATTATTTATGCATATTTTTATTGGAGTGCAAAATAATCAAGTTCACTCAGTGAGAACTGAATGTATTTAACCTTCCAGCGGACGCGCCTGCGCAAATTTTACGACAAACGGCCTGTTCTTACATTCGGAGTCAAAACTGACTGAAGATCATTGCTATTCCTTCATGCGACCAATATCTTCAGGATTAAATGGCTTTATATGATTTTCAACGTGATTTGATACTGCGTTATGCTTCTGTCGCAAAGTTTACCCCGCGCGCCCTCTCGTGTAATTTGATAAGTTCAGTTTTGTAATTATATATCCAGTGCTCAATTCAGCGATTTAATATTTCATTTTACATTTTCAAAAATATTTAATATGCAATAAGCCTCCTAATAATCCATCAAGTCGAAGAATTTTCTTCAAACACATAGATCCTCAGTCTTATGGAAAAACACCTCACTACTGGAACCTAAAAAATCTGATCATCGCATATGACATTGCCTTGTCTTAAGTAAGTCTAAATTATACATTACAACCTGAAAAAGCAAGTGGACAATAGCAGCATTGAGAAGAAGAGCTTAATGTATGTGTTTGAAAAACATCAAACGATCTTCGAAATCCATGAAATGCAGTAGGTACAATATATATAGTATACTTGTAAGCGTCACTCTCTAGCAAAAGTTCAATGTTCCGGATGCAAGGACAATGGTTAGAAACTAAGAAAAAAGTCTTTGTTGTGGAATCTTAGTTTGGATTATAATCTTTTTTTTATTATACTATATTGCTTAATACTACCTCTGTCCCATAGTAATAGTAGTAGTTGATGAATTTAATCTGTGCCATTATAATAGTAGCGAAAGAAAATAAATATAGAACGCAACATTTATTACCAAAAAAATTAGATTAAATTAAACAATAAATTAAAAATTTTACTCTTAATTTTTATTTTGAGTGTTCAGGTAGTTTCATTCATCATAAGTCATTCTGTTGCACTTAAATTTTTTTGCAGCTAAGGTAATTGCACCTTTAAGAACTTTTCGTTTTTCTTTTAATGCATCAAGAACTGAACAATTGCAACTCGATCTTTGCTTGAAAACTCTCTTTTTTTCATCTTACTTTTACAATGGGTTGATATTCAATTGAAATAAAACAATTAATTTCGATCAGCGGATGAAATTATAAAAAGAGTTATGATTCGTAATAATTAGTTTAACCTAAAAATTGAAAGATGTGTAAAAGCAAATGACAGATGTTATGAATTACTGATTTTGATTGAAGGCTTCGAAATTTTGCGCTACAACATAGCTTACAGCTGCATTCACCAATAATTCCCGTTTAAATATTCACTTTGTACTATTATCATGGGACAGAGGTAGTAACATTTTTATAAAATAATTAGCTAATATCCCCGGCGTTGCTCGGGAAAAAAATTTTCAAGCCCAAGTACTTATAATACTTTCAACTTAATAAAAGAGTTTTTTGAGGAAGCGTCTTTCGTTGATTTTCGTTAATCCACTGACCCTCTGGACCAGCAGTGAAACACCCTTCTTCTTTTTATCGCCTTAGTTTAAACCACCTATCAAGAATCTCGTAGTCCTTCGTACTCCATTTTCCCCTCCCCATTATTGCTACAGTAACAACAGAAACTCTTTCATATCTTGGACTTTATTGCCATTATCCGGACTACAATTTTCCTCTCTTTTGTCACTGACCGTAAAAACCGCATAGTGTCCTTTTTCCCTCCTTAGGCCCTCTCACTCTGGTAGGAAGTGGGTTCCATAATCTCTAAGGATTTTACTCATTCATTATGATCTTTTAAAAATTTTTAAATTTAAATTAAACATCGCGGAAAGAGGGTATTTAACATCATAAATTGTGGTGTATACATATTGAAAGAGGTATACACTACGAAATAAGAGCTAAATAAAATTTCTGCCTTTCTGTTAACATTCAAAGAAAACAATATTTTTGTCATAATTTTCAAAATGGCAAAAGTACCGGAATGAAGGTTTTGATAAAACGATAAATTGGTTTGAATTCTATTACAATAACAGAAAGCATTGTTACAAATTGTGAACGATATAAATTTGAAATGTTTATTAAATTAAGGTAAAGAACGTATGACATTTAAATTGGAATCATTAAAAAGATAATTTTCTGCTATTAAAGATGGTATGTAAATAATCTACGTGCAATATATTTTTCTCAAATTATATGCGACAAACTGAGATGAAACGCCGAAAATTGGCTTAATTTTCGTTATTTAATTAAATATCTAAGGAAGTAATTTTTTTGAAAGTTAGAAAAAGTAGAATTAATCTAGAAATGTACAACAGAATGGTGTTTGTAAATTTTATGTCGAGATTATTCACAGTTTAGGAAGAGTTCTTGCGGTAAATAGACCGTTAAAATATACTTTTTCTTTCCTCCCCTTTGTCCTCTTCCTACGGTAGAAACCAGACTAAGTAACCTTGATTGCTTAACACACTCTCATTAGGATCATTTAAAAATTTGTGAAAATTAAACAAAACATCGAGGGAATAATTCTATAACGTCATTGAATCACTATGTGTAACCGTAATAAAAGGTGTAGTCGCTACGACAACCGGAAACTGGAAGTAAAAATTTGTTGTTGATGCCTAAAGAAAACATTTTCTTATATTAACTTTAGCATTGGAAAAGTCGGAATAGTCAATTGGCTTGAATTTAATTCTATAAGAATAAAAAGTATTGCTATAAATTGTGTTAAAAATATATTTTTAAACGTTAATCATAGTCAGAGGAAACACTTTACAGCAATGAACTTAATATCATTAAAAAGATAATTTTCTGCTGTTTAAGATGGCGTAAAAATAACTGCAGTTTGATATATATTTTAGAAGTTATTGGAAAAAAACTACTAAGCATTAGGCTTAACAGTGGCTAATTTTCGTTATTTAATTAAATATCTTAAGAACTAATTAATTTTGAGAGTTGAAAATAGCACGTTTGATCTAGAAATTTAGTCCAGAATTCTGTGTGCAAATTTCATGTTGCTACCGTTCAACGCTTAGGAGTAGTTCTTGTGACGGACAGATAGACCGACAGACGCATGTATTTTCTGTTTTATATCATAGTTATTATTAAATCTTATTACTTTTTTTCTGATTTCAGTATAATTTCAGATTTTGCAAATAATATTAAAATTAATTTTCACTTTGATGAAATAATTTGCTTCTCTGACGTGTTTCTTATTACTATTATGCAATAGGGTGGATCGAAAAGTATAGGAAAAAATTTTTTCTTTGAAATTATTTTTGGCAGGGGGCGGGAAAGTTGCGTCTTAAGTATAATAGTTTAGATAAATTTTTTTATTCAAATTCATTTATATCTTCCGGTGCCCCAAGCCCCTCAAATATAGTTGAAAATTGAATTTTTTTATGAAAATTTACAATTTTTTTGTTTTGTTTTGAAATTATTTTTGGCTTGGGGTGGGAAAGTTGTGTCTTAGGTATATTAGTTTACATATTTTTTATTGAAATCCATTAATTTCTTCCAGTGCCCCAAAAATAATTAAACATGACGGTTTTTTTTGAAAATTTATAAAAAAATATTTTCAAAAATTTCTTTAGGGCCAGGTAAGAAAGTTTTGTTTTGGGTATATTAGCTTACATTTTTTATTATTATTGAAATCAATTCATATCTTCTAGTGGCCCAAAAGCCCCCAAAAAGTTAAAAATTGGCATTATTACAAATATCTATTAAAAATTGTAAATTAATGAAAAATATTTGAAAAATTTGCAGATTATTCAAGTATTAAAGTATAAACTTATAGATAATATAATTTTATAATAATATATAAAGTATAAATTTAATAGTCAAAGCAATAAATCACAAAACTTATAAAAAGTGAACTTATATCATAGATTTTTTAATTCTATTAGTTTGAAGATTAACATATATCTAAAGGATGTAATCCTTTTTGGTTTTATAATGCTTGATAAGACTTCTTGATTATATCCTATTCAATATGAAGCCGTGTCTCTTCTCTTCTCCATATACACTTTCCGACGCTTCAGACACTAAGCGAAAACATTGTCCTACAGATTGGGTATGGCTTGGATATTTTTACCATTCCTCCTTCTAACTTTTAACATGGCCTCAATTTCTTTAAATGACACATTCATCAAAAGAGGTGGTTCGAGAGGTCCAACTCGTTTCCAGTTAATAAGTGCAAAATAATCCTTTGCTTTTAAGTCTATTTTTGGTACTTGAAAAATTCTTATTCTGATTACCCTCTGTTTTCATTTCCAGCACAAGTTAGTTTTCGTAGTGCTAAAGATCTTATATTATCTCTGTTATCTGTGAGCATTAACAATAGCAAATTTTCAGTATGACAAAAGAAGTTATTTCGTTGAATAAAAGTGTGTACTGTATTTCTTAAATTGGTTTCCAAATATCTAGAAAATGAGAAGTTTCCAAATATGTAGCGCTCCTTCTGTTATGGAGGGCTTTGTTTTGACCATACAGGTTGCATATACTTTCATAATATATGTTGCAAGAATAATAAGATTGTTAGATGGCTTTTCTGTGACCATATACAACTTTAAAATTCTACTTGCAATTGTTAGCCACCTTGAGTGAGCAACTGCCCGAGGCTTTCTTAATGCCAGGTCAGAATAACATTCAACACGAGATATCGCTAGGCAAATATCATATAGATCTTGCTGATTATTTCTGAGAACCATTCTATCTATATTATGTGGCATATTCTCCACACTTATTGAAGAAAAAAGAATTTTTTTCTTCAATAAGTGTGGATTCGCAGGTTTTGATTGCTTTACCAATTGGTCGACAAAATTCTTTAGAACCAATTGTTGCACCATCCAAAGAATTTAGTAGATGACGGAGAGGTAACTCATTTGTTTGAAGCAAACAAATTCACCATTGTAATGGTCTATTGAGGACAGTTCCATCAAGCGAATAATACCTCCATTCTGCCCAGTATTAACATCTGTTTCATCGCATCCATTACTGTTAGCCCATTTAATTGCATATTATTTGCTACAAAAAATTGAGTATTGCTTCTTTTATGGCTTTAGCTCCTCCTGTTGCAGCAGTAACATGTCTGATATACAAAGAGTTAGGTTCGTTTACAAGAGTCTAATGCTCCTCCTTTGTGGTCTTTGGGTAGTACTTTGTGTCCTTCTTAAGTAGTTCTTTTGTGTTGTCTTTTCTCCCATCGAAATATAATACGGTTAAAAGAGACCAAGACACTGTTAACTTAGTAGACTCTGCAACTGCATTTTAAAACTTTTTACGCTGTCTAAGAATTTTATTGCGATCTACCACATGCGAAGTATCTCCTTCGCGTACAATTCCAATGTCTAGTAAAACAGCACTGGCAAATGAAGCAGCTACTCTAGCTGAAATTCCGTATCGATCACATTCCCTTGCTAAGGTAGGCAAATCTAAACAATTTTATGATTGATATTCCAAGGTAATTACATCCGTATCTGTATACAAGGACAAAGACAAAGTGTTGAGCTCAAGTAGCTCCATTGCTTGAGCATGAGCAGCATCAGCATCTATTTTACGTTTTATTCTTTTGTCTTCCATCTGTTTTCTTTCTTCCTTTTCTCTTTTTTTAGTCGCAATTACGTCCACTTCTCCAATAACAATTTTCCTTTCTAATCTTTGATCTTTTATAAATAATCGCTCAGAAAGGGGAATATTCATGTCTTTTTGGCATTTACATGTATCAAAATGTGTACAGTTAGAAAATGTGATATCGAACAGACACGATATTTTTTCATTACGATATTTTGCTAATTTTTGTTGGTATTTTTATCATTCCTTCTTCCTATCCTCCACGTTTCTCCCTGTAAAATCGTTTCTTTAACATATTTTTTATTTTTTAATTTTTAATTCAAAATTTGCATAAAAATCGGTTTTTTGCAAATATTTAAGCGTCTTGGGGCACCGGAAGATATTAAACAAAGTTGAACAAATTTTGCATGTATGCTAGTACACTTAAAAGACAACTTTTGCACCCTATGCCGATTATTTTATCCACACTTTGAATTTTCGATCCACCCTATTATGCAATAACTTAAAACTGCCGTAGTAAAAATGAACAAAATTATTATGTCGTAAAATGCACGACACAGCGCCTGCTCGAGTAAGGAATTATACCGTGCCCGCTGGAAGATTAAGAAAATCGGACGTGAAAATCTTACACAAAATTCTCTAAGATAGTTCATATCCATTCAAAACATAGTGTTGAAAATTTATTTAAACGCACTCACAATTCTTTGAATGCAAAGTTATCTTTCGAGTCCACACAAAAATTATTTCACCAAAATATTTGCATAATATTCTTAGAGAAAGCACTCAGTTAAAATTTGATTGTGGTTTATAATTTTCATCTTTTGAAACCATTATTCGTGACAGATTCTAAGATTAAATTATATACGTCCTTTTGTCTAAAATGATTTATATATTAGCCATTATTGAACTTTATTCTTAGAATCAAATTACTTTAGAATTATTACAGTTGCCCATGCATTTTTTATTTTTGAATTCATGAATTAATCATATTTGAGTTTTGTTGTAAAAGCATATTTTCATTTTTGAGTTGTTTTAAACACAAGAAACACATCAGAAAAGAAAATATAGTGGAAAACAAAGAACTCGCGTTAAAATGCCAAAAAATAACGACAACTATTTTATCCAATACTGAAAAATAGAAACATTTCGCTTTTAGAAAGAAGAATGAAAACATGAAGCAGAAAAAACATGCTTCTGATTGAACTTTTATGATTAATAACTTTCTATATATTTCTTACAAAAGAAAATTAATTTTAATGACACCCATCTGTCAGAGACAAATCATTTGATTTATTCTGAAGAATTATGTTTCACTTCTTAACAAAATTTTATGGTATTTTAAAATAGGAATAAAATCTTCTTCAAGTAATTCTTTCACACTTAGCTTTCTTAGGAGGAGTTGTAGTCACTAAGTGAAATAAATAATCTAGTATTTATTAAAAGTTTTGACGGGTAATTCTGTCTGCCATTTATTACAGATTTAGTGAGTGAATTACGTTGCATTTTTTTTGTTCCTTAAAAATCGCATGGGATGAAAAGTAAACATAGTATTATTCAAAAATAGAGTATTACTATTCATCTCTGTAGCTACAATCTCCCATTCTCAATGGCTTTGCTTTGAAATTCTCTTTAATAATATTTTTTCTCTCTCTGGTTTGTTAATTATTTTTTTATTAAGCAGGCTGTTTGGTAGTTTCAATATTAATTTTATTTTTATGGAGTTCTAGGTAAATCCTTAGATTCATCAGTCTCAAGAAGCATAAAAAGTCTTTTATAAAATTAATTTAGTCGCCATTTTATCTTTAAATTGTGAGAATTTTTTTTGTCAGAACAGTAAATATTCTTATCATTCAAATTTCCTTAAAGTACGAAAAGCAAATACAAATTGAATAAGATTAACACTCCAAGAAATAGCACTGCCATTACAGAAGTACTTCGCTTGTTCAAAGAATGAAGTATACTTAGGATAGCCCGTTTAACTGATTTAAACAAATTTTCAAAGCTTTAAAATACTTTTGAAATAAATTATTTATTCGTTTAGTCGTATTTTCTTAATTTATTACTAGGTTTAGTAAATGCTAAGAAGATTTAATATCACATTACAGCAATAAAACAAACTCAGTAATAGAATTTGTGGAAAAGCGTAACATTCCTCAGGGAATAGAAAACTACTTAACTTCCATGAAATAATTTACTCGATAAGAATAAAATTTGAAAAAAATCTACTCATTAGGATGAAATAATCTTATTTCTCAGCAGGGCTCTCTTAATTTAAACATTTAAATTTCAGAGGAGGTTTTTTTTTTAAATTTTGGTAAAATTACTTGTTCAAGTGGCACATCATGGTAGAAATTGCCATCCTTTTTTCACTCCAAGCATTAAATTATCAAAATCATTAGTCGTATAATTCTAAACAGACGTTAATTAGATTTGAAAATATTTGAAGATGAGTTTCACATAATTATTTGTGTTCTTTAATTATCGATTTCTGCAGAAAAGCCATGTCTCTTAATATCACATAATGTCTTTCGCTTCTCTTAAGAGTTTATGACGTTTGATACCTGAGCATCGGGGCAATAATATTATTTTCCAGGAACCATTCATATGATTTCGATTTATTATAAACTTACGAGGATACAGTAGAATTTTGAAACGAGCATCAATTGATATGCAGATGACACTTTTGCTAGTCAACCGTTTACTACACATTTCTGTTAGGGAAAATAAATGTATTGAACATATTCTCCAACAAAATTCTTTCAGAATAATCACTTATTAATGATCGTTTCCACCGAATAGTAATGAGATTGAATTATTTTTCTACTTAGTTATCTAGTTAAACGTAAAACATTTTTCTCTCATGGAATAAAAATAAGCCAATGATAGTACACTTCACAAACAGGCAATCAACTGTAGAAATTCCTAAAGCCAGTATTTTAAGAAAATTGCGATTTCTTTAAAGGAAGCAAGACTAGTAGGAAACTTTTCAAATAAGCTATTACTCAACCAGGAAGATATTGGTTATTATGCTTTATTTTTACGCCAAAAAGATGATAATTTATGAATCTTTGCGAATAATCCTTGAAGTGAAAAACAAATCTGCACAAAAACATAAAAAAACGTGTTTAGACTACAATATATTGCTGCATTCTCTTTAATTATCTAAACATTTTGTAGGATAAAGAAATGCCTTGTTTAGCCTCCGAATAATTATTATTTTCTTTTAATATAATGGGGATCCGTTTTGTTCAGAAATTTAAAAGATAAAAGTTCAGAGACAGTTCATCAAACGACACATTTAATTCAAACTCAAAAGATTCTCCCTAGAATCAAATGCCTCATAAATGAAATAAATTATTTCTCTCAAATATTGACTTTCATAAAAAAAATTTAAAAAATAACGGTATTCATGTTCTAATAAGCCCACCAACTAAATTTTATGTTCAGGCGCAAATTGTATTTAAAATATTACGTTTAAGCTTTTAAACATATTCTGAACTTTATTTGCATACGTCTTCAAAATATCTAAACTTTTATTTGAGTACTTTTAAATGAAATGAATTGAATAAAGTCATACCATCTTGAATGCAGTTACGGTATAAATTCTTGAGTGGGTAACTTTATCGGAAATGACAAGGGAGGATCGATGAATGTGATCGGCGCGTAGAAAGGATTGGCATCATAAGTTCAACTCTATTGAAGATTTGGGCCATAAAATAGGTAAATTATGTTGTAACGATGCAAATGGGGCATATAAAATCGTTTTTAAGAGACAGCGCTACGTGTTTACAGTCAGATAACAGGTATTTAGATTTTGGTATCATCAATTTATTATTTCAACATAAGACGAAAACCCTCACACTGTTTTGAAGTAGGTTATTATATTCTCAGGTAGGAAATTTGTCATTAATTTACTATAAGAGACTTACTTTAAAATATTTTAAAGATAAGGTTCGGCGAATTTTTCCCTTGTTGTCTAACACTTTCTTAGAATGGACCAAAAATAGTTGCCTAAATTAAGCTGTTTAAATCCATGGGATTGCTAATTTGAACCACAGAAATTGCTCAGAAAGCAATATCACTGATAATAGTCCTCATATGTTGGAAGTGGAAGCACAAAGCAACAAAAAAACCTATAGAATGTCCCTAAAGCCATCAATTTCTGTATGGAAACGAACAAACACTAAGGATACGAATAATTTCTATCATTTTTGAGGAAACAAAGGAAAAAGAACTGACAGAGTGCATAAATTTTCATACATGGGTTTCATCATTGTGCGCTGATGTGAATTATAGAAAAAAATATTTTTATCCTTTAAACTTGTTTATAGAAATTGATGACTCAATTTGGGAAATTAGTAATCGTACCAAAGAGAATGGTTTCCTGGAAGAAATGACAGAGGTCTATTTACTAAATATTTTCACAAAGATGACAATTCTACTGTTCAGCGCTAGTCCATAGAATAGGAATTTGATTTCTTTGAACTCACTTCGACAGTAAATTCTTCCGAATTTAACGTCATTGGAATAATTTGGGACTGTTTGGAATGTACCGTTAAGATAAGTGTTAAATGCCCGCAGTCAAAATTAGATGGAAGATCGGAGCATGAGTGAACGAATACCACTTCAGATGTTGTCCAGATTACACCTCCAAGTACATAAAAATAGAGAATAAATTTTGAATTATTATTGGCGAGTATACAGAAAATTCATAAAATGTCAGCATTTTATTATACCTTTCTTAAACGCCTGGCAAACATTGTCTTTTTTAAATCGTGAAATACATTTCATTAAAGATTTGAGAGAACATTTGAAAATCTTATTAAGCATAACAGGTGTATTATACATTAAAAACGAAAATCTTCTACCTCTAGAAATTATAAAGAACATTTGCATAAAATACAGTAAATATTTAATTAAGTTTTTTTTAGATTTTTTTCCTGTTTATCATATATAAGATGCATAACAAAAGGATACCGCCCGCGTCTGGTTAATTTTGGCCCTCCTCCCCCCTCCTAGTAATCATATTTTTCCATTTAAACTCATTAAAAGAAAAATTATTCTCTATCCGTAACATTATCAAGATCGTAATATAAAGCTCTGATAATTCCGAGGTCTTCCCTTGGCCATGCTCCTGTAAACTATTAATATTTTTCACATATATTATTCATTTTTTTGCATTTATTGGTTTTATTTATTCATTTAATGTATTCATTTTACTTTGAAATGATGAAACTAAAACGTTTTTTTTCTTTTTATTGAGGTATTTAAAACAATTGCTTTTCCTTAGAAAATTTGTCAAAAGATGTGACAGAATGATAATGAAAACTGGAATATCGAAAACTGAACTGTCTGCAGTGTTTAAAGCTGATACATTCACATAGTGAAACAATTTATTTCTTCGACTTTATTCATAACACACATTTTTGAAAAAATATGCAGTAAGAAACATATACTCCCATAGTTTTTTCTTCCTACAGTTAAAAAAAAATAGCACGATTAAATTCATTTCATAAATTTTGTCGTGTCAAAATATCATCTCTCATATTACGGAACAAAATAATAGCATTCCATGTCCATATCCAAATAGCTCTATTCAATCGTAAATTGTCGTCTTCAAACCAGGAAGATCCAGCGAAGACCAAAAAATACTAAAGTAGAATTAATATAAGTCGGAACAGTTGAAAGAGTAGACAACGCCGGCAGCGCCCCCATCGTCAATCGTCGTTACTCGATTTGCTGTTTGGGCTTTCCATCTGGGAAAGAACCGAAAACACGAACAATTTAAATCACGCATCTCTGTTTCAACACTCAATAGCGTGAGAATGGAACCACATCGATTTTTTAGAAGAATGAAAAGAGATTTAGAAACTGCTGTCACGGTACAGATCCTTATGAGGAAAAAAAAATTCTTGAAAAGAGATCAACGATAAGTGATGAAATTTTGCTTTTTTGAACAAGAATTAAATGGAGTTGATTCACGGGACGTCACAGCCACAAGAAAAACGTTACTGTTCATGCCATCTAAATATGTATAAAGCTGTATGTTAGTGTGCTCACGTTTTGCGCAACCGTCTCATGTAGAAAATACTTATTGTTGTTCGTCTTTTAAGTTTTACAAAAATAAAGCATTGTAATAAATCATTTCATGCGTCGTCTTAACAGTTGAGTGTTACTAAATTCATGTCATCTGAAAATTCGCAAGAAAACAAATTGACCAGCAAACTCAAACACTCAAACACACAAACATCCCCTCACACTTATATGCATATTAACTAACTTACAAAGCAATCAAAAGTAATCTAATAAATAATTTTGGTAAAACTAACTATATAGATTACAAACTCAGGAAAGTTCGAAAATTCATTTAGATTTTCTCTCTTGAGTTGAAGATCGGGAGTGATCTAATTGTTGATAGAAAACAATATTAAATAAATCTTACCGAGTTTGAGAAATATAAAAAAATCTGATTAAAAAGTTTTAATAAATTAAATGGAAATGGAATGAAAAATAAATCCTTATTTCAGGTAAAAGAATTCCCCTTACCATTACGAAGAATAACTGTATAGTGAGAAATACATTCCTAATTGAAATGCTATTTGTCTTTTATTATGCGAACATTAACTGCTGCAATTAAGGACTTGATTTTGTTACTTGTATTGATTCTTTTCACAAATATATATTCTAAATTTATTTCGACATTTAACTATTTACACTTTTGGGCAGCAGTGGGAGTTCAAGCTTACAAACTGTGTTCCCAAATAGTTCTAATTTACTTCAGAAAGGGATTTTAATATAACAATAATTTAATTCTAACTGGGTGTCTCAAAGATTACGAGAACGTGAACGTTACTTTTTTGATAGCTGGAATGTTTCAGAGTTACAATGGGATATTTATTCAACAGAATGTGCCTTGAAATGGCATCTATACTGAGATATTTATTTGGGAATCAAAGGATCAAGTTTCTAGAACCAGTTTCAATAAAGTTCTGCAATCTCTGAAGGCTTAATACAAATTGATTCTGACATTGTTAGTCAAACGCCGCCGGCCAGCTGATATAATAAGAAATTTTGGTTTAGTGCAGTTTGGCTACAATGACTTTCCGTTTTGAAATAATAAGAAGGCTGTTTTGAAACGGTCCTTGAAATTCTGAACGTTGGTCAGATAACGTAAACATCACTTCAACACACTCCTACACTCAACAGCAATAGAAAGACGTTCTACCTTTGAAATCATATATAACGAGACCTCCATTCACGCTCGATATCTCTTCGCCTATAGCCATTACGGTTAGTGAATAATTGGATAAATATGGGGATCCTAAATACACGGATATTCGGTGGAATGAAGTCTTGAATTTTCGAACCCTCCTTATCTTGAAATCAAGAACTTACCACTTTGACACTGCAGCGCCAGACGATATTTTAGACAGGAGCTTCTGTGTCTCTTGTATCGTCATAGACATTCCAATGCAGCCCACAGACGTGTCAATTCTCAAGACGACACAATCACATCACGAATATACTTGCACAACTCATCACAATTACTGGCCAAGAGTATTGCAGGATTTGTAAAATGCGAGTTAATTCGAATACATTGGTTCACAATCAGTTGAGGAGAATATTGGGACTTACAATCGCGGGCACTCACATTTTGCTGAGAAGATTTTGTAATGAGGACATTTAGGGAACCAACCACTAATTGATGAAGACGAAAAGGGATTTCGCCTTACCCAGCTTCATAGAAAGCCAATAATGAATTGAAACCATCATAAATGGTTATGTTTCTTGCGCACATTTATTACATGAATTGTTATAAAAATAGCATATATTTTCTGGGGGTATAACGGTTTCTATAAAAAAATCTCAAATTTTCACGCATACGTTTTGCTTATAATATGCAGAATTTCTACGAAATTGTTCGAAAACTACAAAATATTCGACAATATGTCATAGAAGCTTTTTATTAATATTTGAAGTAAATATGAATAATAAAGGAAATATGAGTATTTTTAGTAAATAATTTTTAACTCCGCATGCGTGAAACATAGTGAACTTTTTCTTTCATCATGTCAAATCCAGGAATCTAAGACAGCTTATATAAAAATTCCAATCGAATATCATTAAGATTTAGAAAGATATGGGCATTGCAACGAGCAGAATTTCAATTGTTGTCTAAGGGAAGATAATTATTAGCGGTTTTCCACAAATTTCATTCTTTTAACTTCAATCTTCGCATAGAATTATTGAATTTTAAAAAGGTTGAATATGCTGAATACCTCTGTTTTCTTTATATATAAATGGATAATTTGAATTGCAGTCTAATAATTGCTATTCGAAGATTCAATTACAAAAGTATCAATTTGTGAGAAACCCTAAATCATCTTGTTTTCTCTTTAAGAACAACAGAAATTCTGCTGGCTGCAATGCCGATATCTGCCTATGTCTTAAAGGTAATCTGCTGGATTTTTTTATAAGCTGCCTTAGATATCTGGTTTTGACGTTATGAAAAGTAAAGTACGCTATCTTTTGTACATCAGCGGTTAAAAATTATTTACTACAAATATTCAGATTTCCTCAAATATTCAAGGTATTTACTTCAAAATTTAGTATAATTATTTGCTATTACATTACTTTGTATTCTATAAGTTTAGTACGATTCAGTTGAAACTTTTGTATGTTATAATAAAAAAATATTATGAACAATTGGAGAATTTGGAATAAAGCTTAATATATTCTCGAAGATATATGCTATTTTTTACGAAAATGCATGTAAGCAATGGGCATGTTAAACATAGCCATTGATGAAAGTTGTAAATCATTAGCAGCTTTCTGTAAAGCGGGGTGACCCGAAAACCCTTTTCCTCTTCATCAACTTGTGATTGGTTCCCTAAATGCCCTCGTGAGAAAATCTTCACTTTAAAATGTAAGTTCCTACGATTGTACATCCCACATTTCTCTACAACTCATTGTAAAATATTGTATTGATTTAACTCCGAATGTTTCGCATTTTACAAAGCTTGCAATGCTTTTCGCGAGTGTATATTCAACTGCATATAATAATAATGCGATAATCTGATGTCATAATCCCTGCTATGCCAACATTTTCTTTTCCATTTACGAGATGTGCAATTTATACTAAAATTAAATTGGAGCTATGACGTGCAACATAAGAGTATGTATTAACTTCATTGAACAACCCGTGTCAAACTGTAACACAATATTCATCAGGTAGCTATCAAAGGAAAAATGATGTTGTTTCAAGAGAATATGATTTAATGGTATTTATTATTTTTTTCTGTATGATACTGTTTTCCCAAACTGATTCTTTACTGCAAAATGTTAGGATTTTATTGGTTTAATTTATACCGTTTATTACTTCCTCAATGTACTTAATCAAATTTTTCATTCAAACCAACCGTATTCATGTTTTGTTTTCCCAATATACAGGCAAATTAAATTTCGCAAAGTTACTGGTGCATGTGATTGTGAATAAGCGTGGTTTGAGTGAACAGTGTTCCTAGTATATTTGGTTCATCACTCAGTTAAAATTTGCCCAATAGCATATTAGAAACACTGTTTTATATACATTCGAAGAGTATTGATTGTGTTATCATAGACTTTACAATCCATAAATTTAATCAAAGCATTGGAATTTTTACCTTCAGTTGAAAAAAAATGACATTTTATATGTATATCATATTTTCAATGAAATGATTTAAATACTACGCTGTCGAAGTTTGGGAAGCTCTCTACATTTATCAATGATATTCGTTTGTAAACGGCAGGATTTTTAAATTCATATATATGTCTTGAATTCGCATAGCAAAACTTCTTTTAGAATACATTTCAATATTTAAGAAATATGCTTCGCTTTCGTTTAAAGAGTGTTTCGTCTTAGGAAACTGCAGGAACGACGTATACAGAATATAGATTCCTTTGGCAGCCCCTTCTTACTTTAGAAATAACTTAGAAAACTGAAATATAAATGTTCTATTTCTCCAGACATTTCCAAAGCGCATAGGAAAATTGAATACACAAACAGGGCGTTACTCCTACATTTTCCGAGACTTTTACTCAGATATATTTGTAAAGGAAAAGATTTTAAAAAATGAAATAATATTTTACAGGAAAACTGTATTTTTCGTTTGAGAGAGACATTTCTTGAGACGTCTGTATGATTCAAGATTTACTCAATGCGACTTTACTCAATACGAAGCCAATATTTCTTTGTTTTAATGTAATCGTCTAGAACTTCTTATTTAAGTATTACGAAAAAATCTATGTATTACTCAGTAAAATCAAATTTAAAAAAGGGTTTTTTTTAATTCTAATGAAGTAATAAAACTAAACTAACAGTTTTTAAAACTGATATTAAATGAATTTAATTTCATCAAATCACTTCATGAAACATATAGCAAACATCTTAGATTGCCTTCAAATTTAATTTTTATACGATAGATCGAATAGAATCAAACAGAAGAAGATTTCTCAATACTGTTTTGATATTTTTTCCTATACGGTGAGCTTGCAGTGATGAGATTTAAGTCCTTGATTTTGGGACTAAATGTATTTATACTCCTGTAAATATCTGCTGACTTCCTCTGTTCATTTAAGATAGTGAAAAATTAGAGAACAAATTTGATTTCAATTTAGAGTCTAAATTTCAATCTTCTAGATTCTAAAAATTTAAATGTTTAAAATGTAAGCCTTAATTGTCTTATTACTTTTAATACAAGATTGGCGAACCAGCTGGTCGCCGTAAGCCGCTAGTTTTTGATAAATATGTAGCAAACATTTAAATATGAATAATTGCGCAAAATAATGGCATAAAATACGAAACTAACCATCTCCCTGTTCTGGGCTTTGAACTAGATATCTTTAAATCTTTCCAAAACTTCTACCTGATGTGATGCAAATTATTGATTAAAGTTCAATTTTCATATTTCTCTTTCAGAAATATGAGTAAAAGAAACAAATTGAAACTCAAGAATATATTAATAGTTTAACGTTTTAAAAATTCACTGCAAATTATGGATTATTTATTTCAGTCCAACTATCTTATATCAGAGTGATAATCTCTTCAATCAATAACAGGAACATTTTTGCCTCAAATTAATCATGGAGATATTAATTAACGTACAATATGTAAACACTAATTAACCGGAACTTCAGTTGTTGTTTCTAGGATGAAGAAGTGATATGGTTACCCAATTTCATCTCTGTTTCGTTCTGCATCACGCATGGACGGATCAACGATACTTTAGATGTTAGTTTAGGCCTCTTTCTTCTCATCGATATTCAGTGGCTGAAGTTTGTAATCAACGCTGGAAGAACTAGGCGATCTGAAGAGTAAGGGAGGTGAAATGTTTCTTCTTCTAACAAACAATCTGATCCTAAGATAAAGTCAATATTTCTCTTCTCCGTGCTCTTGGATCACCCAATAATTAACAAGATGTTGACGAATCGGTGCACGAAATATTCAACTTATTTGAGAAGAAAATCCTCGAAGCCGCTGCCGAGCGAGCAATGGGTCATGAAAATAATCTTTAATGAGATATGTTTGCAAGAGCGGCTTCAGTCTCAGGGTGATTTTGTGATTATGAAATAAGATATATTTATTTACACATATCGAAGATGGGTTCCAAGTGGAATATCAATAATAACTTCATTCTTTAATAAGAACATAATTCTGTGGTGGTTATTTCGGGTATTTCCGGAAGAATAAATGAGCTGTCCATTGAAAATAAATAATTGCTTAAATTAGTGTTTCCCATTATTTTTTGTGTCATGCCCCACCTAGACCTTTCTAAAATTCTTATGCGCCCTATGAAACGTATAAGTACGTAATTTTTAATATTCAAAAAAATTGAATCGTTCACTGCAAAAACTAAAATAATAGGCTCACTAGGAGATTGTTGAGAAGCATAGTAAACAATAATTCTTAGTCGTATATTTTAAGTAAGGGTGGAAAAAATATGCAGAAAACTTCTGAGATTGTTCAGTTCACCGTCACAGTTTCATGCTCTGAGTAAAATGCATTGTTTAGTACAAAAGACAACAATCTCATTTAAGCTGAATATGCTTGCAACTTAATTTAGAAATATGGCTTAGTGTAACTATGTGAAAATAATGTATAAAATGAAATTCCTTAGTTTAAAAAAAAGATAGCAATTTTATCCATTATTTACTCACACAAGAATCTACTGATGCTGTAACTTTAAATTACTTTCATTTATGTAGGGAAACACAATGGCAGTTACTCTTGTGCCACAGACAGAAGAAACCGAGAGTGTGATTCAGATTGTTCATTTTTTTTTCAAGACGGTCCCCTTAAGTGCCGTCCCAGAACACAGTAGAAAATTGCGTAACTATGATTGACGATTAGCTGGTATCGCAGACACCGTCTCCACTTTCAACAGACATTCATTCTACTTTATCCTCGTTTAGTCCTATTTTTTGAGGCTTTTCTTGCACCAAGAAGACCTTCTGGGATGAATAGAGTCAGTTGCCCATGAAATTTGGATATTTTATCCCTGTAGAGAGAAAAATATCGTGTTTTCTCCAGTTTAAGATAAAAGTTTGAAAATACCGTTTCATAGTCAGAGTGAAGAGACTGAAATTTCCCTACTTATAATGAGTTTTCTTGAACTTTATAGCGATATACAACATTTTTAGGTGTTCCAGTTTTAAAAACACCAAATAATGAATGCTAACTAACAAGACTTGAATGATCACCTTTCACTTAAACTTAGCGGATTCTTCTCTCATAAGGAGTAGCATAATCAATGCTAGTGTTTGTATGAATAGGATGCATCAGCATTTATTATTTTTAAGCCTTTATTATTTAATACTTTCATGGCCCTCATCATAACCTTTATTGAATAACTCACTATACGCGAGTAAAACTGCAAAAGTGAAAGAAAAAATCACATTGAATAATCGAGACTGAAAAAAAAACACAACTTGCAATAATAGCCTGATTTGAAAATTTCGGAAATGAAAAAGATTCTTCATTAATTCAAATGCAATAATTCGAGGTTCAGTTATTGTCAGGATATAATTATCATATTTTATTTTCACTACATTCTGTCATAATTCCCATACATTAATCCAAGTGTTCCCACTTTAACAAACGACTTCATCTTCTTTATTTACATTACTTTTCAAAACATTTCATATTAACATTTCGTACTTTGAAAATTATTAAAATTTTCACTTTTCGTTGCTTACCGATCTAATGACACACCACTGATTTTTTAAAAATTTTGGCTTAATGCATCTTTACCTTTTCTAAAGTCACATTATTTTAAATTTAAAAGCTCTTGCACTATAAAACCCAAAACCAGTCAATCATATTAAAACTTACAAGAAGAAAGCCAACCTATGTGTAACGAATGCCGGAGATACAAATTAGTAATATAATAGCCCAGATCTGTCTCTAGGTAACGCTCTGACGTCACCAACAGTAAAACTCGCGCCATAGCACTGCGAGACGTTAAACGGCATTATTTGATTGTTACAGAACCTAAATTTCAGTAATTTTAAATTTAAAAGAGTAATTGTCGTTCTATATTGAAATGTAATAGCTTTCAAATAGTGAAATAAAGTTTTCTATCGCTTCATTTAAAATTTATCTCTCTATAATCAATAGTTCCCGATAAATTTTAAATGATATGAATCATATATTTCAAATTAATTTCCGTTTTTTAATAGAAAATAGTAAATCACGGCAGTGGAATATCATGCGCGTGATATAGTTTGGACGCCACGATGCATCTGATTATTTATTGCAATCGTGATGATATAATTTGATAATTTTTTTGGCAACGTTTGACAAGCAGAGAAGAGTTTTGTTTTGATTAGAATTTCGAAAAGAATTCCTTTGCAATTTTAACTTTTGACTTACGTTCGACAAGCTGAGATTTTCATGGTTATTGAATTATACTAAAATTGTTAAACAACGAAAAATACTTCTATCTAAAACCAAGAGGTTTTTTGATTAAAGAAATATATTAATACTATGTAAATAAAAAAAAATATTTACTGTCATAAAACATATGTCTATTTTATTTTTTTTTCAATCAGTGTTAAACATTTTTCTCGCATATATATATTTAAGAACGTCAAATTTGACGGCAAATCTCTCGAATGAAGAGGCAATTTGCACCCGTCATACCATGACGGGTGATTTTCTAGTTTTTAAATATTATCTCAGTTACAACTTTCAAACTTTCAATATTTAGTGTGAATAACTAAAACGTAATTGGCATTCAGGATACATTTACTTGTCGTCGAATTTTACTCTCAAATTATTTCCATACATTTAAATACATTCTCCTTTAAATTTTTAAATAACCTAAATACTAAACCATATTTCTTGTGAATAAAATTCCATCAAAAACAATTTAAAAAATCCTGAGATATTTACTTCTGTTTTTAGCTTTATGTCATATTTTTATCCCTTTGCATTCGCCAAATATTTAACATGTTAATTTTTTCTGCGTTTAATTCGTTTCTATTTTGTTCCGGAAACCCGATTGTCTTAAATAGAAGCAAAAGTGAGATTTTTCAATTAGTTTTGTTTCTATTAATCCAGTTCATGCCATTCCAACAAGCTTATAAAATATACTGAAGATAAAGTCAAATATTATTCATGAAATAAAGATAACAGAATAATGTATACATTTTAGAAGTAAGTTATTATTATCGGTTTTTTTAGATATTACGCGTTAATTATAGCTGCATTTTAATATTTTAAGCAATAATCGTTCATTATTTTCTGACATACAGAAGCTATTGTTTCTGTATTATTACTAAAAAATAAAATTAAGTTTTTTAAAAAATCATGCTTTTAGAATGGAAAACATTAAAAAAGGCATATTGAAAAATGAATCAGGGGACTATTTATTTAACTTTTAAATTTAATTTCCTTGATTAAAACCTGATGATGACAGACTATGCCTTTTTAAAAACAGTGTAATTATACAGGATGATTGTTAAAGTCTGTTTCAGCATAAATTACTGACGAATCAAGTTAGCCATACGCATGAACGAAGTATTTATTTATAGTAAAACTCCTAAGTACTGTATGATGAGATTCTTTGCAACGCCTTCATCTGTAAATTAAATGGTTAGAATACACATGTTCACATATTAATAACAGTAATTAAAAACTAAGACATGATTTGACCAAAAAAATCATGAAGTTGTTAAACATATTAGTAAGAGAAGAAACTTTTGTTTCATAAACATTAAGAACATTACGCGTGCATTCTTTATGTGTCTATGGTTTCAATACTGTTGCATCACGAAAAGGCCAGTTATGAGTTATTATAGCTTTCCTTGTTCGATACAGACATCTTGATGGCATAGTAATTAAAAAAATTGTTTCCTGCTGTAGCGCACATAAAAATACCTGGTAGGTACATTCTTTCAAGAATTGATCGAATATGGTGGTAGCGTAGATTGGCTTTCAAGTTCTAAGAACCTTATTTCCTTAGATTTCCTGTGGGATATCATCAAAGAACAAGTTTGTGACACCCATCCGACAATATTGCGGTACCTTCGAATTATATGACTAATACTTGTTTGAGTGTGACAATTGAATATGCAGCATTAGATTTTGTCAAGTGTCCAGATTTAATTGCGTTTGCCCCAGATGTGGCCATGTATCGACGCCGAATTCGTCTAGCAATCAAGTAGTAGCATCAATTTTATATCTCTCAAGTAAAGTATTATCAAATCCCGAGACTTTATTTTCCGACAATATTATACTACAGTTAACTCTCGATATCTCGAAATCGAAGGGACCAGGAAAAAAAATTCGAGATAGCGAGTTTTCGAGATAACGAGGTTACCCTCCCAAGCAATAAAAATTATACATAATTACAAGGAAAGGGATATATTGTAAAATATTTTAGCCAGATAGAGCTAAATGTCTGAAAACAGCAATAATTTCCATATTAATTCATAGCAGTGATATTAATTTACGTAGAAGTATAAAATTTTTAAAACATAATGTATTTGTAATAAATTACTACTACTTAGAATTTCTTTCAAAAGTCCAGCATAGTGACCTGGCGACACATCTTTTCAAATTACTTTTTTGCTAAGTTTTCAATCCAAAAAATAGCTGCGAAATCTTCTTTTTCCACGTTTTCTGAACATTCCATGAACATGATGTGAACAGCATTTTTAACCTGACCCGCAGTAATGTTCGTGTCTGCTGGAACGTCCACCTGTTCCTCGTCACTCGAAGGCGAAGAAATTGTTTAAGGAAAGATCTCATGATCAGTCCACAGTCCACACACTTGAACCTCCGAGTCGAACTCAGTAAATTTTTCAAACGTTGGCGTTTTAGAAAGGTTGAGGATTTTTGAAACCTTCTCCCATTCTTCACACTGGTGTGTTTCTGTGTGGAGTTCCTGCTCCTCATCTGATTCACTTTCCACACTAGAAAAACAAGCTTTTTCAAAACAGTTTTTGATTTTCTTTTGTGTAACGTTCATCCAGGCTCTGTCTGCCATCCTCATAGAATCAAGCATATTAAACGGTTTCATTTTCTGTTATTTATCAATTGAATCCACAACCTTCTTTACAAGTTCCTTCCTGTAAAAAACTTTAAAACTTCTTATTATCTCCTGATCTAGAGGTTATAGCTTAGAAGTCGTGTTAGGTGGAATTAAAACCACCTATACTGCATTCGTTTCAGGGATAAGGCTGTGAGCCGTGCAGTTATCAATGAATAAAACAATTTTCCTCTTCTCTTTACACATTTTCTTGATTTTTTGTTTTAACTACTCTGAGAAAAATTCACTCGTCATCCAAGCTTTTTTATTTGCTTTATAATGAAGCGGAAATGACTTAATTCCTTTAAAGCACATTGGGTTTCTAGATTTTTCAATCATCAATGGAGTAAGCTTCATAGTCCTACTCAATGTTGGTAGCTAAAAGTAACGTTACTCGCTCTTAACTTTGTTTTCCTCCATGGAAGGTTTCTCCTTGGAAAACTGTAGTTTTGTCTAGCAATGCTTTGAAGAAAAGCCGAGTCTCATCAGCACTGAATATTCTCGTAGAAGACCAGGAAAAGTTTTTATCCATTCCGAACAAAGCTCATCACTCACTGATTGGCTTTCGGCACACAATTTTCTAAAAACAATGTTATGGCGGTTTTTAAAGATTTTCAGTCATCCATTGCTGCTTTTGAAGTCTTTGTAACCCAGCTTCTGTGCAAATTGTTCCGCTTTTTCTTTCAACTCATTGCCTCCAATAGGTAAATTACAATCTCTGCATTGTTTAATCTATTTTATGAAGCATTCTTCTAATTCAGGATCTCAATTCGAATCTTCTTCATAGATCCTTTTTTCAGTTCAAAAAGTCTTTTAATTTTCTCTCTGTCCTTTAGTATTGTAGATAAAGTCGATGCTGGAATTTTAAAATCTTTGGGGATTTGTCCTTTCTTCCCGCCTTTATCAACAGCTTCGAAAATCTCGACCTTTTTCTTTACTGTCAACACATTCAACTTTCGTTTAACACTTACTTTTTTCGTCTCCATGGCACCACCTTCCATTTTTGCAACTTGAACTGGCAAATCACACACTTTATAATCGCAACTACACCCTACAAACGTTTTTCGCAGACTGATTTAACACGTGTAGTCAAGTTTGTTGAACCTGTTGCATTAACACAACAGCTAATAGGCTTGCGTAACGAATTGGTGAGAATGACACTCATCGGATCCAGCCGATACTATGCGACCTTGAATATCCATTTGGGTGTAAAGGGAGTGGTATTGTCCCTTTTGCAGCAAATTCTGGGAAGCATTCCCTATGTTAGATCTTCATGAAGGTCACAATGTGACTAAACAGCGATTTTCAAGGGAAAAAAATATTTTTCGCTTCGAAAATAATTCGACATATCAAGGTTTTGAGTGAAAACACTTCGAGATAGGAATTGAAATTAACATTAGAGAAATACGAAATTTCAAGGGGAAAAATATTTTTTCGAGATATCAAGGTTTTCGAGATATCGAAGTTCGAGATATCGAGAGTTCACTGTATTATAATTGTATTCGCTGTTCTTTTCTGATATACTTAATATTATAACATGAAAAACATGTGACGGCGTCCACTTCTAGTTATACATCAACACAAAGTTCGTCTAGTAACCAAACAGTAATATCAGTTTTATATCTCTCAAGCAATGTATTATAGAATGATGAGATTTTATTTTACACAAATTTTATACTATTATAATTGTATTTGCTGTTTTTTTTCGTAACTCTATAAATAGTAAAGGACAATGTGTGTGCCTGTGTCTTGGCGCTCTACAAGGCAGACCTCTGGACCTAGAGCTACGAAATTTGGAACAAACATACTTTGAAGGGTGGAAATGCGCACCTCGGATCCCTTTCATGAAATTTTAATTAATTAAAATTATGCAAACTTTTTTTTTCCTTAATATCTTTCGAAAATATTACAGCACAGGAATTATGTTTACTTCATCTGATATTGCAAAAAATTACTTTTCCAATGATATAAATTAAGTTGTCGTACAATTTTTTCTCTACTTTTAATAACATCTTTAAATTATTTTTGATATAATTTACAGCAATACTTTTCATTGTTGCTACGCAATTCAAACCGTTTCCATTTTTTAAACAAATATTTAATTGCATGTCTTTCTTTCATTGTTTGAAGCTTAGATAATA